>BSBK01007125.1:0-430000 GCA_027943335.1 Chamaecyparis obtusa
ATATATAAAAATACGTGCATGTTTCAAACTATATATACATGTCTATACAAATTGAAAAGGTTCAAACAATAATAAACTTCTTAATTTACATAAATGAATCCACAAAAATGCTCACCTTAATATATTCAATATAAAAATTTACACATGTAAATATATCCACAAATTCAAAAGGTTCAAACAAAACTAAACCTCTTAATACATAAATCAATCCACAAAAATATTCATCTTAATACATTCAATATAAAAATTACATGTTTCAAACTGTATACATACATATCCGCAAATTAAAAAGGTTCAAAAATAAAAACATGTGTTTGAAGAAATTGGTATCTTAAAAATATAAATGTATATCCACATATAAAATTCGACAAATACATAAATAAATCTAGAAATAAAATGTTTTCAAATACATGAATGGATCCACAATTAAAATATGTTTCTAAAACAAATACAAGAATGAATCCATAAATAAAAGGTTGAACATTTCAATGAAGTTTCCCTAATAGTATGCATCCACAATTAAATTGATAAACAATGTATCCATCCACATTATCCAAACAAACACATGTTTATTAAGATCTAGTTATTGTCTTAAAAACTATATATGGCCTTAGAAAACATGAGTTCACTAAGTATTCTAGAATTTCTCTAATATTTTTTTCATGATCTTCAATATACAGCTTCCATTTTCCACTTCCTATTTTTGGCAATGTCTCCAAATGCAATCTTGTCGCTATAACTAAGTAACTATAACATATAACTTTTTGGCTTGGCATGTAATCAATAAATGTTACACCTTTTTTTATTTATATTTGTTTGTTAATAATAAGATCCTTCAACAAAACTGATCCAATGGGATGTTATTGTCCATCACCATCTTCAATTGGTTCTAACAATTTACATTTTGGTTTTGTGCATCTTAGTAGATAATAATCTAAACCAATCTTATCAAGATCCACAACCATGACAAAAATATCACCTGTAGACCACATATTATAAAAAAAATTAAAACAAATTATTAACAATAAAATAAAAATTAAAGAATTATTTTCAATAAAATGCATGCATGAACTTGTAACAACTAAATCATCATGAATATCTACACTATCACTAGTAGAGACATTGCTCAATCATTTGATCATCATTTTGCCTACTCTCTTGTGCTATCAATTGAACTTCTAGATCTTGACATTGCTTAGACAAATTCTTACAATAAATATATGTCATATATTATCTATGAATATTAAATATGTTTATATGTTATATTTTATATAAATAATATTTATATAATATATAGTATTTATTATTTATAATATTATACATAATAAAATATAACATATAGTACCATAAAATTTAATATATACAAATATAAAATAAATTCATATAATTTAAAGTCTTTCCATCAAAACTTAACATAATAATCTTATAAGAATTCCATTAGAAACATATTTGGATCAAAATAGTAACAGGGAAAAAGAAGTAAATGTGTTGTTTAAACCAGGCCAATAAATTAGTACAGTGCCCACTTTCTATATTTTAGAATGAGCTAAACATTAATACTTCTTCATTACTTATAATTCATTTACAATATATTTTAGAACGAGCTAAACATTAATCCTTCGTCATTACTAATATTTCATTTAGAGAATAATATTTATTCCTTATGCAGGTGAATTAGTTAGGGCTAATTAACATCTGTTATGATGGCTGGCATATTAAAGAGAAGTTGAATATGTCAAGAAAACTTAGAAAAATCATCACGAGCCCTAGTTTTACATGTTTTTAGCTGGCTGTTGTACGAATACCAACATAAGAACAGATTCAGAACAGGTAAAAAGACGATCTTTAACCAAAATAACTATAGGAAATATATTGTGGATTGGAACACTGATAATTCATTTATTTCAGATCATCATTATCAAAAGTAAGAAAATCAAAGACTGCCAATACAATCCAAACTGCTGCTACAGTTGGTTTCAGATTCAATTGATGAAGAAATGATTGAATCAATAAGAAGCAAAAATCATTCTGCTGGGAAATGTCTGAATCTGAGCCAAAACTACCTGAAGTACTTTTCTCTGCATGTTTTCTCAGTGGGTCCGATGAGATCTCAACAGCCAGCTCAAACAAACTTGATTCTGAAGGGAAACCATCTTCAATCTGTTTTTCTTCATTGCCAGAAATGGGTCTCAACGAACTGGAAAATTCTTCACTAAAAGGGTCCAAAATTCGGTGTTTTGACAATGGCGGCAAGAAAAAGCTTTCCACTGGGTTTTGAAATCTTTGAGCAATGGCGACTGCATTGATGGTGATGGTGGCGTTGAGAAAAGAAGGCTTCTGTTTGGTATTTTGGTTTGAACTGGAATACATAAATTTTTGTGAAGATGAGACTGAGGATTGTAGAATTAATTGAAGAGAGCTGACGTTGGAGCCAAGCTATGAGTGCAGTTGGTTAGAGATATGCGTGAAGGCCAATTCAGAGTACAAGGCCGGGAGCCATGGCTGATTAAGATTGGGTTCAAACGTTTGTTGAGATTTGGCTAATTGGGAATTGTTCTCTGCATATAAAAAAATGGTTCTCAATCAAAGTGAGTAGATTTCTATAATTCACTAGAAATTAATATGTTGTTTTAGATTTGATTGTGTGAGTGTTTTTAGCATCAATATTTTGGATCACACTTTTTGATTTTACAAATTATAAAATAAGTAGAGACAACATATTTAACAACATAAAATTGTAGAAATAAAAATAGAGACAAACATAAAGCAATACATAACACCACAAATTACGTGGTTCACCATTAATTGGTTGCATCCACTGATAGAGGAAGAAAGAAACCATTTACACAAAGCTGCAAATAAACAAGACAGAAAAGAAAATGCTCTTTGATTATTCAAACAGAATTTTATATTAAAACCATTTCCATATGTTTTTTACAAGGCTGCCAATACTCTCAGAACAGTATATATTGCTTGCATGGAAAAAAATAGACTATATATATTTTTCTCTCTGAACAGAATAGAACAAAGAAAAAACATTTCACTTTTCAATACATTCAACCTGACTGGAAGTGTCTAGAATACCCTAGAAATATCTGACTAAAAATATCGTATGGAAGAAAGGAATAAAAAATACACTAAAGTCAATGCATTAGGTAGGGTAGTTAATGCAGTAGGTGTGAGGTCGCATGATCGCATGAGTGAAAAGGAAGCCTTGAGATCATGCGACAAGGCATAAAGTTAAGACACGGTAGGTGGGGAAAGTAAACGGAAAGACAAGGAAGATTAGCAAAAGTGCCCTGCTGGCATCCACGTCCTCTAACACTCCCCCTTAATCTTCACTGCTGCAGTCTTTGATGCCCAATCGATCTCTTTGATAAACAAAACTCTCTTCTCCCAGTGCCTTGGTGAAGATGTCCGCTAATTGATCTTCAGACCTGCAATGTTCCAAGTAGATTTCTCCATTGTTGATCAGCTCTCTGATGAAATGATACCTCGTGTCTATATGTTTACTCCTTTTGTGAAAAACTGGATTTTTTGATAATGCTATGGCTGAATTGTTGTCACAATAAATCTTTTTTGGTTCTTCTTGTTCTTGCCTGAGATCTTTTAAAATTATTCTCATCCAAACTATTTTACATGATGCACTTGTGGCTGCTACATACTTTGCTTCAGCAGATGAAAGAGTGACAATCGGTTGTTTTTTACAGGCCCATGAAACTACCCATGTTCCAAAGTGAAAAACATAACCTGAAGTGCTCTTTCTATCATCTATGCTTCTTGCATAGTCACTATCTGTATATCCTATGAGTTTGAATTCATTTGAGCTTGAGTATTGAATCTCATAGTTCTTTGTTCCACTCACATATCTTAAAACTTTTTTTCCAGCATTCCAATGTGTAACTTTTGGAGTCTCCGTGAACCTTGAAATCAAATTTACACAAAACATTATGTCTGGCCTTGTGGCTGTTATATACATGAGGCTGCCAACAAGTCTTTTATACAATGTTGGATTTACATAATCTCCTTTGTCATCTTTACTCAATTTCAAACCTGTGACCATAGGTGTTGGAGCTGATTTGCAATTCATCATATTAAACATTTTCAAAATGTCATTTGCATACTTAGATTGAGAGATGAAAATACCCTTTTCATTCTGATTTACTTCAATTCCAAGAAAATACTTCATTAATCCTAAATCAGTCATCTCAAATTCTTTCTTCATTGCTAATTTGAACATATCAATTGATAAATCACCGGTGAAGATCAAGTCATCAACATATAAACAAACAATTATAATCTCACCATTCTTATTCATTTTGGTATACAATGTGGGCTCACTACCGCACCTATTGAATCTATTTTGCAAAAAATAAGAGTCAATTCTACTATACCACCCTCTTGGGGCTTGTTTGAGTCCATAAAGAGCCTTCTTGAGCTTGTAAACCTTATTTTCATGACCCAAAGTCTCATACCCAGGTGGCTGCTCCACATAGACTTCTTCTTGTAATATGTCATTCAAGAAAGCTGACTTCACATCCATTTGATATACTACCCACTTGTTTTGAGCTGCTATGGCTAATATTGTTCTCACGGTGTCCAAACGAGCCACTGGTGCAAATGTCTCATTGTAATCAACCCTGGGCTGTTGTGAATATCCTTTCGCCACTAGTCTTGCTTTATATTTTTGAACATCTCCATTTGCATTCAATTTAGTTTTACCCACTTTACTCCTATGACTTATTTTCCTTTTGGAAGACTAACCAACTCCCATGTTTCATTCTTTTCAATTGCATCAATTTCTTCATCCATTGCATTTATCCATTTTTCTTCTTTAACTGCTTCTTCAAAATGAATTGGATCATCAGTATGTGAATACAATGCAAAAAAAGAATTCTGATTTGTGTTATTCTCACCATCATTTTTCTCATAAATCTCTCTTAAACTTCTGATTCTTTGTCTTCTCATGCTTGCCAATGTGGGATTGGATATGTCACTTGAATTTGTTGAATGTGGGCTTGATGGACCTGCACTATGTTCCTCGTGATATTGGTGTTTGTTGTCCACTTGAAGGTGTGATTGCTTGAATATGTGAGGTTGTCCTTGTGCTTGTTGAAGGTGTCATTTGAGCACTAATTTGTTGTCCTTGATTAGAAGTGGGAGGAGTCACATTTGGAGGAATACCTGCTGGCATAGTTTCTTCATTTTCTTCTTGTGGTATGTTGGTTACTATGTTGATTGTTTTGTCCAAAGTTCCATCCCATGCTTCATCTTCTACAAACTGCACATCTCTGCTGATTATGACTTTCTTGCTGATTGGATTGTATAGCTTGTATGCCTTAGATTGATCACTATATCCCACAAAAATACATTTTTCTCCTTTGTTGTCTAATTTCCTTCTCAATTCATCTGGTATATGTGCATATGCAACACATCCAAATACTCTCATATGACCAACATTATGTTTTCTTCCACTCCATGCTTCTTTTGGAATCATATTCTTGACACTTTTTGTTGGACATCTATTCATAATATATGTTGCACATGATATGGCTTCAGCTCAATACTCATTTGGCAAATGTTTGGCTTTCAACATGCTTCTAGCCATTTCCATGATTGTTCTATTTTTCCTTTCAGCTATGCCATTTTGTTGAGGGGTATATCTTGTGGTAAATTGCTTATGAATTCCATGCTCTTTGCAAAATCTTAAAAGATCATTTGAGATATACTCACCACCTCTATCCATCCTCAATACTTTGATGTAATGACCACTCTATTTTTCAGCAAGAGCTTTGAATTGACAAAAGTATTCAAACACCTCACTCTTATGCTTTAGAAAGTAGACCCATGTTTTTCTTGTATAGTCATCAATGAATGTCAAAAAATAGAATCTTCCACCAATTGCAGGCGTTTGCATTGGCCCACACAAATCTGAATGAATTATCTCCAAAGGTGCCTTAGCTCTCATTGACATACCGGCTGGAAATGATTCTCTATGTTGCTTTCCTAAGATGCACCCTTCACATACTCTTTTTAGTTTTTCAATTGGAGGTAAACCCTTCACCATGCTTTTCTTATAGAGTAGATTTAGAGCTGCAAAATTTAAATATCCAAATCTTAGGTGCCATAACCAATTTTTATCTTTAATTTTTGCTTGATAAGTTACTTGAGGAGGTGCTGCAACTTTTCTTTCATTCACTTGTAAGTTCATTGAGTTGTGTTCTTGAGAAAACTCTATATTCAAATCTGGTTTTATCTTTAAGGGAAACATCCTATTGTTTGTCATTTGAACCTTGGCTATGAGCTGATTGCTTGGGTATTTGTCTAAAATTGTGCAATCTTTATTTTTGAAAGATACTCTATAACCATTTTGAACAAGTTGTCCAATGCTCATTAGATTATGTTTTATACCAGGAACAAAATAGACATCAATCATATATTTCTTCTCCCCCATTTTGGTTAGAATGTTGATGTTCCCTTTTCCTTTAACTTCTATTTTATTGTCATTACCCAAAGTTACATAAGATTTTATACTGTCATCCAAACTAGAAAATATTTCTAAGTTCCTTATCATATGATTGCTGCAACTTGAATCTAAAAACAATAAATATTTTTCACTTGCTTGTGCAACATTGCATGCCAAAAACATAGCTCTATTCTGATTTTTGATTTTGGGTTTCTTTCATGAAATTCACATTTTGTTGTCTAAAATAATATTGTTTCTTTCTACATTCATTCATATAATGTCCAAATTTTTTGCAATAATGACATTGGACTGAGGATTTGTCATACCTTTGGCTTTGAGGCTGATTTTGTGATGAGTATTGACTTGGGTTTTGGTTGTTACCTCTTCCACTTGAGTTTGACGGACTGCTACCCCTTCCACTTGTGTTTAATGGGCTGCCTCTTCTGCCTCTATAAGAATTTCTTCCTCTACTTTTGAAATTTGTTCTTCCTCTGCCTCTACCAGTGTTGATTGAGACTTGTGTCTTGAATGCATGCTCCAAATTTGAAGTTGCTGACCTACTCAATCTATGCTCATGAGAAATGACTGATGCATGAAGTTCATCCACTGAAAACTATGAAAGGTTCTTGGTCTCTTCAATGGCCACCACAATAGATTCAAACCTTGTAGGCAAACTTCTTAAAATCTTTTCAACAACTCTCCTTTCTTCAAGAATATCACCATGTGATCTGATTTGATTTACCAAACCAATGATTTGAGTGAAGAATGTGTCTATTGTATCTGATTCTTTCATATAAATTGTTTCAAAATCTCTTCTTAACATTTGTAGCTTAGCTATTTTTACCTTTTCCATTCCTTGATAAGTTGTTTGAAGAATTTCCCATGCTTGCTTGGACTTTGTAGCTGCTTGAATTCTTGAGAAAATAGTTTCATTCACTCTTTGAAAGATGAAAAAGAGGGCTTTTGAATCTTTCTTTTTATTTTCCTTTAACAAATCTTTCTTTGCCTGAGTCATTGCATTATATGCTGCTGCATCTACTAGTTCTGGGTAACCATTTTCAATAAGCTCCCATAAATTTTGAGCACAAAATAATGCCCTCATTGTGATTTCCCAATAGTCATATTTTTTCCTATTGAGCTGTGGAATCTGTGGTTTGTCAAGCTTGTGCTTGCCATTGTTGCCTGCAAATTTTGAAAGTAAAACTTTATCTCCTTCAAAAAGCTTTCGAAATCTTCAACTCTTAAATCTATCTCTAATTAACCTTCAGCTCTGATAAACAACCTTTGGCTCCACTAAACAACCTTCAACTCTGATAAACAACCTTTGGCTCCACTAAACAACCTTCAGCTCGGATACCAATTTGATAGAAGAAGAAAGAAACCATTTACACAAAGCTATAGATAAACATGACAGAAAAGAAAATGCTCTTTGATTATTCAAACAGAATTTTATATTAAAGCCATTTCCATATGTTTTTTACAGGGCTGCCAATACTCTCAGAACAGTATATATTGCCTGCATGGAAAAAAATAGAGTATATATATTTTTCTCTCTGAATAGAACAGAACAAAGAAAAGACATTTCACTTTTCAATACATTCAACCTGACTGGAAGTATCTAGAATACCCTAGAAATATCCGACTAAAAATATCATATGGAAGAAAGGAATAAAAAATACACTAAAGTCAATGCATTAGGTAGGGTAGTTAATGTAGTAGGTGTGAGGTCGCATGATTGCATGAGTGAAAAGGAAGCCTTGAGATCATGCGACAAGACATAAAGTTAAGACACGGTAGGTGGGGAAAGTAAACAGAAAGATAGGGAAGATTAGCAAAAGTGCCCTACTGGCATCCACGTCCTCTAACATCCACAAGAGAGCAAGGAGCTATTCCATTAATCATTATCACCAATACACACTACTACATGCATGGACTACACACATGCTTTTCTACAATCATATACAACTGTCAGGCAAAGAGTCAAAGAATCATGATCATTAGACTTCACATTTCCAACAATCTCCTACTTGAAATCCAACTGATACAAGCATGCATTGCAATATTCCCTACATTTCCAATTTTTTTCCATCACAACCATGCCCATTCAAGATATCAAATTTGCTAGACTTTGTTCAGAAACACACTAAATCAGTCTTATCCAAATTCTATCAGATTTGATAAAATCTAACAAAACTCTTGCATCTTCCAAGACCTCATTTTCATTTGGAGCTCCACTGTATTTTGCAACTCTAAATAGAGCATCTACAAGCACGTCATCAAACCCATTCCTATTTTCCAAACAAAACTCACTGAAGCTTTTTTGATTTGGAAGCCTTACAAACTCATCCTGAGATTTCTCTAAACAGAGAAAAATGGGAAGAAGTGTTAAGTCCAGAAGTGCAAAAGTATAAAAGATAATCAAAACATTATTGTGTATTGTTCATGAAGATTGATTACATAAATAAGGTAGTCATATAGCAGTTCAACTGCTATAGAAAAACTACCAAAACTAAAATATATAGACTAACTCATAAATCTTGATGATTAATACATTTACATTACCCCTTTAATCTTAAGGGGTTATCATGAAATTAAGGAATATTTTGAACTCCTCAAACTTAGACTTCAGCCAAACACTTTGGTGGAAATATTTTCTAGTTGATCTAAATCATCTTTTGAAAGCCTGTTACTATGACATGATTTAAAATATGTTTGAACTTACCTTTTTATTTTGATAGGGTTCAAACTTTTATACTTGAACCTGTTGCTTTGGTGGGTCTCATATTTTGATAATGAGCTTATTGCTTTGATAGGTTTTAACTTAGGACTTATTTTGTCCATTCTGAATTAGCACACTTTAGGTGCACATATTACTTTGATAGATTTTAACTTGAGACTTATTTTGTCCATTTTGAATTAGCACACTTTGGGTGCATAATCACTGAAAAATAATGCACATTGGGTGCAATGAACTTGTTCTGTCCATGTTACAATTTGATAATAGCATACATTAGATGCAATAAAATAGCACACATTGGGTGCTATGAACTTGTTAGCACACATTAGGTACAGTGGACTTGTTTTGTCCATTTGTTTGAAAATAATATGCATTGAATAGTAGTAATTACCACTTACTTGAACTTGAAGTTGACATATACATAATATTCCTTCCCTTGGCAAATGAAAGAGAAACATATTAACAACATGATTTTACTGATAGAATTATTAGACAAGAGAAGTCATTTTTATCTTCATAGCTTCAAATTGGCAAAAACACATTAGTATGGACCAATATCTTTATAATCATCACAACTTTTGTAACCAATGTTAATAAAATTATTTTTACCAATATGATCTTTATCACCATCAATATTATAATCATTACAAAATATATCTCCAATATTATTAAAATCATTTTCACCAATAAAATTTTCATCATCATGAATATTGTCATCAACAGTAACCTTAGCCTTATTTAGAGCTTCTATTTGAATTTCTGCTAAAGATGTCACAATTGCAAAATCTGTCCTCCCTGGTTCTTGTTCAAACAAAAGATTAACAAGACATTAACAAGACATGACATAGATTTTTGCACTTTCTTCTGAAATGATGAATTGAATTATGAGTATGTTGACCACATGTGACGGGGTCTACCAACATGATTTGGGAATGCTGTCTTTGGAGCATCATCTTCCAAATCCAGCCTTAACCATTCCAATTGTATTGTCACAGACAAGTGGCTGAATGTTCTCTGCGTCATTCATTTTGTTTAATACCTTTTTATTGATACTTTCGAATCTCATTTGCTACCTTGTAATATTGAGTCTCAACCAAAGCTTTTTATCACATGATGCAAATTGTAACCATCATCCGCAAACTGTGTAGATCTGAGAGTAGAAATGCCTACCTCTTTCAAGAATAGAATGCAATGAAGAAAAGATACCTATCCTTACTTCCTTTAAGCTTCGATGCCTACAAAAATTCCTCTATTGTTCAAATAGTTCATATGCATTGTGTATGGTTCCACTTGGTTTGTGTGCGGCTGAAGGATATTGGCAGAGATGGCAATTGCATTTACTTAAAGGTTTCTAAAATCTCAGCATATGCATCTATAACTGGAAGCCAAAAAACTTTCAGAGATCCTTCAAAGTAGAAAGAAAAATTGTGGTCTTCAAATGACATCCACCAAGTTCAATATTGGTGCACTCAGATTTGGCGCTGTCAACTCAGATGGTACTTGAGAATCATCCTCAACTGTACCAAATATGTCAGATGCATTCATCGACGCACTCAGCTCTTCAAGTTGTTTCTTCTTCTTTACAATTATGAACAAGTTCTTTTGCAAGATCTTCATAAACAACCTCAGTGACATTAAATCTAACTCTATCCTTATTACAGTCTTTTTCAGACCACTATCTCCATTAGCATTGATTGTACAGACATGAGTACAACATCTTGAAGTTTCTGAATATTTGAAAGTTGCAACCTGCAAAAGCTCCTCGTTCCTTGTAAGAAATATACATGTCTTGATAAGAAGACTGGAATTTCAATTTCATATTTGATACTGACTTCAACAAATGATGAACCTCTACATAAGCCTCTATCCTAGTAAACACTGAAGAGAGTTTTGATAGAGATGAATTCAAAGAGGAACATGGTCCCTTACATGCTTGTTATATAAAAGACAGCTTTTCCTTAAACCACTCCCATCACCAAATCAATCTGCCAACCTTATTACTCCAAGGCTTCTAATCACATGGTACAAACCTTAGACGTCTCTACATTGTGCACTGAAAGAATCAAATGAAGATCCTAGTTATGTGGATTCATTGTCCTGTTTTCTTTTTGTTAAATGCAGATGTTTGTATCATATGTGAAAGAAATCTCACTCAACAACATTTCTCATGGGATTTAAAATGCAAGAAATAAAATCGAATGGATATGACATTGATCAAACAAATGGACATCTCACCAACCAGATACAACCTGCATATCCGATCTCCAAAGGCAAAGTAAACCTTAAACAAACTGCAATCACTTTACCAAGTTCGGTAACAAGAATATGCTATCAATTGGTTAGCTAGCAGATGCTACAGTGCACTAAGGCTCTCTTCAACAGAACTGTGTGACCTGTTCACATGACCTTAATCTTATGCCAAAGAATTGAAATCTTTCATGCTGCAAAATCCAATTGCGCGCTCCTTTTCTGAACTGAATCTTGAATTATTGTGTGAACCAATTTGATAAGTATTCCTCCCACTCTTTTGTTTTCTTCCGCTCCTTCCTGAGCAGAGTTGCACTACAGATGTTTGTCAAAGACTCAAATGGAAACCATTGGAAACTCTGTTCCAAGTTTTATCTTCTACGGTAGTCTAGTGGAATAACTACGCACAGTAGACTGTAAACATTTCATGCCATTACATTATCTTCATTCAAAGTAAGGGCCTTCCCAATACACAAGCAATTTTATCCGACATTTCTTTTTTTCTGTTTTTCTTCTGAGATGTAAAATATAAGTGCAGGAGAAAGAAAAATCTATCGATGTCACTAGAAATAACTGCAATATCACTTGCCAGTAACTGCAGTTGATCTCACAACAACTAAGTGCTAGCCTGGTGGGAATCCATCTCCAGCGTGTGGTCTACAATCTAAACCCTAATTTGTATTCTCGGCCATTAAATCTTTAGACAAGATTAGAATCAAACTGTGCTGATTTGCATTCTCACGCTATCATTGCAGATGCAAGAGAGACGCCATTTTGAGCATTTAATTATGATGCCAGTTATGTCACCATCTCTCACAGCCACATATGAACAGGAACTGAAAGCTCTGTTACCACTGTTAGAAATGCAAAAAGTATAAAAGATTATAAAAACATTATTGTGTATTGTTCATAAAGATTGATTACTTAAATAAGGCAGTCATATAGCACTTCAACCTACTAAAATTGAAATATATAAACTAACTCATATAGCAGTTCAACTTATCAAAACTGAAATATATAAACTAACTCATAAACCCTGATAATTAATACATTTACAAAGAAGCGTATCTTGCCTTGCCCAAACATAATCCCTTGTTCCAACCTCTAAAACTTTCTTCTCATCCTTCACCTTCTATGGCCTTTCCATCTGAAACTTTTCTTTCTGTACACATTGCTCCTCTGATTTTACAATTTTCTGCTTGTAATCTACAATCTCTTATTTTTTAGTCCTTCATACTCTATTGAGGAGAAGCCTGTAGCATTTAAGACCCCAGTGACATCGCCCTTTTCTGGTGCCCCACCAGCGTCCTCTTCTACTGTCACACCATCGCCACTCTTCGGTGTCACAAGTTCATTTTCGCTCAAACCATTTATACATTCCATAGCTGCATCAAGAGTTGAAAAAGACACAAGCACATTCTCCTTTTGAGTTGTATCCTTCTCATTTTTCCAGCTATTTGTCACACCCTTGTTTGCATTCTCTTCATTTTACAGCTGTGAAGCTTCTTTGTTACATCTCAACTGGTCCCCTCGAACTCTGGTGCCTTCACTTTCTTCATCCCACCAACGCAGATGACAATTTGTTTCAGCTTTCACAGGAGTGGACAGATACTTCATATCACACCCATGAACTGTTGAGCTTTTATTCGATTCCAACATGTCAAGAAATTCTTCAATAACTAAATCAACTTCACCATCAAATTGCTCCAAAAAACCTCTTTCAAGCAGCCCAAAAGTTACACAAAGGCAAATCTGAGCAACTCCCACATCCACGTGCCTCTTAAATATATAGAAGCATGAAGCTCTAGGATCCAACGCCCAAACATCTTCCATTTCCACTCTCAGCTTTAACCAAGCTTTGATACTAATTGTGAATTATAAAATGAATAGAGACAACATAAAACAGAAGAAAAAAAATAGAGTCAAATATAACACAACATATAATACGGCAAAGTAAGTGATTCACCATTAATTGATTACATCCACACAAAAGCGGGGAACTATTCCATTAATCATAAATCACCAATATACACTACTATATGCATAGACTGCACACATGCTTTTATTAAATCATATTCAGCTATGGAGCAAAGAGTCAGAGAATGCAAACAGAAGTGGCCGTTGGACTTTGCATTTCTAACAGATCCATCATCAGGATGGTAGAGAGCATAAGGAAAAGAAATTGATGATCTCTATCATTCTGATGCTCTCTATCATCCTAATGAGTGTTTTTCCTTGTACTCTCTATCATACTGATGATAGATCAAAAATGTTTATACTAAAAACACTCACACAATCGAAACCAAAAACAACATACTAAAATTGATTCTTTTTAGACTACCCTTCATTGCTGTGACTGCAAAGTCATATGCATATGCAGCAGACTCTGGGGTGGCAAACACTCTATGAGAACATATTTTTTCTATATTATTGGGTATCTAATTTTCCCAGTGTAGTGATTCTTAGAGCATTGGCGAACCCCTTTGTTCTTACGCTTACATTTATTGGACATCACGCATAATTTCTAACTACCATTGTTATGGTTATCAATCTTTTCAGTGAACTGCTTCATGCCTCTGTATAAAAAATGAGGTAGATCAATTTGATCCAACCATTTCATACAATGCTAAAATTACTCACCAACTAGTGTACTGAGCATGATATAAATTTAAAGAGTATTTCAAAATATATCTGTACTTGTTGAAACCCATGAACTGAGCATTCAACTCAGAAAGCTTTTTCTTCAAGACTCAAGCTCAAATTTTTCAAGCAAGTTAAGTTATGAAAGAAAAATACCCTCTTAAGATCACTTCTGGTACAGAAAACTCCTCGTATCAAAATCTATTCTTTTCTGAAAATAACTTTTTTAAGAGAAATGTCAGCCAAAAAAACTTTGTTACTATATCTATGACCTATGTTCTTTAAATACTACAAAACCCTAACATTTGTCATCTATCACTATTTATATCTCGTACTATCTAACATTTGTCATCTATCACTATTTATATCTCTTACTATTTGTCATCTGCCGCTATCTCTTGTTAAAGTATTACTAAACCCTAGAATTTGTGATATTTTCTTATTTTTTTTCATGTTTAAGTATAGATTTAACTTTCATTTGCGTTTAATAAAGGTGGTACATTGGAATTTTAAGTTTTTCTGTACATTAATTATTATTTATCTTTCATAAATATTTAAAAATCTTAATATATTTAATTTTTTTTTTAATATTTAAATTTAGAGTTAACTTATATGTGTCTTTTGTATAAGTGGGTGCATTGAAATTTTAAAGATTTTTCTTATAGAAAATATACAATAATTTTTTATACCTGTTTTAATTTATAAAAATAAATTGATCTACTTGATGTAATTGTAGCATTTAAAGCATTATATTTATTTATTTGAAATAGAAATGAAAAAATTAAAACAACAACATAGAGACACTTCCTATCTCCTATGTTCTTTAAGTATTATAAAACCCTAGCAGTTGGAATCTTTCTTTTCTTTTGTTCATGTTCCAGTTTACACAGTTTACAATTACCTTTAATAAAAGGTCATGCATTGGAAATGTAAGTTTTCCTATATAGAAAATGAGCATTAATTAGTTTAGTACAAAATCTTAGTACTTGTAATCTCCTCTACTTTTTGTTCATATTTAAATTTAGATTTAGCTTATTGTAAAAAAGTCTTTCCATTGACATGAACATTGGAATTTATTGGGAAGAACCCAATGTCCCCTCTATTGAAGTTTATTATTTCTCTTTATTTAATATGTATTACTGTTGTTGAGATGTACCTCATCTAGCAACTAATACTTACTTCTAATTTATTATTTACATACTTTGCTTCCTTTGTAAACATGATTTATTGGTTGATATATGAAATGCATTCAAAAACTAAACTGAGATATGAATATCTAAATTATAAATAAATTTCATAAATTTTCTTAAAAAAGACACAAAACAAATTTACGAGGTAGACATAAATAGCGTATCCACTTGTGATTCCACTTCTGTATGTGTACGATGACCTAAACAGTAGTGAAATGGTGGTATGGAATCATGCCCCAAAACTAAACCAGGCATTAACTATATACAAAACGATTCAAGCAAGCCGATAATGATTTCAGTCAAACTTGTCATAAGGGACCAAAAACTCTCCCAAACAAAGAGTCTGGTTTAGACGCTACTAATTGACAGACGTGACATCCCTCACACCTATTTTCTTGTTGCCAATACTGTTGTATGTATTGTTCTAAATTCGAGCCTCTGAAATCATCATTAACTGAAGAGACCAGATCCAAACTACTGCTATGGATGGGTTCAGAATGAATTGATGAAGAAATGATTGAATCAGTAAGAAGCAAAAAGTTATTCTGCTGGGAGATGTCTGAATCTAAGCCAACACTACCTGGAGAGCTTTTCTTTTCATGTTCGCCATTGGAGCTCAGACGTGGGTCTGATAAGATCTCAACTGCCATATCAAACAAGCTCGGATCTAATAAGAAATCATCTTCGATCTTTTTCTTTCCATGTTCGCCATTGGAGCTCAGTGGGTCTGATAAGATCTCAACTGCCATATCAAACAAGCTTGATTCTGAAAAGAAATCATCTTCAATCTTTTTCTTTCCATGTTCGCCATTGGAACTCAGTGGGCCAGCTGAGATCTCAACTGGATGAAACAAGCTTGGTCCTGAAAAGAAATCATCTTCAATCTTTTTCTTTCCATGTTCGCCATTGGAGCTCAGTGGGCCAGCTGAGATCTCAACTGGATGAAATAAGCTTGGTTCTGAAAATAAATCAACTGCATTAATGGCGGCGGTGGCATTGAGATTTGAAGGCTTGTTGAACAAGAAAGGCTCCTGGTTGGTATTTTGGGGTGAATTGGTTTCAATTGGGTTTGGAGATCTTTGAGCAATGGGGACTGTATTAATGGCGGTGGTGGCACTGAGATTTGAAGTCTTGTTGGAAAAGGAAGCAAATTTAGTTGAGGGAGACTCCTGGTTGGTATTTTGGTGTGAATTGGGAACAAAGAAGTTTTGTGATGATGAAATTGAGGATGGTGGAATGAATGGAAGAGAGCTAACATTGGAGCGAAGCTGTAAGTTGGGTTGGCTGGAGTAAGTTGTGAAGGCCAAATTAGGAGATAGGCCTCGGAGCCTTGGGGAAATTTGGCTGAGATTAACAGGAGACTTGGGGAAATTTGGTGATTGGAAGTTGTCATCTGGAGTAGCGTTGAGAATAGAAGGCTTGCTGGAAAAGGAAGGAAGGTTAGTTAAGGAAGGCTCCTGGTTGGTATTTTGGTGTGAAGTGGTTTCAGCTGGGTTTGGAAAATTTTGAGCAATGGGGACTGCATTAATGGCGGTGGTGGCAATGAGATTTGAAGGCTTGTTGAAAACGGAAAGCAGGTTAGTTAAGGAAGAAGGGTCCTGTTTGGCATTTTGGTTTGAAGTGGGAACGGAAAAATTTTGTGATGATGAAATCGAGGATGGTAGAATGAATGGAAGAGAGCTAGCATTGGAGCCAAATTGCAAGTGGGATTGGCTGGAGGAAGTTTTGAAGGCCAACTTGGGAGATAAGTCTGGATGCTTTGGACAAATTTGGCTGAGATTAGTGGGAGTTTTGGGGAAATTGGCTGATTGAGAGTTGTCATTTGGATAGAAAAAATTGGTTCTAGCTCGGATACCTCTAAATTCCTTGGCAGCAAAATCATAAGCATACGCAGCCAATTCTGGGGTTGGGAAAACTCCAAGAGAAACTTTTTTCTTGGTTGTTGGGTTTCGAATTATTGCGGTATAAGAAGTTGTTGAGCGTTGGTAAACACCTTTGTACTTGATGTCACCACGCTTGCATCTGTTAGGCCTCACAGGCAACTTCCGAGTGCTTTTTTTGTCCATGCTTCTGCATCAAAAATGTTAAGCACAATAATCTTATAAGGTAGTGTTAAGCACAATAATCTTATAAGGTAGATTTGATGTAACCATTTCATACAATGGTATGATACTAATTTTCCCTAGAATAAAGCTATCATTTGTCTATGCTTCTGCATTAAAAAATGTTAAACACAATAACTTATAAGGCAGATAGATTTGATGTAACCATGTCATACAACGCTATAATAGTAATTTTCCTAAGAAAAGCTTATCAATTGTTCTATAAAACTATTAACTTCCTGGTTGAAATAACATTCATCTCAGAAACATTGATTAAATACGATAATAATAATATAAAAAAAAACATAATTTGATTCATAATCAACATTATCTAAATACATACCCTTTAAAATTGCTTTCTGAAACTCAAAATTCCTTGCATAAGTCTTTTCTCCGAGAAAAACTCTCCTTAAGAAAGAAAAAGGCCAGTAAAACTTTGTTACTTGACAGAGTGAAGTATTCGCGACCAGTGTTTCTTATATACTACAAAACTTCAGTATTTGTGGTCTCTTTTTCTTTTCTTCATATTGACGAAATAGGTTTCATGCATTGGAATTTGAATTATTAGATATGGAAAACGTACAATAATTAATTATAGGTATCTATTGTAAGAGAAAAATCGATCGAAACCAATTTTCCTTCTATAGTACAAAGCCTTATATAATAATGTATTATACTTACTTTATTCTATAAAATAAATTTGATCACGACCTATGTTTCATATATGCCGCAAAACCCTACAACTTGTCACCTATCCCTCTTATATTTGCATTTAAGTTTCCAACCCTCTTACATGCATTGGAAGTTGAATTAATCATATGATAAACATGCAATAATTTATTATAGTAGATTTATTGTAACACAAAAATAGATTTAAGTTCATTAGGCGTATCATGAGCATAGATATCTTGTATGTTCCCATTAAACGAGGGTGCATTGCAATTTTAAGTTTTTTATATGATATATGTACAATTTATTCATTCGCTCAAAATTTTCTATATTATGGCTTGATTTCTAATGGGTTAGGGCTCTTCCCTCCTCAATTTAATAAAAAACATACAATTTCTTTATTATTTATGTTTCTTCAATATTACAAAACTTTAGTACTTATGATCTTGTCTTATCTTCTGTTCATATTCAAGCTTACATTTGCCTCTTAAAAAATAGATGCATTAGAATTTTAATTTTTTATCTATGAAAAATGTGCACTAATATATATATATATAGTTGTAGTATTTAAAATATTTTATTTAATATTTTGAACAATAAAGATAGAAAAAATTAATTGTACACTTTAAGTAATACAAAAATTACAATACAAAGTCACTATTCACACATCTCTATTATATATCACTCATAAAGTCTCAGAAAATAGCTAGACTCAATTTTTAATTTAAGAAAAGGTAGAATAGTTTTAATCTTTTATTATTTTATTTAATAATAAAAATTTTAATTATTTTTTAAAATAATTTTTCATAACAAAACTATTATAATAATATGTTTTTTCCATGTCTTCTACCAATTAATTTTTACTTAAATTTTAAAAGTATTTTAAATTAAAAAATTTGACTAAATATTTAAATTATTTAATAAAATTTAATATATCTTCATTAAGATATATAAGAATATTTTTAATCAATTTTTAAACAATTTCTTATTTATATTTTGTTATTTTATACATTTATATATGTTAGCATATGATTATTATTTTTTCAATATTTTTCTATTTGTTTCTATTTTTCTGTTCTCAATTTTTTATATGAAAATAAAGTTCATCTCATAACTAGTATGTCTATTTATACATTTCATTTCAAACAAAAAAATCTGCCAAATACAATAATCATACTTATGTCCATTAACTATTGTTCTGTTTAGAAAACTTTAAGATAATGCAATTTTGCGAATTAAATTTAACACTATCTTCTTAAATATACTTTATAATATATTAAATAATATGATATGAAAACCCCCTTTTTATTTTTATTAGCTACTACAAGGCCCTAAAATACTACGATATTTCTTGATGCGCAGTTGCATCAAATTTTATTAATTATAAAATATAAACGTGTTAAGAAAGGTGGATGGACACAATATCACACCTTAGAGTTCACATGAGGAATGTATGGAAAGAGAAAAACTCATAAAAATAAAAGTCACTAACTGGTGAGAGCAATAGTAGTGGGATCTTTGATCACTCTTGTGAGGCTATTTGTGATGATGGTTTTGGAGCTATGTTAAAACTCAATGTAAAATGAGGGTTCAATTATAAGGTTAAGAGAGCCTTGAAAACCTTATGTTGTGGGTATGTGCAGGATCATGGTATGCCAAAAAGTGGCAATGTGAAAAAGAACACCTGATTGATAGATTCTTTGAAAAATAACTATAATTTTCATATATAACATTTTTAAAATCTGAAATATGCATCACATTCTACAAGAACATTTGTAGCATAAAAATCATAATTAATTATTTACTTCGAAAATAATACAAAAAAATATGCATCACATCCGGACATGAGCCTACAACTTTTATCTAGAATATTATAAATAAATATTATCATTTGATTTTGTTTAATGTGGTCAGACATACACCTACTTGTTATCTTTCTAGTCTCGATTGATAGACTTATTGAAAAATAGCTATAACTTTCAAACTATTTAACATTTTTGAAATCTAAAATATGTGTCACATCCTATGCTTTTCCTACTACAAGAAAAATAATTTTTTTTTTCAATTTGATAAAGTTTAGACTAAGTTAACATGGTTAGACATGAGAGTTTTTATATTTTAGAAAAGTTGTAGAAAAAAAATCATAATTAATTATTTACTTAGAAAAAAATTATAAAAATATAAGTGTCACATCTGGACATGAGTCTAGTACTTATATCTAGAATTTTGTAAAAGAAAATTATCATTTGATTGTGTTTAAGGTGGTTAGACATACACCTACTTCTTAATTTTTTCTTACAATTTTTGTACTACGACTTTAAAATTTAAAATTTTCAACAGATAGAATAATTTTTTTTCAAAAAAGGCCCAGTATCTTAGAAACTAAATTCAATTTTCTATAGATTCTCTTCTTACATATTTTTTATATAATATTTATAAATTGTTCAAATTTTTAAGTCAACTTGCTTGAACCCGATTATTTGAATTTTCATTACCACTTAAGGGCCTAGTTTGGCATACCTTGATCTTGCACATACCCTTGTGAGGCTTAGGAATCTAGTGTTGTGTTCACTGGGTAGCTTATGCTTTGTATTATCCTTGTGTTTAGGCTACTAGTTGTTTTCTAGTTGTTGGTTGTTGTTTAATAATAATTAATCTCTTGTAGAGGTTCATTTATGAAGGGTTCTAGATCCCCCTCAAAATTTTCATGTAAAGGGTTTTGGGTCCCTTCAAAACTATTTTACCCTAATAAAAAATACTAGTGGGAGGAAGAGTGGGGTCCCAAGCATCTATTTTACCCCAAATACATCATCGGAGTACAGAGTGGTATTAGAAATATACCAACTCTTGTCTATCTTATCTTCTCTTTCCTCTTTTTCTTTGCCTTCATTCTGTGTTGAAGAAATAGCCAAGGCTAGATAAGGGAACCACTTTGAAGACTCAGAATAACTATTATCTCCACCATTTGATGGCCATCCACTAACACCACCTATCAACAATCTTATCCTACCCATAGGCCACAAAAGAAGCAACTTCTATAGGAGGATATAAAGTAAAACAATGCTTAGTCTAACCACTCTTTCCACTTGAGTGGTGACAACACAACTACGATCTAAGGGACCATGAATGTTGAGATAAGAAATTCCATTTGTTTCACTAGTCATGTGAGGTAGAGAATGACTTTGAGAAATAGGATTGTGTAAGGTAGCCTGACCATAGTACATGGGTGTTTCCCTAGTGATCCAACATCTTTTGTAGGTGAGAAACATCTAACACCATTGTACTAGATTGCACTTAAATATGAAGTATAACATTAGAGAAAAAATAACTTTAGTGAAAAGAGAGATAGTAGTATTAATATATTAATGAGAAAAAATATATAGAATTTATGTCTTTTCAAAATGAAAATAAAATCTCCATCCTAAAATAATGTCAAATTTAGGTATAATTGAAAGGGATGTGAGGCCAATCTCCCTAAAGAGTCATTTTCCAAGAAAAAGGTTATGATCAAAAGGGGAAGAAGACATGAATACAACTCTAGAGACATTGGGCATATTAATAAAACTAGAATAGGTTCTTGAAGGACTCGGGTTGTTCACATAATGAACAAAATGGTTTGTAAGTATCCATATATAGAAGGTGACAACCCACATGAAATTCTTGGAAATAATACACCACACAAAGTGTGCAATCTTAGGCTTAATGATAGGTAACCAAATATTTTGAAACTAGCAATGCAAAATTAACAAATTTGACCTCAAATGCCACCAAAATTATGTAAATAGGCACTACAAGAAAGAGTAGAGAAAGACATCTATAACCTGAATTTAACTTGCAGATGCAAAAAGTGTTATTGGAAGACCAACATCGATATTTCCACCAAAGTTTGATTGTATAAATGCCATCTTTATAAATCATATCTATTAGAAAAGATGACACAATATGTCAAATGTCTCTTAATATGGATGGGAGAGTTTTTGTTGAATTTTTAAATCCTCTCAAGAGAGGAGGTTTGTAGTTTCTCTAGAAAATAAAGCTTGAAGAGTATGGATGCCATTTTTGTCAAATTACAAGGCACAAACCCAAAGTGAAGGAGCGAGAGAAAGCCCTTGAATAAGAGAAGAATTCCAAAGGTCATAATGGTTGAGGAAAAAATTATCTCTAAAACCCAAACCAACCCATAAAAGTCATGGCTTAATGACTTCCTAAGCATGGCCAATTATTTCCGTAACAAAAGTGCACTAGATATGAACATCATATTCCATGATTAGAATGGTTGGAATGGAAATCCCCTTCTAGGAAAGTTGATTGGACATGAGAAAAAGGGAATACAATATCTAAGGAGAATTTCCTAGGCTACATTTTAAGAAATAGAAAGCACAATCCATATAACACAAAGAGCCAACCATTACTATTGAGTCCAGAGAGAAGCCCAAGACCGCCCAAGTCTCATGAGAGAAAACAAAGTGTTGAAGATTTATGGTGATTAAATTATTTCTACTTGCACTCCTTTTTATTCAACGTGATATTTTTTTACTTTTTTGCTATGGTAAAAAAATTAAAAGATATATAAAAATAAAAACAATGAAAAATTTAAATTAGTTATTTTTTAGTAAGTACACTATACCATTGATACTAAATATGTACTATTCTAGATGTGATATTAACCTATGTGTTCCTTGGTCTATGAAGTTATTTCTATCATCTAAAGCATTTTATTAATTAGTTCTAAGTTTCTTGGAATTTGCAATAGCACTTAACATACCAAGCCCTCTATATTATTAGCATCGAAGTGTTTCTTAAAAACACCAGTACTAACCTAAAAAATATTCCACCTCTTTCTCACCACTCATCTATGTGAGTCTATCATCCAAAGGCCATTAGCATTGATGACACCACCTTATATGAGCCCATTTTTGCACTAATGAAATCACATGGGTGTGCAAGGGGCTTGGCTCTTAGGCATGCTTTTTTTCCCAACTTGTTTAACTGTGAAAATGGCAATAAATTTTTCATATGGTTTCATTTTTTGGCAATCAAGATATATCACAAAATAAATCTCTATGAAGTATCCAATGCTATAAGGATTTTTTCTTGGTGCACTTTGTAGCATGTTAAAGCTAGAAGTGCATTTATAACTCTAAAGCTCATTAATTTTGATTATAGTCATCATTTATTTTTTATTCTTGTACTATTGGATATTTATTATAGATGTCTTTTAGTCTATCTATCCACCTTTTGTAGATTTTTCACTAAGTATAATTAATACAAAAAAATTTATTGTATCATATTGTACTAGCACTATATTATAAAGTTCCATGGGCCTTTGCTATTTTTGATTCTTTATTTTTCAAGGGAGCATCACTCCATGAAAATTATAGCTCTCAATAATTCTTGATTCATATGTGAACACTTCATTTCTTCTTGTTACAAGGATTTACTAAAAATGCAATAGGTTATTCATTTCCTTCATCATTCTTTTATAGAAATAGGTCACAATAGATATTTAAAAAGAAGAAAAAGAATGCAAATGAAGCATCTTTAGAAACTCATGTGACTTAAATACAAGATCCTTTTTAAATCCCTCTTTAATACATCCTTGGTAATTTTTGCAAACTTTGTTACAAACCTTCTTACAAATTTGATTTGACCATAGAATGATTGTATCATTTTGACTATTCTAAGAATTAGAACGTTGTCAATAACTAAAACTTTGTTAGGATAAATTATATCCTTCCTTTGATGCAACATGTCCAATTTTTTTTCTTCAATTACACCAAATATACACTTATTTGGATTGAGTGATATGCCATATTCAAGAGTTCCAATAAAATTTTTTCAAAATAAGCATACAATGATCCCTTGAATATTTTTTAAGTATTCAAATTATATCGATAAACATCCATGGTTAAGTTACGTAGATCTACAAATACAACATCCATCACTCTTTTAAAAGTAGGTTTAACATTTGTTAATTTGAAAGGCATCCTCACATACACATAGGCACCCCATGGTGTTGTGAACATTATTTATAATTACTCATAATCCTATACCTTCACCTAATTATATATGAAGGTATTCTTCTCAAGTTGGAAAGTGAATTCTTGATATGAATGTGATTGTGAAAATCACAACTATAGGATATTGAATGCTACAAAAACTTGAATACTTTGGTTAATTGCAAGAATGTTTGATAAAAAAATGTATAAAATGAATGAATATTAAATAGAATATCCCAAAAATTTCAACAATGAACCAAATGACTATATCTAATAATTGACAAGATCAGTGCCTTGCTTCTACTTAGGTAATAGAGTCAATTCAATTTCAATCCTACATACAACCTTGGAGATAATTTTAATAACTTGTTATTAGAAACAAGACCATCACCTCAAATGTGTCTATATGAATTGTGATTTTAAAATTATATATTTACAATTAATCTTACTGAATTTAACTCTAACTTTGAGAGACCAATAATACAAAGAGAAGTTTGAAAACCAATCCTTCTAAATGATGCTATGATTGCAACTAATTTTGAAATCACTATAACATAAGAGTTGCAAAGTGAGGCAATATAATGAAATGGATTTATCCAAGGGACTAATTGAATAAAAATTGGACATTCTTACCACAAGTGAGATAGAAAAACATTTATCTTTTATTGATTTAAAAAAAAATAGTACATCTAAGTTCATGTCTGTAGTTGTTGATCTAATTCTATTCTATGAAATTTCTGATTTTTTTTTTGTGTCCCCATCACATGGTCTTGGAATCCCTATAAATATATAATCCAAGGGATGTAAACAAGCTTTAGACCAATGTGTCCCTTCATAACATAAACCTAATCCTAAATCAACAACTGAAAGAGATAATTATAATACAAAGCTTAAAATATTGAGAAATGCTCTTAATCCTTGTTATCTTCATCTGTTCATTGAGCAAAATATTTCACCAAACTTTGGATAAATATATCCTCCACAAAAATAACTTAATCAAATATCTTAATAATTTAAAACTTATCTTTCATTAGGGTTTTCTAGAAAATAATATCATGTGTAACATATTTATTACACCCATATATAAAAGATAATCAAATAATAAATTAATATATTATATTGAATTTCCATAGGTAATAAATACTCCCTTTCCAATACATTTTAATTATTACTATTGGAATTTGAAAATTCATCTAAAATCTCATTGTATACACTTGATGGCTCTGATTATATATACCTGGGAATCTGTATCTATATATGGTACAACCACGTGGAACTTCTCCATAGGTTTTTGGCATACCCTTCCTCTATTCCTCCAAATAGCTTTACAGTGTTGGGATGATTAGAAAATGCCATATCGATCCCCAACTGATATTTTTCTCACATGATTGATATATGTAATTTCGATACTCTCATTGGGTATCAGAATAACTCAATATTCCTTTGGCTGCTACTTTATGTTATCGCGATGATCACTATAGGATATTCTGATGATTACTTCTTAGCCTTCCTTTTGTGTTTCCTCAATCCTAAATATTTTTACTCGCATGAGTTTGGGCTTTCACCACTTTGTTAGGAATGGGAATACTGAGAGGGGGGGTGAATCAGTGTTCTATACTTTATTACTTTTTCTATAATCTTGAATCTTAACTTTATTGCTTAAGTGTTGAACTAAATATCAATGCAAGTAAAACAAACATCCACAACACATAACACCAAATATGATTATGGGGAAACCCAAATAGGTAAAAACCCTAGTGGGAATTGACACCCACTAAGAACTGCACTAGTATTTTATGATCCCTGTTAGGCATTGTTCTTTACAATGCTTTTAGTACATGACCTGGTCAAGAGTCAGACCCTATTAGGAGTCTTTTATAATAACCCTATTAGGGGTGGGGACACACTCTCCTAGAGCTCACTGCTCAAGTGGTGAAGGCTACAACCTTCTGGATCTCACATACACACTATATCTGCAAGGTGAATTGTTGCTGCGACACTGCTTGTCTGATCAGTTCCTTTTGTGTGTTGATGCTTTATCCTCTTGCAAAGCACCACAACATTCTAACTTCTCTTTGCATACTCTTCTCTGCTTCTACCGATCTCTATATCTCATGCCATGCATAATTGCAAGGGCACATGTGTTATTTATATGCACATACAAAACTCTTCATCAAGTCAGCCTATAACTAATTACATACAAAACTTCCAAATGAATTGGCTCAAGTGTGTTTACATATAATCATATTAATATGTCTATGACCTAAATACAATAGGTGCATAGCCTTTACAAAATAATATTACAAGTGCTAATCAAAATAACAACAGTCGGTTCCATGCTATGTTCTATTCTTCCGCTCACTGTCTGTGTTACTTCATCTGACTATAATTTCCTCATAATGACTCATATATTCATGTGATCTTAGACTTAGCATGAATACATACTTAGAATCTTATCTTCAAGGTCGCATGTCATGACTCTGTCATATGCACGTGCGTTGATGCTTTGCTAACTATCTAGTCTTCCATACTTAACCAAATTCTGATGTTCTAACTGCTTGCACTGACTCCATAACATCATATTACTTTGGTTTCATAATGAAAACACTAAATATAGTCATATGAATCAGTATAGTCAACTTTCCAACAATCTCCCCCTTTGTCATTAATGGAAACAAAGGTATATGGCCAAGTTACTAACTGCATCCTTATACAAAATTTTCTAACATATATTCTAACGTATATCTCCCTTTTACTATATACTATACTTCCCTTTACATCATATACAAAACTCCATATTCTCTCTTCTACATACTATACTCCCCTTTTGACATTAATGACAAAGGTGCTCAAAAAGGTGTATCTACAAGTACTTACAGAGTGAGTAAATCTGGATATGCTATCTTTAGATTCTGGATCTCTTGCAGCCAAAATGTGGTTAGTGCATTAACTATTTGGAGATGGCCGCACAAAACATATGTCAACTTCTCCATCTTTTCCAAATATAAACTCAGACCTTGATCATATGTCACCATAGTGGCATAAATGTCCTTGATGTTCTGATTTAACACATCCAATGAGGGCACAAGAGCATTTCTTAACTGTGTTTGGCTTGCCCTTATTTTGGACATTTCTTTCTTTTCTTTTTCTACTTTGTCCACTTGTCCTTGTGATGAAGGGTGCTCCCCTTAATACCACAAACACATAACAGAAATAGAGAAACCACAACAATATGCAAGAACAGAAAATTGGCTTCTTATTATCTCCACAAATGTGGAATTACAAACTTTCAGAATTACAATATGCAAAGCCACATGGGCATTCCATTACAATATTCTGTAGGACAAAGCCTTGAGCTATTACCCAGATCTACTACCCAGAACTATTCTGAACTGCCTAAGACAATAATACAGCCTTCCTTATATAGGCAATTTTCCACCGCCTGGGAAGGTTCCAGAATTTTAGCCAATAAGGCCGACCAAACTTAGAATTATTTTATTTTACATTTTATTACATCATAGTCGGCTCAAGATAACCTTTGAAATCCGAACAGAAATTTTGAAGAAAATTATTTTTCGCCATTTCGGGTGGCCCAACTTCCGAAGACCATAAGTCATCACCAGTTGACTCGATCGGCTATTATAACCCCATTTCAGAAACGCCACGAAGCGCTCTACAGGCTTGACTGGCGCAAGCGCCTGTCACCCAAATTTTCAACCTCATCCGGGGCCTCTAAATCCTTCAAAACTGAGTTCAAAGTTTCTGTACCCTGCTGCCAATACCGAAAATCTTCGATATCTTCCAATATACACTTGATCTGGCAATGAAACTTTATTGGCAGACTTATATGACCAACATGAACCTCCAAGAAAGAAATCAGATCATTCTGAGCACATATGAAAATTACCAAAAATAGTAACTTTCCATAAATAGCAGCTCTGCACAAAATAGCCCTTATTGAATACAAAAATAGAAATATTTTTGGGTGATGCAAGATTGCTCTTACACCCAGGATGCTCCTGCATCAGACACCCGGGGTAATTGGAGAAGTGACCCTGTCACGACTCAGGTGTGCAGAGGAAAACCAAGACGGCTAACCTCCTCCTTTGTCAACCATGATGAATCTTCAATAGGTCATCCTTTCCACTTGACCAGATATTCTTCATATGTCATGTTCCTTGTGCTTCTACCAACACGACTATCCAGTATATCTTCGATCTCCTTAGTGTCTGAACTAGTTGCTGGAATACTCCACTGTGCTGTTGTGATCTCATCTTCAACACCTCCTTCATGATACTCTGTCAGATCTGAAATGTTAAACACTAGTGAAATTATTAGCTCAGTAGGCAATTCTACCTCATATGCGTTTCCTGAATCATGTTTCTTCAGTATCCTACATGGTCCAAACTTTTTCATTTTCAGCTTGTTATATGTACCAACTGCAAACTGCTCCTTCCGCAAATGAACCATGACTTCATCACCAACCTGAAATTCTTTATACCTCCTTTTCTCATCTGCCTTAGCCTTATACTGTGCGTTCATCTTGGTAATATGCTTCCTCACCTCTTCATGGATGTTCTTCAAGTGTTCTGCAAAATCTTCAGCTTCAGCACTACTTATTTCTCCTTTATCTATCTTCCTTAATTCAGATGCATTTCTTGGACTACTTCCATATACAATCTAGAATGGTGATTTACCAGTGCTCCTGTTGACAGAATTATTGTATGCAAATTCCGCCTGTGGTAAAATCAAATCCCATCTTGTTGGCTTATCTCCAACCAAACATCTCAGCAAATTTCTCAAACTCCTATTCACCACCTCTGTCTGTCCATCAGTCTATGGATGATGTGATGAACTGAACTTCAAATCTGTCTTCAACTTCTTCCACAACGTACGCCAGAAATATCCAACAAACTTAGTGTCCCGATCTGAAACTATGGTCTTTGGCAAACCATGAAGTCTCACTACTTCTCTGAAAAATAATTCTGCTACATGAACAACATCATTAGTCTTCTTGCAGGGAATGAAATGTGCCATCTTCGAAAATCTGTCAACTACTACAAAAATTGAATCATGTCCCCGCTGTGTCCTTGGTAAACCAAGAACAAAGTCCATACTGATATCCTCCCAAGGCTTCTCTGGTATAGGCAATGGCTGGTACAACCCTGTATTCTGCTTCACTCCTTTCGCCATTTGACATACTCTGCAACTCTGTACAAACTTCTTCACATCTTGCTGCAACTGTGGCCAATAATAATTCTCACCAACCAAACCAAGGGTTTTATCACGACCAATATGTCCAGCCAATCCTCCGCTATGCTTCTCCTTGATGAGATTCTCCCTCATAGAACTTCGTGGAATGCACAACTGACTCCCTCTGAATAGCATATCATCCTGGATGATGAAATCCAACCATTTCGTCCTGTCTAGAGTAACAGGTTCTGTACAAGCTTTCCAAGCTTCACCAAAATCAGGATCCTCTGGATATAAATTCTTGAGTTCCTTGAACCCAACCACTTCAATCTGCATCTCTGTCAGCAATAGTTGCCTTCTGCTAAGAGCATCTGCAACCCTGTTAGACTTTCCACTCCTGTGTTTCAAAACAAATGTATAACTCTGCAAAAACTCAACCCATTTCAAATGTCTTTGATTTAATTGTCCTTGACTATTCAAATATTGCAAAGCTTGATGATCAGTATACAAAACAAACTCCTTAGGAAGCAGATAATGTCTCCACTTCTTTAATGCCTGAACTATAGCATAAAATTCCTGATCATAAACAAAATATTTCCTCTTGGCATCATTTAACTTCTCACTGAAATAAGCAACAGGTTTACCTTCTTGGCTCATAACAGCTCCTATTGCAGTACCACTAGCATCACAATCTACTTGAAACACCTTATTAAAATCTGGAAGTGCTAAAATGGGTTGTTCTGTAACTTTTTATTTCAACAATTGAAAACTCCTTTCTGCCCCATTAGTCCACTTAAACTCTTTTCTATCCCCTCTCATTGTTTCAGTCAAGGGTCCACAAATACTGCTAAAATTTTTGATAAACTTTCTGTAAAAGCTAGCTAGACCATGAAAAGATCTTACCTCAGTAGCACTCCTTGGAGTAGGCCATTCAAGGATAGCCTGTACCTTCTCTGGGTCCATTTTTAGACCTTCTGCTGAGACTATAAATCCCAAATACACTAACTCTTTCTTCACAAAACTGCACTTCTTCAAATTAATCAACAATTTCTCTTCTCTCAACTTCTCAAACACCATACGAATATGCATCATATGCTCATCCAATGTCTTACTAAAGATCAAAATATCATCTAGGTAAACAATGACAAACTTACCTAGAAATTCTTTCAGAACCTCGTTCATGAGCCGCATGAAAGTGCTCGGTGCATTGGTTAGCCCAAAAGGCATGACTAACCACTCATACAGTCCTTCCTTTGTCTTGAAGGTAGTCTTCCATTCATCTCCGTCTCTGATCCGAATGTGATGATATCCACTCTTCAGATCTATCTTTGAGAAATACACAGCTCCACTCAAACAGTCCATAATATCATCCATTCGTGGCAATGGAAACCTATACTTGATTGTGATCTTGTTTATTGCTCTGAAATCTGTACACATCCTCCATTCTCCATTCTTCTTTGGTGCTAATACCGCTGGTACAGCACAGGGACTCAGACTCTCACGGATCAATCCTTTCTGTAACAGTTCATGTACTTGTCTGTTCAACTCCTCACTTTCTGCAGGTGTCATTCTGTGTGCTACCTTATTCGGCAAACTCACTCCTGGGATCAAGTGCATCTAATGACTGATCTTCCTGACTGGTGGTAATCCATCAGGCACGTTATCGGATACAATATCTTGAAACTCATTCAACAAATCTGCAACTTCTACAGGAACATCTTCTACTTCCTCTTTACCAGCTTTTGGAATTAAAGCAAAACATACATGCTCATGCCTCATACCATCTAGAAAATTTCTTCCATCAACAAAAGTTATCCGTGCATTACCACATACCTTTTCTTCAGTCTCCTTCAATGGTTTTAGCTTATGCCGCACTCCATCCTTTGTCAGGGAATAGGTATTCGCACGACCATCATGTACAGCACGTCTGTCAAACTGCCACGGTCTACTCAATAACATATGACATGCATCCATAGAGATGATATCACATAGTACCTCATCTTGGTACCCGCCGATCTTGAACTTTACCAGGCACTGTTCACTGACTATGACCTTGTGGTCATCCTGCACCCAGGCAATCCGATATGGATGTGGGTGTTTCTCTCTCTTGAGCTTCAACTTTGTCACCATCTCTTCTGACACCAAATTGTCAGTGCTTCCACTATCAATAATCACATCACAACATTTACCTTCACACTTGCACCTGGTGTGAAACAATCTCCTCCTTTGCTCAGGTTCATTCTCACCACTCAACAGGACTCTTCTGTTAATCAACGTTTCTCCTCTTTCAGCATCTTCAGAATTTGATGATCTGGCATCTTCATCTACATGTGCAACTCTGGCCTGGCCTTCATTTCTCCTGTCTGTTCTGCCTTGGCGTTGAGGACATTCAAATGCCCTATGACCTTCTTCTCCACAGTGAAAGCATGTTCCACGGAAGCCTCCTCTTCCAGATCCTTGTCCTCTTCCTCTTCCTCTCTGATCTCTATTATTCTGATCCTGGAAGTGATTGGAATTATTTCCATGCTGATTCTGACTGCTACTGGCCTCATCCTTCTTTTTTAGATCTTCATTTCGGCCACCATATGACCGTCCACCAGATCGTCCACTGCGACCTCTTCCATTTTGTCTGCTCTCAAACTTCTTGTTCAGCTTTTCCTCTACTTTTAGGGCAAATTGGTATGCCTCCTCAATATTGCTCATTCGAACCAGATTCAACTCCTCCTGAATGCTTGGCCTTAACCCATTAAGGTATCGGGCAACTTTCTCCTTATCAGCTTCTGCATGGCCTGTTCTGATGAGAAGTCGGTAGAACTCCTCTGTATACTCCTGAACAGATCTTCCTGCTTGCTTCAAACTCTGCATTTTCTTCAGTAGGTCAAGCTCATAATCAACAGGAATGAACTGTCGCTTCAATTTATCCACCATCCGATCCCATCTTGTGATTTTATCTTTCCCTCTTCTATTTCGCTCTAATTGAATTTCTTGCCACCAGATCTTTGCATGACCTTTCAATCTGGCTTTCGCAAATTTGACCCTATCAGGATCCTCAACATCTTCATACTCAAAATATTCCTGACATTCATTGATCCAGTCGATCAATTCCTCTGGGTTAAGATTTCCAGAAAATGTAGGAACCTCAATCTTAGGTCTTTTCCCAATCTTGGAAATCGCCCGAAAAAGTCTTTCTTCCTCTTGGTTCACAATTTCAGCTTCTCCTTCTTGATATTCTTCTTCGGCTTCATCCTCGCTTTCATCTCTGACATTAAGATTCATTCCTCTGTGAATCTCTTCTTGCAATGCTTGCACTTGTCTCTGCAGCTCTCTAGCCTCAGGTGTTACAACACCAGCTCTTCCGCCACGTTCCCTTCGTAGAGGCATTTTCGCGATGCGCGCTGAAACCCTAGCCACGGTCCTGGTGCAAACTGCCTCACAGTCGGTGATCTATTTACACACTCAAGAACTCCTGCTCTGATACCACCTGATGAAGGGTGCTCCCCTTAATACCACAAACACATAACAGAAATAGAGAAACCACAACAATATGCAAGAACAGAAAATTGGCTTCTTATTATCTCCACAAATGTGGAATTACAAACTTTCAGAATTACAATATGCAAAGCCACATGGGCATTCCCTTACAATATTCTGTAGGACAAAGCCTCGAGCTATTACCCAGATCTACTACCCAGAACTATTCTGAACTACCTAAGACAATAATACAGCCTTCCTTATATAGGCAATTTTCCACTGCCTGGGAAGGTTCCAGAATTTTAGCCAATAAGGCCGACCAAACTTAGAATTATTACCCCATTTCAAAAATGCCACGAAGCACTCTACAGGCTTGACTGGCGCAAGCGCCTGTCACCCAAATTTTCAACCTCATTCGGGGCCTCTAAAGCCTTCAAAACTGAGTTCAAAGTTTCTGTACCCTGCTGCCAATACCGAAAATCTTCGATATCTTCCAATATACACTTGATCTGGCAATGAAACTTTACTGGCAGACTTATATGACCAACATGAACCTCCAAGAAAGAAATCAGATCATTCTGAGCACATACAAAAATTACCAAAAATAGTAACTTTCCATAAATAGCAGCTCTGCACAAAATAGCCCTTATTGAATACAAAAATAGAAATATTTTTGGGTGATGCAAGATTGCTCTTACACCCAGGATGCTCCTGCATCACCTTGGTACACATTATTACACATATTTACATCTATAGAGGGATCTTCTACTGATTTCCTCACTGTGTCTATCATAGCTTATGCTTCCTGAATTTTTTTGTAGAGATCTACAGTCAGTTTGTCCTTGTTCATACAATCTGCTATGATTTTTCTTCATTTAGCTACAAATTCTTTTAATGAAGCTTGACCAACCTTCAAGGAGCTAAGGTCAAGTGCAATTTTTTTAGTTAGCTCATTCAATATCTTTTTGAGATACTTCCCTTCTGGTACCTTAGCTGCAGATTCTTCTAGGCAAGAGAAGTTTGCCTTGAAGCTAGTCAGGATGTTGCTGACATCATCTATAAAATGTACTTTTGTTACCTTCTTTTCTTCTGGTAGTAGACTATTTAGGATATTGACTGACTCAACAAACAAAGGATTTCTCATCACCTGTTTCTCCTTGGCCTTCTCCATAGCAAGGAAAATGATCTTGATCATGTCTTCTTCTCCCCAAGAGTCTAATCTTGTAGTGTCAGGAGACAAACTTGACAACAATGATGCTGATGGTTTTAGGGTAAGGAGTGAACTTTGACTGATATTGATTACCTTAGTTTTTGCAATCACATGTTCATCTATATTTTCTGTATCCTCTTCCTCTTTTTCTTCTTCCTTCTCCTCTACATCTCCTTGTCTTGTTATGTCTTCTATCTGCACTTCTTGTTTTTTCTTGGGTGAATTATCACCACAGAGAATTTCTGCTTCCTCCATGCTCACAAATGCCTCTTCAAACTTGTCCAAGTCCTTATCTATGGCCGCCATGGATATCTCCATGTTGTCTATCATTATTGTGTCTTTCTTGACTTCAAGCATGGGCACAGATGCCATAGCCTCTATGGGTGTTGTCACTATGGGTGTTGAGTCCTATGGACCTGTCATAGGTGCATTTATGACCTCAGCTACTTTGTCTTGCTCAACAGGTGCTTGAGTGATGGGCGCAGATGTTGGTTGCATGTGTTATTCAAGGAACACCTTCTCAAAGGCTTTTTCTGTCTCCTTGGCTATCACATCATAATCCTAATTCATGATATGGAGTGTTGTCATCTTAGTTATCAAGTGCAGCTTTACCAAATCTAGTAATAGGGCCTTTTCTTCAACTAAACACACTAGCAGGTTGTCATCTAGTGTTGTTTCTATTATTCTGATATCTTCTTCAGCAGCATGTCTTTTCAAAGTATCCATAATTTCCCAAACGTTATCTAGAATCACTATCTTCAGTTCTAGCACAGTCTTCTTGAATTTGATCATGTGTTTGATCAATATCTCATGGATCGCATACTTTTCAATATCATGATATCTATCATAAAACTTAGATATCTGATCAAGTCTTCCTTCATCAACCACTCTAGATCTCAACACTTGTAAACTTGGTAGGAATCCTACCTCAAGAGGTGGTTGCACATTTTTGCCTCTGCTTCTTGTGGTGCTTGTTGATGGATGACTTGAAGTTTTTTGTTTCTTCCTCTTGGACATCTTAGATTCTTTAGTGGACTCCAAGTCAATTATGTTTTTGGGCGAAGGATTGATATCATTTGTCTTACTCTCCTTTTCCTTTGGATCATCAGTTTTTTCAATTTTTACTTTCTTCATCTTAGGATCATCAAACTTTTCTGTCTTGGCTTCCATAGTGGATGCGCTCTCAATTTGCATATCTATCTTAGCTTCTCTAGCTTTGTCTAGGTCTTCTTGGGTCACACCATGGATCTTCAAGATCTCAGAGGTGATTTTGGTGGCTTTCCTCTTGGTTGCAGCACTCTTTAGGATTGCGTCAACCTATCTAGTCTTCTCCTCATATGTTCTCCATCTAGGCTCATTTGGATCCTTGGGTGTTATAAGGAGAACTTGTTCATATGCTTCCAAAACCTATTCCTCCACTTCATAACCAAGTGGATGAAGCCACTTAGTTCTAGGTTCAACAACTTCCATACAAGTTATGTCTGTTTCTACCATAAAGCAAATATTGTCCTTGTATTTCTCAACAATACTTTCAGGTATCCTATACCTCATCTGCATCTTTATCCTAAATTTTTTTTATCTCTAACTCCGTAAAATATTTTAGAGTACTCTCTGTTGATGGCTTAAGTGATATTTGTGGCATTGTAGGTAAAATTTTGTCAAGGTACAAGTCTGATACTTTCCCAACTATATGAAAGTACATATAGATTATCAAATACCCAAATCTAAATATCTTGGTCTTGTCATGCTTTATAGCCCTAATGTTGTCCATCAATTGTGCACGCAAGATTTACACAAGTTGAATTCTCCATTTTCTCTCACCAATCTGATGGCTAGAAGAATAGTGGTTGCGGACACACTATTTACCCTGTTTGCATGTTGAAATCTGTATCCAAGTATCATAGACATCAATTTGATGTCCTTCTTCTCAATTGGTTTAATTGTCATCACATGCTTATGACTCTGGGATTTACAGGCTTTCTCAACCAATTTTCTAACATCCTTACCAACTGGAAGAATGGCGCCTATCTTTGATAGACCTGTCATCTCATAAATGAGATCAACTATGATTCTAACTTGAACTTCACCTATCCAAAATAGGTCATCATGTATCCTGCTCAATAAGATCTTAATCCATTCACATTCATAAAACTCATATGTTGTAACATACTCAATGATTGGGTGATTCTCAAGGTGCACAAACTCTTCAGTGAATGGTTTGTCTAGATTCATCATGGTTTCTAGGTGTGACCTAATCCTATCCAAACCAAAGGGTTCCTTTTTTCAATAAACATATGCGCGTAGGTCTTCTACATGCATAATGCCCATTAGGGTTCTAGAAAAGGCTCCTTCTAGGTCATCTAGGGTGGACTTAAAAGGATGCTTCTTAGACACATATATGTTCCTTTTAGTGACATCAAAAATAACTGGTGTATCCATGGCTTACTTGATTTATTGCTTCATAGAGGTTTCCAAGGGTTTCTTGATTGTCGCATCTGAACTAGGGCTTCCAACAATTAGTCTTCCTTCTTCGCTGATAAATTCAACTGTAATGCTTCACAACTCAACTACTAGTGCTCCTGTGATATCCAAACACTTAATCTTGATTGTAAATGAGTGATCAGTGAATTTATGATGACTATAAAGTAGATTTCCATCATTAATGCATGTCATGTAGACATAGGATGCAACAGTGAATTTCATTCTTTGACTCTGCTATCAATCAGGTAGTGCGCTCTTTCATACTGCATCACCTAGTCTCCAAATAGTTATTTCCAAAGGCGCATACTATGAGGGTGAGTATACTAGCCACATAGGGGTCTAGAGCTAATCTAGCTCCCCTTATGACCATGAAGGTCATTTAACCATAAATAGGAGGTGCGTCCATTGCGGATGCATCCTAACCTATTTCACCAGCATTATCTTACTTTTCTTCTTTTCAAATCAAGCTCACATCTTTTGTATCTTTTACAAACTTGACTTCTCCTGCTTCATCCAATATTGATCCTTTTGTCCTTTTAGGGCTTTCCGGTCTCTGCGGTTTTGATCTACAGAACTTTGAGATGTGTCCAGCCTTGTTGCATGAGTGACAAATGACTAGAGGCCTTATATTCTTTGACACATTGATGTGAGTTACCATTTTTCACTGCCTAGCTAAATGACCATTATAGTTCCATATCTGACATGTAATTGTTGGTGTAATTAAATATTACTAATTACACTTTACTTAAGTTTACTTAGGATAATGCATTTGCATATTATTTTTCATTGTGAAACCTAGGAGTTTGTATTTAATTTTAGCTCATGGTTAGGAGAATTTCCACTTTAGGTGTGATAGTTTTCATTACATACCTCTTTGTGTGTGAGATCCACCTTTAGTTCTCTTATCAAATTATCATCGTCTCATTGTTGCACATGTTTCACATACTTTGATATACAATGGAGGATGATCCACCTTTGGTGGACATGTGATTCCACCTAGTGTGGTTGATAGCTTATCATCTCCTTATCATGTAATCATATTGCATTGCCTATATATTTAGGCACTCCTTCTTTGGATCCATCAAACATTATCATTTGATAATTATTGAATCTATTCATTTGATCATCTTGTATCTCTTGTTCTATCTCTTGAGCTTCTAGATCTTGGCATTTTATTCTTTGCCTCAGGAAAATTCTTACATGGTATCAGAGCCATAGGAGTTTCATTGTATAGCCTATTTGGAGAGATTTTTATTGCAGGTCAAAATTGGAGCTTGTTGGTGCAAATCAGAGGTTGGAATCACATTGAGAAGGTCCAAAAATCCCCAAATCAAATTTTTCTTCATCCAAATTGGATATCTGAAGCCAAATCTAGAGCCATTTGAATTTTCAAGTTGCTGCAGTGGTGATTCAGAAAAGATAATTTTAGAGCCGATTTTCGAACAACGATATCTCAGTCGTCTGGACTCCTTTTTTCAAGCTTTTTTTTTTTTTTTTTTTGGGGGGGGGGGAGGGAGGGGGTGGGGTAGAATTTCATGATATAGACAATGGTATAGGTGGCTTCTGAACTCTGCTTCTGATATTTTCTAAAAATCACAAATTCTAATTTTTACAACTTTAGAGGCTTCATTCGAGCTCATGTGGACACATTTTCATGTGCTATTTTTTTTTAAAGTGCATAATTTTTTGTCTACTTTCCAAATCTAGTATCAGTTTGGGAAAATTCTGAGTAGACATAGTACTTTCAGAATTTGGTTTGTTTTGGCCTATTTTTGGCACTTGTAATTTGTTAGATGCTTGAGAGATCTTGTATCTTATTTGTTTGAGTCTACTATAGCTTCATATTTTTTGGTGTAAACATCAAAATTAGAAGTCCACTTTGATCCATTTTGACAAGTGGCAATTGTATAGGCACTATCTATAAAGTGCCAAAATCATCATTTCAGGGGGTTCTTTGATTGAGTGAATTGGGGGGGGGTGGGGGGCTGTCTTGTGTGTTGGTATATCTCTCCTTCATGTGCTCTTTTCATTTCTCATCATGGGTTCTATTGCAAAATTAACTCCACATAACTATGCTACATGGAAAGATAATGTATGGAGCAAGTTAATGGTTAGAGGTTTAAATCCTTATGTGGATGGTACAATTAAAAAACCCACTAATGATGATGCTCTTGTAGTAGGTAATTGGTCATGCAAATTTTTTAAAGCTTTAGGAGTCTTGAGAAAGAATAATTCTAAAGTTGTCATGTATCATATCAAAACCATAAATGATGCTAAAGAAGCTTGGGATAAACTTGCAGAGTTGTTTGGTCAAGTGGATGAAGAAATGGGATTCAAAATTGAGACTGATCTCCTCAAATTAGAGCCCAAGAATTTTGACACAATCCAAGATTATCTCAACAAAGTCAATGATTATAGAGCACAACTTGATGATTGTGGTAATCCCATGAAGGATGCGAAGTTGGTTAGTCACTTGTTGAAACATCTTCCTCCTGAATATGCAACTTTTGTTTCAAGTTACAATACTCACAAGTTGACCATGGGAAGTGCCTTCATTAAGCCTTCATTTGAGTCATTTTCAAAAATGTTGGTCTTAGAACAAGAAAATTTGATGAGTATAGGGATTCTCAAGTCTTCAACTTCCAAGGCATTGGTCACTAATCATGAGAGTCAAGCAATCAAAGTGAAAAGAAGAAGAAGAAGAATTGGAAGTCTAAATCTCAACAAGAAGGTGCAAAATCAACTTCCACACAACATGACACCTCTGCATCACCTCAATAGGGTGAATCTTCAAAGAAGGAGAAGCGGTTTTATGCATATTGGAAAAAGGATGGACATGAAGAGCACTTTTTTTATAAGAAGGACATTGATGAATTGGAGAATCTTTTTGTCAAGAACAACATCAATTTGCCTTCCAGGATGTCTACCTCAACTTCTTCTTCACTAAATTCAGACAAAGATAAAGGAAAGGGTCACACATTTGTCACTCAAAAAGGACAAGCTTTATATGCTTCTTCAAGTCTTGATTCAGGTAGATAGCTTCTAGATTCAAGGGCTTCTCATCATATGGCTTCTTCACAGTCCATGTTTTCATCATTTGAGCCTTGCAAAGGTCCACCTATTTTGATGGGAAATCACACTTACATAAATGTGATTTGGAAAGGAAGTATTGATGTTAGGGAGGGACACTTCAATGATGTGTTGTGTGTTCCACACTTGACCAATAACCTTCTTTCTATCTATCAAATCACAAATGGTGCTACAAAGAAGACTGTGGAATTTACGCCTAATTCAATTTTCATCGAGGACTTGGAGAGTGGAACAGTTATTGCTACTGGGAGAGTGGATCAATATTCTTGGTTGTATTCCTTTGCAGATTTTGTTCCTCTTGATGACAGTGATTCTTCAGCATATGATCATGATTACAATGATGATTCAGATTTTGAGGATAGTTTTGGCTACTTGAACTTGGGTATTCTCACTCTTGATCAAGTTCTTGAGCCTTCCATTTCATCTCCTCATATTGATACTACTTCTACCCTTCCTCCTGATGATGCTTGCATTCACATAGCCATGAGTTTAGGTTCTTCAGTGCAGCAAGATATTCATTGTCTTCTGGACTTGGTTCCATGGGATGACTACTTGACAAACATTACAAGTTTGTTTATGGAGTCCTACATTTTAGATCTGGGAGACTTCATAGATGACATTCATCTTCTCTTTGTTGAGGATGAACCCTCTTTAGTTGTTGCGAGGGAGCATGCTGACCCTCATCTTCATTCTCTACTTGATCATTCTTTCGAGGGTGATATGATTGTGGATACTTTGATACAACAGTTGGAGGAGGTCACTTTATCTTCAGAGGAGATACTTGGGTCTTTGGTACATGTTCTACATTTATCCTCAGTTGATCTTGATTTGTCTTTTTCAATAGAGTGGCTTAGTACACATGGTTTGGAGGAGGCACCTTTTAGCTTTGACATTGGGACACCTGAGCAGGTTTCAAAGATTCCATACATTTTGAGGTTTCTTCCTACATATTGGGGAGGAGGATTCACCTATTCACCTTTGGTCTTGTTTCTTCCTAAGGGGAGGAATGTTGTTCTACACTCATGGAGTAGTTTCTACATCAAGCCCAGAGAATCTACCATTGGTGTTCATTCTACATTGAGGGGGGCTACTTGGTCTCTCTTCCACTACTTCTCTCTTATGGGGGGATATTTTCCTCACATGAGGTCATCTCTCTCATATTCTATTATTGTATTCATCTCTCTTTTGGGGGGAGGGTTTTCCCTCTTTCTCTACTTTATGAGAGATTGTATTGCTCTTGCATATTGTACATGGGTACCTAACATGGCCTAGTAGACGGGACCCATCTTGCATTGTGAGCTTAAGTGCATTCCCCTAAGTTGCACTTAAGGGGGGGTGTTGGTGTAATTAAATATTACTAATTACACTTTACTTAAGTTTACTTAGGATAATGCATTTTCATATTAGTTGTCATTGTGACACCTAGGAGTTTGAATTTCATTTTAGCACATGGTTAGGATAATTTCTACTTTAGGTGTGATAGTTGTCATCACATACCTCTTTGTGTGTGAGATCCACCTTTAGTGCTCTTATTACATTATCATCCTCTCATTGTTGCACATGTTTCACATACTTTGATGTACAATGGAGGATGATCCACCTTTGGTGGACATGTGATTCCACCTAGTGTGGTTGATAGCTTATCATCTCCTTATCATGTAGTCTTATTGCATTGCCTATAATTTAGGCACTCCTTCTTTGTATCCATCAAGCATTATCATTTGATCATTATTGAATCTATTCATTTGATCATCTTGTCTCTCTTGTGCTATCTCTTGAGCTTCTAGATCTTGGCATTTTATTCTTTTCCTTAGGAAAATTCTTACAGTAATGTTCTGAGGACTTCTGACATTTTGTAGAGGATGATTTCTCTGACTTTGCTGATTCTGATTTCTTTGACTTGGTCTACAATTCAGAGCTCTATGACCAAACTTATTGCATGAATAATGTATAAGCTTATCAGATTATTCATCCTACCTAGCTGGATGATTTGAACTGTTGCCTCCTATCCAGGTAGGATTTATAATTTCTCTAAGAATCAAGAGTCCTACAACAATAGCCTAGCACTAGAATGTAGGATTTATGCTCAGAACTCTGTCTCTGGAATAGAAAATAGTGATAAAAGTGAAATGCACCCAAAATGAATTATCAAGAGTAAGGCTAGATGATACGACTTGTTGCCTCCTATCCAGGTAGGGTTTGTAATTCCTCTCAGAATCGAGAGTCCTACAACCATATAATAGTACTAGAATGGAGGATTTATGCTCAAAACTCTATCTCTGGAATAGAAAAGAGTGATAAAAGTGAAATGTACCTGGCACGAATTATCGAGAGTAAGGCTAGAATAGCCAAGATGTGACTATTGCATCACAAGGTACAAAAGAATAGTAGAAAAGGATAGATAATAGAGAGACAAGGTGAGTTTAGGAAGTCATCATCTAATTCTCAACTTGAGACATCCATTTTCAGACTATGGATGATAGGAAAATAGGTAGACAGACCCTAGACAAAAACCAGATTAGGTAGAAAATTGACCAACTGACAGTAATAAGCTTGTTTTTAAAAATCAGGGGACAGTCTTGCATGAGGAAATGTAGTCTCGCATGAGGAAATGCAAGGCTGCACACAAAGAAATGATGTCTTGCATGAGAAAGTGCACAAGGAGCTGAAATCTCATGCAGGGAAATGCAAAATCTGACAGTTTGGACCATTTTTTGAGGTAGGAACAAATTTTGAGACATAGCACTAGTTGTTCTGTGACAAAATATCTAGTTTTCAAACAGGTTTTAGATAGTTTAAATTAGCAAACTCAACTTCTGTTCATTTCTAAATGACCAACTATATGTATTAACAAATTTTTATCATTGATCAAGCACACAAAATAGTAATCAGGGAATTCAAGAAAACAATGTCTTCAAACAATGAGCAAGGGACAAAGCAACCTTGTGCATGAACAAGAATATGTGACATAGTATTCTATTCCCTAAGAATGCTACTTGTGTATGTTCTCAAAATGTTTTGCAATCATGCACATAGTCCTAGAAGATAAAAAGTTGGTTGCACTATGGTTCGCAGTAATGGTCAACTCTGCAATGTTTGCAATCTCAAGAGGGTGAACTCCAATCCAAGCACACTAGGGTTTTGACACATTCTGAGAATTTAATCAATCGAAGATGCTAAGGAGATCTGATAGCCCAATAAGAAACTACACCTTTGGATATTTCTTCCACAAGGACATTTATATAGAAGCTACTGCTACCATGACGAAAATGGATATAATCGCTTGAGGTTTCATCCATGTGGTTTACCCAATAAAGGGAGTGTCCACTACGGTTAACCCTCTTTAATAAGGAGACTCAAGAAATGGACCACATGGGGACTTATCTTGGATTCAAGGGTTCTAAGTTTCTCATGTGCCCAAAAGGGAACAAAGCATAATCCTCTAGCATCTTCATCTCACCCAAACATAGCAAACAGATTGATTGACACACTAAATTCAAACCACCTCACCAAGGTTTTTATGTCAACAACAATGACTACTGATCTTTCTAAGTGGGACCAAGAGATAACGTACCATCAAAGACTGAAGACTAAACCAAGTAAGACCATGAGATGACAACAACTCCTTTCCAACCTACCAAGGGATCTCTCTTTGAAAAAACCTTCACATGTAAAACAAGTGAATGAAGCCCACTCTCTCAAGAACGCCACAAATAGTATTCATAGGGCCTAATTAAAATGTGAAACAGATATGCAGAAAGTGAATCTAGATTCTTTTTAGAGCCCAAAATCAAAGTGTGATTTATCAAAGAAGGAAACATTCAAGCCAAACAAGTGAGAGATTTCATTTTAGTGTCCAAAATCAAAGTGTTAGAGATTGTAGAAAATCAACTCAAGTCCAAAGCTCTGCAATCCAATATTAATGTGTCTCCAAAAAAGAAGAATTTGGAAAATCCACAACAAATAGAAAATATCAAGAAACAACAAGCTGAAAGTACAAATCTTACAAATTTTAGGTCTCTAGAGGCAGAATTTTGCATGAGTAGGGATGCAGTTTCGTGTGAGAAAATAGTTTTGTCACGCGAGAAAGTACCAAACTTCGCGCAATACAATCAGAATCTTCATGCGAGATTCCATACCAGAGATGTATGACCATATAGACAGAATGAAAAATTTTGACAGAAACTTTAAAAATATGATGAAATACGATGAGGCTAGAAATTGATTTTCTGCCCCACAGTGGGCGCCAGAAATGTATAAGCTAAATATGGGCCTCTAATTTAGCCTCACACTTCAACATAGTCATTGTTCACCAGGTGTAGTCAAGAATGAATATGATATCATTCATCTTGCCTAGCTAAATGATTTGACATGTTGCCTCATATCCAGGTAGGGTTCGTAATTGCTCTCAGAATTGAGAGTCCTGCAACCATAGACTAGCACTAGAATGGAGGATTTATGCAGTTTATTCTAGAATGAGCATGCAAATTTAATCAAGAAATGATTAAATTAATCTAAGAACAATGAAAGAAAACTAGATTAAGAAATGAAGTGCATATTTAATCTAAACATGATATATTAATCTAGAAATGAATATTATACTAAGAATGAAAGCTTTGAATACAAATGAGTTCCAATGACAATGAGACAACACTTCATTGCTTGAGAAAATTGGATGCTTTGAATGAGAAATAAGGGTTCTTTTATAGAATCCTGGATTCAATCAACGGTCAAGATTGAATTAGATGAATGGTGGAGATTGAATGAGAGTTCAGTTCAGAATAGAAAGCTTCCCGTAGAGAGGCAACCAACTGCCTATTTTTGTTTGTGTAAAGTTGTTAACTATTTTATTCCTCTTTTTGAATTTCAATTAACTCAAAGTTTCCTTTTTTGAACTGAAGAGAATGTTTTGTAGAGAATATTTGATTAAATAAATTAAATATTGCCTCATAAAGGGATTTTCTCAATTATTTGAATAATTAAATTCAATTATTAAGATGAGGATATTTATTTAAAACCAAATATTTATTTAATTCCTTTTTCATGTATTTTGGCTAGAGGGTGGATTTAATTTAATTAAAGTGCTAGGACTTTATAATTAAATTAATTGATCATAGGGTTTATTTAGCTAATTAGGAATTACATATATTATGTGATTGATACAGATTTGGGGTTTTCTGCATTTGACACTGTTGGTAGTTCCCTTTGATCTTCAACTTGCAGATTTATACTTTGATGGATAACCTAATATAACTTTGACTCTATCACCACTCCAAAGTCTACAAGGAAGAGGGCCAATTAACAAGGATCAAAAGAGATCCTCCTACACTTTGAGCCTTAATGCTCAGGTAGGTGTACCCTTGACTCACTTCTCTAAAGGAGTCTAAAAATGATATATAACTATATACCCTTTACTAACTGATTTAAGATTTTATCATTTAATTTGTGTGTGTGATTGATAATGATGAACTGCATCCAGAGAGGAGACCAGTGCCTTATCCCAGGGCAAAGAGTCACTAAATAACATATATCACCTTGAAACCTTAACTCAAATACATATAAACTCAGAGTAAGTGCTTTGCCTATTACTCCCCTCACTCCCAAACATGATCATCAAATTCCCCTCTAACAATGAACTCACTGAAATCACCCTAAAGGCTTTAATCCTAACTTTGTCAGGAACTCCAAGCTGATCTCACAATACTCTTTGTTTACCATATGCTAATCCACTTTGTGACCTTAACATATATGAATCCACAATCAAAAAAGAAGACAATTAGAGATTTAAGACAGGAATTCAAGTGTATTCTCATTAATTTTCAAAAATCAATACATTACTAAGCAACAAAATACCAAAGGAAAAGACCCAAAATCAAACTCTCTTTACTCAATGTAACACCATTAACAACCAAGGACCAAAGAAAGTTTTGGAACCCACACAAAATCAAAATTTCTGCAATATATACTCCCTAGTCATCTTGGAATTCTCAAAGAGAATGCAACAAGCTACGGATGACTTAGGGTTAGGGTTTCAACCACCCAACCAACTGGAAATGACTAAAAATTTATTGTAGGGGAAGAAAACTAGTTGGCCAAGCCTGAGAAAGATTTGCACTCATGATAGGTCTCTGGGAAAGTACTGCAAATCATGAAAATTTGAAATTGTCAACCCTTTGTGGCCACCTACAACACACCTAGAGGACAAAAATGCACGGTACAGACCCAACAAATGAACATGGCACACCCTAGACCACATTGCAATAGCAAATAGATCATCTCCCACCACCACCAGTCACTTTTGCATTAAATTTTAGTCCTTTTGGTCGCAAGAAACCCTCTACAAATTCAAATTTGAAAATAAACAGCTACTTTATGGCGCTTGCAGCAAATCAGTGATCGACGTTCAAATCTGAACCAACTTTAAGTCTTGACCGTCCGATCTTGTCATTTCACGGTCTTTTAAATCTTTAACTCAACTACCACCTAGGGTTTACATTTAGCGACCATGCAACAATGCTTTTCTTATTTGCGGGATGAAAACTTAACCCATCACTTAACTCCATGATTTGGCGACCACAAGAAAACACTAACCTCGGTCCCACATTTAGTGAACTAGTGACAAAAGGCTTCCACCAGTTCAGAAAGAACTTTATCATACCGCCAAAAAGTTTAGCGATTCTGCGAACACACACTCACTGAACCACTAGAACATTTAGAGAATCACCAATTTATTGTGTGAATGAGAGAAGCCATTGGAAATTTATTAGACCGCTAAAAGACCGAGAAACTTTGACCGGGCCCTTATCAGGAAGATCAAGGACCATCGCAAGATCTTAAGCCTCTGACAAAACCCTTGAGATCATACACCATTCGTAGATTCACTGAGAGTGTCAGGACCCTCTGACACACCGAAAGCTCAGGTCCCACTGACAACAAGCCACTGTGAAAATACATGGATGAATCAAATAGTGCCAACTATGCCTACGTGTAATCTTGGACCCACAAACCTCTTACGAGAATCAACGGTTATCACTATACTGCTGCATTAAAGGTCGAGCATGTTTCATTAATAGTATAATGACAACCACAAGATTAAATCAGACTTTAACCCACCTTGAATGCCAAGAAGACCGGTCCCACCTATAGGATTCCACCTCATACTACATGGACCAATAAAAAACCTCCAAATCTGAATACCTGGCAAGTGGACCCGCATGAGAAAAAGTCTACGTCACACAAATGGATCAACGACCATCTCAAGATCTTATGTATCTGACACATCGCTTGAGAAGATATGCTCACCATTAGATGGAGATGGTGTTAGAGTTGGGCCCAAGGAAAATAAAGGCTACCGAAACATAGGAAAATATTAAAGCATGACTTAGGGAAAATATTTCGGTAGGGAACTATAGGGCTTAGAAAAAATTAAAACATGGGTGCTTAGGAGATATAAAGGGGACCCAGCCAACACATGATGAACCTAACCGCATGACATAAAGTGAACCCGTTTAAATAGAACATGCAGATAATAAGGTTTTAAGTGGCCCAAGAAGTTAACTTGAAATTATAACAAGGCCAGGGTAAAAACAAAGGCTTTTTGATGTAACGGCTAGTTTTTTGAATATTCTGCTTAGGGCTTTAGCCATAGACATGAAGAAATGAGTGCAGGGACCAGGGGAAAGATAGTGAAGCCATGAAATTTTTTGCACGTGCTAACAGTGGCTCTATGTGGGGATGTATGCCTGCTGTAGGCATAGCAAAAATCTAGAATCACTGGTGATAGCAGACCACCTACTGGACAAAATTTTAAACAACTGAGAGCCACAAGACCAAAATCTTACAGGCCAGGACAAAACAGGACAGGGACAAGCAACTATTTATAGAATTTACAAAATGTAGAGACCTAACTACTGTTCATGGAAAATACAATACCTTCAATTGAAGTATTTCTTCAAGAATTGTCCATGAACAGGCAATTCCTGAATATCACCATTTAATTTCTTGACAATATATGAATCTTGGCCCCATTTCTCATGAATTAGATATGGCCCCAGCTAGATGGGATCAAATTTACCATATTTTCCCTTATCCTCTAGTCTGGCATTCCAAAATAACACCAAATCACCAAGTTCAAACCTTCTGTCAATAGTTTTCTTATCATACAAATTCTTAACCTGCAATTGCAATTTGGCATTTCTTGCAACTGACTCTCTTCTAGTCTCATCCAACCTAATGAGGTCCTCAATTCTCAATTGCATCTCATCATCTATGTCATCATCATATAACTGAACAAATTTATACATTTCCAATAAATTATTCTGCAAGGCATCCTTGCATGTATTCCATATACTAGGTCAAATGGTGCACAACCAATTGCCCTCTTCACAATTACCCTATCAACCCATAGAGCTAATGGTAGCTTTGAATTCCATGCCCTTTTATTCTTTACAAGAATCCTATTTAAGATCTTAATCAAACTCTTATTAGTATTCCCCATTGTTTGAAAGGAGCCTGAACTTCTACTAGTTTTAATGGCACATTACCTAAAAATTTAAGCTTACCAGAGAACCTTTGACAAGAATCACACCTCCTCACCAACTGTTCTGCATCCTTGAAGATTGTGGGTCACTAGAATCTTTCTCTCAAGATTTTATGAGTAGTTGTTTTACCCATATAATGTCCACCACAAACTCCCTCGTGCATTTCTTTCAACAATACTCCAGCCTGATTTTCATCTACACATTTCAAAAGTATGCAATCCAAATTCTTTCTATACAATTTACACTTCACAATTACATACTTGATGGCCTATAATTTCAATGTCCTCTTCTTATTATCATTCATATTATCTGGACATTTCATGTTTCTCAAGTAATAAATAATATCTTGATACCAAATACAATCATCCATATCACATGTATAATCAATTTCAGAATAATTTACTTGATTAGCATCAAGATTGGATTGGGCCATCAGTTTTGCCAATCCTTGTCCTCTAACCAATTTAGTAATCTAGACCTCAACATTGAATTCTTGGATCCTATTGATCCATCTGCATCTTCTTCCAGACACCTCTTGCTATGAGAAAATATCCTTCACAGCTGCACTTGGCAAAAAAGCAGTCACAACTGCTCCCATCAAGTAACACCTAAAAGCCTTGATTGCCTTCACAAGTGCATATGCTTGTTTTTCATTTATCTCATACTTCAATTCAGCAGCCTGCAAAGATTTACTAAAAAATGCAATAGGCTATTCAAAACCATCCTTATTCTTTTGTAACAAAACTGCAACAATAGTGTGAAAAGATGAAAAGGAAAAGATGTGCATTGGAACATTATAATCAGGTGCCTTAAGCACTAGTGCATCTTTGATAGCCTACTTGATATTTTTTAAAGCCTTATTAGGCTCACCCTCCTAATTGATTGTAGATCCCTTCTTCAACATCTTAGAAATAGGTCTAGTAACCTCTGCAAAATTTGTCACAAACCTCCTTAAGAAATTGACCTGACCAAAGAAGGATTGAATCCCTTTAACATTCTTTGGTCTCTAAATTTTATCAATGGCTACTACCCTTTCAAGGTCAATTCTCACTCCTTGCTTCCCAACTAAGTGGCCAAGCAACTTACCTTCAATGACACCAAAAGCACATTTCCTTGGGTTTATAGAAATGTCAAATTCCAAGGCCCTCACAAATATTTTTTCTAAATGAATACAATGGTCTTCTTCCTTCTTGGAATAGGCAGTTAAATCATCTTGATACACAACAAGGAAATCATTTATGAAATATGAAAAGGCAACATCCATTGCCCTCTGAAAAGTAGCATCAGCATTTGTGAGACCAAAAGGCATTCTCACATAAACATATGTCCCCCAAGGTGTTGTGAAAGCTGTCTTGAATTGCTCTGATTCCTTGACAATTACTTGATTGTAACCAGAAAAACCATCCATCATTGACATCAATTCTGATCTGGTTACCCTGTGCAACATAGCTTCCATATTGGGTAGACGATAGTTATCCTTTAATGAGCTGATGTTCAAATTCCTGAAGTCTACACAAAGCCTGATGTCACCATTCTTTTTCCTCACAGGAACAAGGTTTGAAACCCAAGAAGAATGCCTTATAGGCTTGATAATGTCAGCATCTCTTAGCTTCATTAACTCTTTTTGCATCTTGGGTGCCAAAGTGGGATTAATAGGCCTTTGTTTTTTTCGGAAAGGTTTAGCATCTTCTTTCAATGGAATAATATGCTGAAACAAATCTTCTCTATAAACCTTTAGGTCATCATATGACCATGCAAAAACATGCCTGAATTTTCTCAATAATTTAATCAAAAGTTTCTTTACCTTTTGAGATATATCTCTACCAATGTATACCCTCTTACATGTCTCATGTGTTCCAAGATTCATCTCCTCTAGATCAACATGATCTTCTCTTTTGATATTCTTTTGAACTCTATCCTGGTTATCAAAGATAGTCTCCAAAACAACAAGCCTCTTGGGCACCTTGTTAGTTCTAAGCTGAATGACCTCATTGCCAAAGACAACCTCCCTTCCTTCTACTGATTCAATTAAGGCTGGACAATCAAATTCCTGACCATGATACTAATCTTCACAATTCATAAACTTCAAGATATCATTATCATCATCAAAAACTTGCCAATTTTCAATATTGTCTGGTATGCTAGGCCTAGCCTGAATTTCAACTTTAGAGATACCAGAAAAAGTAATATCATTTGGATTGATTGCAATATTGGCTAACAAGTCAACCATCTTATTGTTTCTCCTATCCTTCCACTCAATATTGAAGGCATCAAAATGTTCAATCAAATCCCAAACTGCATTCCTATGTTTTTTTAGCCTTTTATTCTTGGAAGCATATATTGACTTGACTTGGGACACAACCAACTCAGAATCACCAACAACACTTATGCATTTAATACCATGTTTTTGTGCCAACCTCAGTCCTAACAACAAAGCCTCATATTCTGCTATATTGTTGGTACAAAAGAAATTCAATGTGAAAGAAAACTTGTAGGTGTTTCCATTAGGAGAAATAAGTAAGATACCTGCTCCTAGTCCATCTTTGCAATTTGCACCATCAAAGTACATTACCCACAAATCACCCTTCACAAAATTAGCACTTACCTCAACAGAGATAGGTGATAAAGTAGGTTCATTCTCAAATACAGGGATCTCTACCCTAAAAGAATTAATATTGGTATCCACAAAACATGTAGTTTCATTATCAATATTTCTCTCAATCATGTGGCATACCCTTGGCTCTCATTCAATCTTGACAAACTGATCATCAATCTTGAAAGTGGCATAGGATATATCACACTATAAACTTCCACCCATGGCAGCACTCCATCTTCTAGATAGCAGCATCCCATAATGAGGAGGGATGTCCACTACCAAAACACTCATTGTCAACTCTTTCTCTGGATATACTACTAGCCTATATGGCATTGCATTGATAGTCCCAATAACTGGTACCTCTCTCTGATCCATTACACAACATCTTCCTTGGACTGTATCAACTTTAAGGCCCAACTTCTCCATGATTTTGAAAGGCATGACAGTATTAGAGGCACCACTATCAATCATACAATTTTTCAACTACATTCCATTCACAAGAACACTTAAAAAGAATGAATCAATATTTTCAAGGCTGGCATTGATAAAAATGTCCAAATATATTGGAGGAATTTGAGACACAATTCCCTGAGCAGCAACACCTTTCAAAGCTTTATCTTAAAATACATTGCATGCAACATCATTTTTATGAACATTATCTACCCATGCAATAGCTCTGTCCTTGTGTTCAGGGATCCTCAACAATTCTAACAATGGAACCTTAATTGTAATTTGGAATAATATAGATAACATATCAATAGGAGCAATGGAAGGAATCTCAATCTGCACTGCCTTACTATCCTTTTGCTTATTTGATACATTAGGTGTATTGGCCACCCTCATTTTTTCAATCTTAGGCATTGTGTTAACTAGCTTCTAAATCTCACTAGAAGTCTTTTCAATTCCAACTCCCATAGGCTCACAATTCTTACCTTTTACATTCTTGAATTTCACCATGTGATCACCTTTTGATTTGTTCTCATTAGTCTCTCCGGAGTTGGTACTCTTTATGAACATTCCTACAACTTTCTCATTTGTATTCATTGCCACCATGCCTCTAGTTTGCACCTGGGCAATCATTTCTGTAGTAATCCTATCCATCTCTTCTCTAGAGGGTCTTCTCAAATTTATTGGCTCAGAAGAAGAGTTCATGTTACATGTCTTCCTATCAATGTCTTCACTATCAAAAAAAACTTCTTGATGAAAAAGGGCTTGATTGTGTCTCTTCACATTTACATCTGTCTCTTCATCAAAATCAGAATCTTCTTCATATCCTAGATATGAAGAAGCCATGTTGCATCCAACATCATCTTGATCTTCTTCTTGATCTATCTCCTCATTGCCACAATCCTGATTTGCAGCCATAGAGTGTGCAACCATACAATGCTCTGTAGAATGAGGAGACTGGCATGCAACACACCAAGGTATGTCCTCCATGACATTTATTGAAGCTTTTTGTAGAGGTTTAAGGACACCTCTATCATTGTTTCCTCTTGTAGCAGGGACAATAGGCTTGCCATCCTTCCATTGGGTGTTTTAGGGGTAGTTCTGCAACCTATTCTACTTCTTGAAATTGTTGTTGAACTGTGGCCTTTCATTGTTAGGAGCACTAATGTTCCTATTCACAGGTGCCTTCAAATCCTTCAATGCATTGAGCACCTTATCCAATTTATCTTCTTCTTGCCTCCTAGCTCCAACATTCTTATCATTTTTTTTTTATATTTCTTGTCCCGAAACAACTTAGGGTCATCTCTCTTCCCACCCAACTTTCCTAATATTTTCATATTGTTCTCAATGTTGACAAAAATCCTAAAAGCATCCCTAAGAGTTCTTGGTTCTTTGTCCCTCAACAAATATCCCATCTTTCCATCAAATGCATTGCAGTATGTGGTTAGACAAACATTGTCATCTAACCGCATAACTTGGAACAACTTATGCATACCTTTCTGAAATCTCATGTTGAATTCAGCTATAGTCTCATTCTAATTTTTCCTTATGGTATTGAATTCATTCAACATGAAACTAACATTAGGCCTATCACCATACTGCTCTTTAAAACATCTCTCAAAGGAATCCCAAGTATCAATACATTTATCAGAAAGTCTCTTAAACCAACCTCTAGCATCCTCCATTAGAGATTGAACAAATAATTTCATGACTACATCCTCATGCTCTACTTCAAAATCATTAAGCATATCAACAAATAACCTAAGATGCTCCTCACAACTAATAGCATTATTACCAACAAACTTAGGTACCTTATCTCTTATATCATTTGAAAAATCATTTGGGTAGCTAGGAATTCCATCAAAACTAATTTGCCTATAGCCTTCTAATTGCATAGGTCTTCTTTGAAAAATTGAACTATTGTTAACCCTAGGATCAACATTAGCATTTACATTTCTATCTATTTGTGTATTTGACTGCTGCCTAGGATCAACACCTATCCTAGCAGATGAAGAAGGAATTGAACTAGTAGCATTACTAAGTGGGATAGTAGTAGTCATAGATGGCATACCTAGTTCAGTAGTAGATGGACCAAGAGCATTAGCTGATGAAGCCTTCAAGAACTGGATCTTACTTCTCTTTTCTGCAATAGAAGCTTCAATTTTAGCCTTCTCTAGTTCTGTTGCAAGGTCCTCATCTTCTTTTCTTCTTCTTTCTATTTCTGTGTCCTTACTTGAATTGGGTGGTGGGACCCCTGGTATTGTCAATGATCTTCTTGTTTGATGTCCCACCATCTTCTGCTTTCCTTTCTCACCAGCGGCAACAACAGGCCTAGTGATCTCATGTCCATCTTTGTCTTTAGGCAAAGGAACGTAACTTTGCACTTGTCTAACCATAGGGCCCTCCTTATCAAATTCTTGATCTTGCAGTAAGTGCTCTTTCTCACTCCTCAAAGCCTCAAGATCACCAAAAACATCATGTTGCAAATTCTTAGGAGCAGAGGAAAGCATCTTGTTTCTCTCTTTCATTTCATTAATCTTTCTAAGGAAAGACTGCCTTGTATTAGAGCATTCACTTTCTCAGCCTCTCTCTCCTCTTGTAACCTATTATGTATGGCATCCTACTCTGCCAACTATAACCTTAGTGCATTTAAATCATCTGGATCTACCATAATGTCATCAAAACCTGATGACACATCCATATCAGAAAGATTTTGATATGTGAAGTGCACTTGCCTAGGTCTCATGGGTTCTCTTCTGAAATTACCTTCATGAAGATCTAAATCAATCTACAAACCCATCTCTCTAGCTTGTTCATCTTGACCTACGGGCAATGGACCCTTGTCCTGAAATACAGCCTCTGGGGTATCATAAAATCTATCCTCAGAGTGACCACGATCTGATCTAGAAACTCTATCTTGTGAACCTTCCTCACTTGAGGAAACATGTGGTGCTCTACCTCTAGTACTTCTTTGTTCTCTGATGGGAGCACTAGTAGACTCACCATTCCTTCTAATCCAACTCTTCTTCTCCTGTCTAGGCAATTGCTCCAGAGTGACCTCTGGATTCTTTTTGACAAAGGACCTAGTATTCCTCCTTTTATCCATGATTTACAGTTTATAGCACTGGTTCTTAACATTTTGAGTCGCCACCCACCTAGATGGGAAATCTTTTAACTGAATATAATAGGAAAACAAGAGTGCACTTAATAGCCTTTTACCTCTAGACTCTCCCTAGCAGAGTCACCATTTTGTTGGTAATTCCCTTTGATCTTCAACTTGCAGATTTATACTTTGATGGATAACCTAATATAACTTTGACTCTATCACCACTCCAAAGTCTACAAGGAAGAGGGTCAATTAACAAGGACCAAAAGAGATCCTCCTACGCTTTGAGCCTTAATGCTCAGGTGGGTGTACCCTTGTCTCACTTCTCTAAAGGATTCTAAAAATGATATATAACTATATACCCTTTACTAACTAATTTAAGATTTTATCATTTAATTTGTGTGTGATTGATAATGATGAACTGCATCCAAAGAGGAGACCAGTGCCTTATCCCAGGGCAAAGAGTCACTAAATAACATATGTCACCTTGAAATCTTAAGTCAAATACATATAAACTCAGATTAAGTGCTTTGCCTATTACTCCCCTCACTCCCAAACATGATCATCAAATTCCCCTCTAACAATGAACTCACTGAAATCACCCTAAAGGCTTTAATCCTAACTTTGTCAGGAACTCCAAGCTGATCTCACAATACTCTTTGTTTACCATATGCTAATCCACTTTGTGACTAAAATGAAATGCAAACTCCTAGGTGTCTCAAAGACAACTAATATGCAAATGCATTATCCTAAGTAAACTTAAGTAAAGTGTAATTAGTAAATACTTAATTACACCAACACCCCCACTTAAGTGCAACTTAGGGGAATGCACTTAAGCTCACAATGCAAGATGGGTCTCAGCTACTAGGCCATTTTAGGTACCCATTTACAATATGCAAGAACAATGCAATCTCTCATAAAGTGGAGAAAAAGGGAAAACCTTATGGGAAAAACCCTCCCCCAAAATAAGAGATGAATACAATAAAGAATCCCCCCAAAGGAAGGAAATAGGGAAGAGAGACAAAGTAGCCCCCCCTCAATGTTGAATCTCCTGCAAAGATGGTCCAAGATGTTGACCAATACTCCTCCATAGGAAGAAAATAGAGCTAATGCTGCACCAAGAATGTCAAAGTGTGACAAAATCAGGTACCAATGTCGATGTAGAATGACTGACGGAATGCCCATTGAGATATGATAGAGATGAGGCATGGTGAAACATGTAAGCACCAACTGGGTAAGTTCAACTAACAGGTTGGTATACTTGAACTTGTGTCGTGCATCCATTGATTGGTTGGAGCATAACTTTCAAGAACCAAGTCCCATGATATTCCTAATCTACTAACATAGGGATTACATCAAATGTGTCATCAATGACAAGGTACAAAAAAATGTGGCACTTTATGATAGTGCGTGTACAACATTGCTCATGCAAGAGCATACAACATCAAATACAATGCAAAGTTGGAAACATGTAGAAGATGAGGCCACCAAGGATGCCCTGTCAAATGCTACAGAAAAGGTGTCCTCCTATTGGCCTTGTGCTAGGAAGTCTTTGGGACAAAATTGGCCTCCCCCCCTAGCTGCCGGTTGGATGACGCTGCAAAACAGGTATACAAGTGGCAAAGAAAAAATGTGTTCCCAATTTTGCTTAATTTATTTAGATTTTGTTTTTCAAAAAACTCATTGAGCTTAAGAAAAAATATTTATTAAAAACCCAAAAACACTTTATTAAACAAATTAAAAAAATATAATTTATTTTTTAATTTTTAGATTTTAAAAAACTTTATTAAAAAAAATTTAATAAAGAAAAACATAAATATGTTTTATTAAAACATAAAGTTTTTATTTTAAAAAAACTTAATAAAAAAAACATAATAAAAAAAAATTTATTTATAAAAAAACTTTAAAAAAACATATGAAAAAAAATAAATTAAAAACCATATTAAATGAAAGTTTTTATTTATTTAAAAAAACTTTAGAAAAAACTATTAAAAAAAAATCTTTTTAAAAAAAACATTAAAAAATCCCTTTACAATGGCTATACAATGAAGACTCCTTTGGCTCTGATACCATGTAAGAATTTTGATATCGCTCTGATACCATGTAAGAATTTTCCTAAGGCAAAGAATAAAAGCCAAGATTTAGAAGCTCAAGAGATAGCACAAGAGAGACAAAATATGATATGACCAAATGGACAAATAATGAAATATCTATTGAATGAATGATTGATTACATAGTAGGAGTGCCTAAATATATAGGCAATGCAATAAGACTACATGATAAGGAGATGATAAGATATCACCCACACAAGGTTGAATCACATGTCCACCAAAGGTGGATCATCCTCCATTGTACATGAAAGTATGTGCAACATGTGCAACAATGAGAGGATGATAATGTGATAAGATCACTAAAGGTGGATCTCACACACAAAGAGGTATGAGAAGACAACTATGATCACCTAAAGTGGAGATTCTCCTAACCATGTGCTAAAATGAAATGCAAACTCCTAGGTGTCTCAAAGACAACTAATATGCAAATGCATTATCCTAAGTAAACTTAAGTAAAGTGTAATTAGTAAATACTTAATTACACCAACAAATGCTTCTAAATGAATTGGATCAAGCGTGTTTACATATAATCATATTAACATGTCTATGACCTAAATACAATAGGCGCATAGCCTTTACAAAACAATAGTACAAGCGCTAATCTAAATAACAACAGCCGGCCCCATTTTTTTTTGCTCACTGTCTGTGTTACTTCATCTGACTGTAACTTCCTCATATTGACACATATCATCATGCGCTCTTAGAATTAGCATAAATACATACTTAGAAGATTATCTTCAAGGGTGCATGTCATGACTCTATCATATGTATGTACACTGATGCTCTGTTCATCTGGTGCTCTTCTAACTATCCATTCTTCCATACTTAACCAAATTCTGATGTTCTAACTACTTGCGCTGACTCCATAACATCATATGACTTTGTTTCCATAATGACAACACTAAATATAGTCATATGCATCAGTATAGTCAACTTTCCAACATACTTGTCACCAATCTATCATTTTTTCTATAGCTATAACTTCAAAAAGGTTGATCCCAGACTTCCTTTAGAATTTTGGGAGTCATACTACCTTGATCATATTTTTGATGTCCTATTGGAGATTTCACCCACTCCCTACAATTTCTGATAGCTAAGAAGAAGTTTGAAAATCACACTCCTTCACTATAATTTCTAACGGCTTCAAAAAATCATGACTTTTCTTCCTTTGCAACTACCCCTGAACCCTTTATCAGAATTTTAGGAAATTCACTTCTTCCCTTCAAATCCTAATTTCTTAAGTTCTTTTTTATTGTCTTTGACTTATCACATGAGCCTTTCTCTATCAACCCCCAATTTAACCTCCCCTACTGCGATTTTAACTACCGAAGTCATGCTAACTTCTATCTTAACCATTTCATAACATCATGACCACTAGCTCTAATCACCTTTTAGCCCTATGAAGCTATGCCTGATTGATTCATAACTTCATGACCACTAGCCTAGATAGCTAACTTAGTCCTTGAAGTCACACTAGCCTCCAACTTGACCATTTTGTAACTTTGTAACTGCCACTGCAAACCGTGGGCTTGACCTTGTGAATTCATGCTAACTATCAACCAGACCATGTCATAAATTCTTAACCATCAGCATTGATACTCCTTCATAACCACCAAAGTCATGCACATCATTAGCCAAACCCCTTTGTAACTTTGGGACCACTAGCTCTAACCATCAAACTGAACTACCAAAGCTACACCTAATTATTAACGTGACCTGGTCCTTAGCCAACTTGTCAACAAGTTCCATGTGGAACTCTTTGATTTTCCCTCTCATGCCACATCGACCATCGACTTCAACTTTTTCTTTCCAAAATTTTTCTTTGTCTACTTTCGAATGCACTAAAGTCAATAATCAGCTCCACATCGGCTTAGCCCCATGCACTTGTACGCTCCACCAAAAGGAGATGTATATTTTTCATGTGAATAAGTGAGTGGTGACATATAAAAGCACAAGTATATCATTGTGCATCACCAATGTGGGATATGTCGTCGGTGCTATTTGCATCAAGATGTCATAAACTAGCCTGTGGAAACTTCTTGTCCATACAAACAATGACACCATTGAAACTCATAAACCTTGGTGAAGCATCCTTAGTGCTACCCAATGGAGGATTATATTCTAAGGTTCTTGAGTGTACATGTATGTGATGGTCCTATTACAAATGACACACACAATCGACAATAACTATTTTTTATAATAAAATTGAAAAAATATTTCTTCAGAATTGATTGTCTCAATAGAATAACTTGACATGCAGGAAGATTCATGACTTTGTTTTCCCTTATTCTCCGATGCTAATGAAAAATATAGCTTAAAAGATGCTTCAACTCTTGGAACACTATTATCAAAATTAATCAAATCAAAAGTAATAAGCTTACCAATCAAACCATCAATATAGACATTATCTTATGCTCTCAATTCATGAATGGTGGACACTCTAATGGCATAAGTAGGTGTGCATGTGAAATTTGTACCTAGTTGTGGACACAACACTTCGGTAAAACATTAGAGGTTAGCAAATCAAGAAATTTACAAGATAAATAAACTAAGCTAACCAGGTGATTTACTACCTTCTAGTAGGTGGGAGTATCGTATTCTCAGATTATGACCGAGATTAGTGACAATACAACACCTAAACGAAGGATTTAAAATGATGAAAGAAATGAAATAAGGATGAAAATTAATCTATATTTTTGTATTTTCTATGCAATTTGATGAAAACTTGATATGAATTGATCTAAGATGAATGAAATTGAATTGACAATGACAATCTAATGATGCTATGAATTTGAATGAAATTGTAAAATCTCACAATCACATGTTTGCAAGAGCTCGATTCTCTAAGCAGCTAAAAGAGAAAATTTGCAGATTCGGGGGATCATTTCTGAAGGGCTAAGCTACGGTTTTATAGAAATCCAAGGCTTTGAGGGTGCATGGAAAAATCCATAAATCACTCTTTGATGAACTCAACTTGATTTTTGAGTTATCAATGAATTAGAAATAGTTAACTCACAAAATCATGCAAAAACAACTTTTTGACTCAAATCAGAAGTTTAGATAACTTTTTAACTCAAAACATATGTTGAGTTTTGAAAAGATAACAAATTAAATTGATTTTATGATTTAAAGTTCAACTGCTCTTCTTAATGTGCATGGATAATTATGAATTTAATTAATAATTCAAGTGATTTATTCTCAAATTAACTAATTTTTGAATTAAAATAACTGATTTATGGGTTAATCACTTATTAAATAAAATTTTATTCCAAAACTATATTATTAAATCTGACAACTTGATTTAATCAATTATTCATAGGATTTTTTATTTATTGTCAAATTTAAATAATATTAATTAGGAATAAATATAATTAAATCTAGTTGAATAATTAAGTGGTAGGATTAAATAAATTAATCAAATATTCAACATATTCAATTAATTAACTTTAGGATAAATAATGACATTTATCGCCAAATAATATCTAATTAAAGATAATTAGGAGAAATTAGGAATATTCAAAGAATATTCCCTGATGCAGAATGGAGATAAAATTGATTAGGGTTTTGATGATTTGATGCGCTGATGTGCCTTTGGTTAGGACTTTTGTGTTGATTTTGATCGAATTGTTGATGTAGGAGGTCAATGATCCTATAGCCCATTTTTGGGTATTACATTTTGCCCCTCTTTGAATTACTGTGTGAAGCGTAGTGGTTCAAAGATTAATCTATTTTTTATGATGATGAGGACTCAGTTATGTGGTGGAGAAACTGATCCTGAAAGGTTAACCAATTCTGAGACAAAAATTGATTGATTGATTTGGAAGATGCTGATTGAAGTCCTGATTGACAAGATAATCGAGATGATGCTGACTGCAGTAACAATGAACCAGTGATTACGAAAAAGTGCCAAAATGCCTAATTCTAAACCTTATGATTACGAAGAAGTGATTGTCCTGACTCTAGACTTGAACGTCCAAAGGAATCGAAAGGATGACAAATCTAAATCCTTAAGTTATGAAGAATCAAGGAAATAACACTAATGAACTGATGGTTACAAAAAGTTGATATAGTTTACAAGTTGTGCGATAATACCAGATTGATATGGATCTTGATGAATTTGATATGTCCCAAGCAATGTGCCCCAATAGACAAGGACTTTTGATGAATAAACAACTAGACGTGGTTGTTGTCTTGATTACTCAAAGAAATTGGTTTGTAGATTTGATTGAAAGATGTGTAGTACCATGCCCCCTTCGGGATGAAAATCAAAATTTGGCAAGAAAGCCAATGTTATAGAGTTTAGGAGTGATGTAATCGATTTGACAAGTGGTTATGCATGTTTGGGGACATGTTCTGCATTGTTTGGAGGTCCTAGAAACCAAGCCTGACTAGGTTTAACCATGAGTTGATCATGGTTAACCAAGTTGAAATTTGAGGAGTTTGATGTGTGATAATCAGTTAAGTTGATGTAATTCCAAAAATCCACTCGGTATTACACAGCTTACTTAAAATCTTAACATAATCTAATGACCATTTTAATAAGGTAAAAATAGGAAATCTTTAATTGAATTAAATGAACATTTAAACTATATTACCACTACAAATTTTTACATAGTATTGGAAATGAAATAATATAGTAATAATTCTCTAAATTTATCCATCATTTGCATTTGCAAGGAATTAAATTTTATGAAACAGAATTATAGATTACAACAATTTATCTTTTAAAGAAACAATAACTTAATTATGAAATAGCTTGAATACAACATTCACTTTTGCAATTACATCATTATTCTTGAGTACAATTGGAGAAGTACAAAATTAATTAAATTAAAAACACTAGTAACATCACTTTAATATCATTTTTCTCAACTTAAACTTGAACTTCAAATTTGGACTTCTCCTTCAAACCAAGTAACCAAACCTGCAAACACAAGACTTTCTTCACATGGCCATGGAGGCTAACCTCCTAGCCTAGGCCATTACATGGCCACCTCCGAGCTAGGGGAAATAAGAATAAGATGGGTTACACACAAACAACACAAGCATATACATTCAAGCACAATTTTGATACAAAGACTTTCCCAATTTACTACCTTCCCAAGCTTGCACAAAGGACTCTAAATATTGAATCCATAGATCGGTGAAGGTGGAATCTTCTCTTATGAAGACACCTATCTTATAAAAAAACAACATTTCAACATATATTACAAGCCTTCACAAGGCCCTTCCAACCAAACAACTCAAATCCATGAGCATCATCAATTCCCTTATGGCCCCCAAACAAACATAAGAAGGCTCTCATGGTGCCCATACAACCAAAAACATAAAGAAATCCCCACTAGGCCCTTCACCCCAAGTTCTCCTCAAATCCTCCCAAGGATGAGGAGTGAACTTGCACACCCAAAAACATGAAGCAATTCAAGAAGACAAACAAGATTGAAAGAAAAATCTCAAAATGAAACCAAACAATATAAGATTCAACACAAGGTAATACAATTTACAAATTTCACACTAGTACATTTCATTCAAAGCATATACAAAATATTCACAAGATAGAAACCACCAACCTTCTCCTAAGCCAAGGAAAAATTGAAAAAAAATTGAAGATGAAGATGAGCTCCTCTTGACTCCAAGCTTGCTATCCTTCTCAAATCTACTAGTCCAAACCTCTCTAGACCTCCTCTCACTCTCTCCAAATCTAACATAGACAAAAATGAACAAGTGTGTGTTTCCTAAGTCTTTCTCCCCTAAAGTCATTCAAAAAATTCTTCTCTCATCTCCCTTCCCAAAACAATTAGGTTTTTAGATCCTAGACAAAGTGACACTTGCCCTTACTAAAGGAATGGAGTGAAATTCAACACGTGAAAAGGTGAGACATCCTAGATAGCATTTCCATTTTCATTTATATCAAAAATGGCTCATTTAGAGAGATAAAAAGGTGACCTAGGAAAGTGGAAATGGAAGAAATAAGCCCCCTAACCCATGTATTAGCCTTGGGGCACCAAAATCCAACCTAAACCACAACCCTAAGACTCCATAGAACCCCTCAAAATCTCTAGTTAAACTTGCATCCGAAAATAGAGTATTGGTTACATAAATCTTGGTTCCTTAAACCACCTACCTAGCTTAGGAATACTCAAAACCAACTAAGGAGAGGGTGGGGTCCTTATTCCACTCAAGCATGCCACATCATCATAATGGTGTCAAGTGACACCTCACACAAGCACACATCACAAACACATTCAGCATGCTTTGTGGACAAAATACATTTATATTTTCACAAAAATGAAATTTACTTACAAACATACATTTACAAACATTGTCAACCACATCCACACATGCATCACATTTACGAATAAAATCATGATACGACGAGGTCGTTCTCTTCTTAGAGTCAACCTTGGTTTCAAAGATAACTTTAAATTCTCAAACAAACAATTATGCACATGAACACAAATTTTACGGGGAAACCCAATATGGGAGAAAACCACAAAATAATTTATTTTTATATATAATTTTGTTCTTTTACAATGTTTTGTAGGCACCAACTTACTAGAGGCTCCAACCTGTAGATTTATGAGAACCAACTCACTGGAAGCACCAACTCCCACACTTCGCAGGCACCAACCTATTGGAAGCACCAACTCCCTCTGTCCGAATTCTGAGCACCAACTCCTATGCAGATTCTGAGCACCAACTCACTGCTTTCAAAATTTTTCTTCCACCTGAACGCTGTTGCTTTATTCAACTGATGATGGACACAATCTGCTCTTTCTAAGTCAGCCAATAGCTTTCCTCTTACTCTCAAAAATATTCTTTTACTACTATATACTCAATATATATATGTAAGATAAAAATCTGAATATATAAGCATTTAATTTCTCTTTCTTTCTATTCTCCATTACTCTTCTTTTCTCTTTTTCACATGCTGACTTGTCTTTTTTATTTTCAAAATGAGATTGAATATTTATATATTCATATTGTTGAATGAAACATTATGTCCCTTTATTTAAAAGTTATGACTTTTTAAAAAAGGTGTCTTTTATAAACTATTATTAACTTTAAAAAGTTAATATCCTCCCTTTTTTAATCATATTATTAATCTTATTAAAGTTAATATTATTAACTTTAATCAATGAAATACATATCGACTGCTGTATAAAAATATAATAAAGATGTTGCATATATCTTTAATGATATATATATTGTCTTCACCTTCGATAATATAAGTTTGTCGCTACTTTATTAACCTCTGCTTAAACTGATAATAATAATAATATCCACCATTGTAAGTTTACTGTTGTTGTAGATGTTATTGGCCGTTCATGTTGGTTTGCTACCACTGTAGATAGTAAATGCTTTGTCTACCAAACTGATAATCAAAGACGTTGTATAACCTTTCAATCAACCGCTGCAATAATCAAAGACATTGTATATCCTTCGATATTCAAAGATGCTGTATAACCTTTCAATCTGTTGGTAAACAGATTGTTCTTCTTTTCAAACTCCTTTTATTTGCCCAATTTATATCAAAGAACAATTTTACTCAATAGTTGGGAAATTGTTTATGAGAATATCTAGTTTCCCTCTGAATTGAGGTACAGCTCCCTATATGAAAAATCTTCAATGAATTATGTTTCAAATCTAATCCCTACTGCAAATAAGTTCTTAACCAGAGAACAGTAGAGGAAAACTGAGTTCCACCCAGGCAAGTGAAATCTTAGGCGGGATTTAAATACAAAGATGCTATGCTGTGACCTTCACAATCTTATGAATTTCCCAACAAAGCAATTATGAAAAATGCAAATTATGATATGCAATGGAAAAATGATTATGCAAATTATGAAATGCAAATGAAGTAGCTGATGCAATTCCACAACCAGTTATAATTCTTTGATTATCCTACTGATTGGCTAAACTGAAAATAATAGAACAAGACTCTGTTTATTTATCATTCCCAATTCAACACAATGAAATAACACTAGATACAATTGGACAAAAAATAAATGGCACTGGACTTGATTGTCTTTGCAACTAGCTTCACACTAGAAATTTTGCTGACCTTTTATTAACTTCTTTTACAGCATATATAGAGTTTTACAATACATAGCACTCATGGGAATACAAAGTGTTTCAAATTCTAGAATTTGAAAAGACTGAAGACAGGTGTTTCGATATCACAACAAGGAGGAACTAATAAGACTTTGTCCTTTCATCTAATTTGGCTTCAGAAAGTCTGCAAATCACAACTGGCAAAAAAAACCTTGTAGAAATGTTCAAATTCGGGCCCCAACAGTTACCAGCTCTTTGTTTAAAACACGACTGTTGATCCCATCCTTCCTAGAAAATTGGATGATCTGGATCATCCCCAAAATAGTCACAAGCCCCTATGAAAGGTCAAAGTCCACATCGCCAGTCAAAAGCAAATCAGAAGCGAGCATACCAACATGTCAGCACATTCGAACCCACCTCAAGCCTTACTGTAGACTTAACTCTAAATTAACCCTGGGTTCATCTCCTCTTAGTCACCGAGTCACATGATCCTTTCCTTAACCCCAGTTTTATCCAGTGACTATGTGAAATCCCTTAACTGCACAACCACGCATCCGCTTTACCAACCCCAAGCCCACCTTGACTAAGATTCAGATTGAACGGTGGGCCCAAGATCTCATGGGGTCAGAAGATTCCATGAGATCTTACGACCACCATAGATCTCCTAACCACCACCACCTCACTGAAAGTTTAGGCCCCACTACCAATGTATTACCCCATCGGCCAATGAAAATTGGACCAGTCACCGCCCAAGGACCCACCACTGGAACACATGGTGAGATCCCGCATGATCACATGGTAATGATTTAATTTATGTGATCATGCGACCTTTCCATGATTGGTCAATCTCCAGAAGCATGATCGCATCTACGTTGTTAGCATAGGCAGGTCCTAGCAGGCATCCTTGTCACATGATCGCATGGTATTATTTTAATCCATGCGATCATGCGACCACTCTTTTCTAACTGTCACAAATGCATGACGAGGTTAATGCTCAGCTCTCCTCTCAAAGGTCCGCCATCTTGGACACATGGGAAATCTTTAACTTAAGTGACGCTACCGGATGACTAAAGAGACATTCACCTACCCATCAAAGATGAATCAAAAGGTAATGAAGGATTATAAAACCTAACATAGGTGAAGACTGTTGAAACATTTCGAGCTCGGGTAGAAACATTGAAAAGATGCTATGGCCAGCTGAGCTCGAGTGGTGACAATGTAATAAGATTGAACATACGACTCTGTCACTATATCTTCTTCTTGATTCTTTGCACACACTTGAAGATCATGTATTTTGAACATCTACCTACTTGAGAAAAAGAATCAATTGGAGCATCAAGACTTTTCCAGGTTAGGAACTATAACCTACCCAATGATAAAGAGACTTCAGAACCACCCAATTGGCTTGAACTAAGAAGGAAAAGTGAGGGGAACCTGGAAAAATCATCCTACCCTAGGGAAGACTTAGACTTAGACACAGACATGACTGTGACACCAAAATTTCCACTTGATAGCATAGCCATAGGATAAAAAGTGAGGCAACACAATCAACCACTGCTACATAGTCTTTAAGCCAATTATGATGTTTTTTTATATCTTCGATAGTTAAAGTCTTTAATATATTCGACCACTATTGTCTTTGTATCATGAATGTATTTGACCGTTGTTGTATTTCTTTGACTGCTGTGATAATATAGTCTTAGAAAAACCTCAGCAAATAAATATACCTTTCCATGTCATCGATAAATTCTCCCAAAAATCTTCTTGCACTATGTTCTTCATCAATACACATCTTCACACATACTCCATCCACGCTCCAATTTCAAGGTTTGGACAGTACTTCACATCTTCACACATCATATCTCGAATATCATTCACACCAACTATCTATTCATTCCTAAGTTGGCTCTCTGCAAACCACACTTGTTTATAATTTTCAAAACACAGCAACCGCTAGAACAAAAGCATGCTCTAATTCCTTCCTTCTTAATGTACAGTCACCATCACTACTACATCTTAGATGAAGTCATCGTCATGAGCATCTTCAAGGTGATTGAATATCCATCAATGTCTACCAACACACATGAGTTTCCATTGCTTGATTTCTTCTGTCGTCTTTCACATTTTCTATCTTGTAGTGTTTCTTCATACATATGTTATCTGTTGGTAAACATATTTTCTAACCTCTTCTGTAGCATTATATCTGATATGTATATTATATCTTTGTTTTATGTCTCTTGTGTCTCCAATTGTATATATATATATTGTTGAATGTTCATATTGATAATATATATTGATAATGTATATATATATATAATCTTCATCATGCATACATACATATTACATACATAATGCTGTAATCATTTATCTTTTTCGTATCTTCATCATGATGTAGGATCTTGACATCAATGACAATTTCCATCAATCTCCCCCTTTTTCATTGATGGCAACTTAATATATGATCTTGTTTGTGCAAGGCTCCCCCTTAGTTCACTGTTTCCTTCATCTTCTATCTCTCCCCCTTTGTCATCAATGGCAAAGGGTCTCTAGGACTAGAGACTAGCTCCCCCTGAACACATGCTCCTCATGAAATCTTTAATGAATGGATGAGAGTGATAGTACTTCCAATTTCTCCCTTAGGTACTCAAAAGTTTCCTCAAGAAGTGATTTTGTGAAAATATCTGCTAACTGCTCCTTCATATTAATATATTCCAACTTGACTTGTTTCTCAAGTACCTGTTCTCTCAAGAAGTGGTATTTGATTGAAATATGCTTCATTTTGGAATGCATGACTGGATTCTTTGAAATGTTGATTGCACTTGTATTATCACAGATAATGGGAATGGGATTCTTAAATTCAATCTTGATATCTCCTAGTGTTTGCTTCATCCAAAGCACTTGTGTACAACTTGCAACTACTGCAACATACTCAGCTTCTGTGGTAGATAGAGTTACTGATCCTTGTTTCTTGCTTAACCATGAAACTAGACTGTTACCAAGGAAGAATGCTCCTCCACTCGTACTTCTTCTATCATCAATATTTCCTCCCAAATCAACATCTGTATAGGCTATGAGTGAAAATTCCTTTCCTCTTAGATACCATAAACCAAGATCCATAGTGCCTTTTAGGTACTTCAATATCCTTTTAACTGCTAGAACATGAGTTTCTTTTGGCATTGCTTGAAACTGAGCTACAACAACAACTTCTTGTAGGATGTCAGGTCTTCTGGCGGTTAAGTACAACAACCTTTCAATCATAGATCTATATTGAGTTTGATTTACATCAAGGGACTCATCCTTTTTGCTAAGCTTTCATCCTATAATCATGGGAGTGCTGACTGGATTACAATCTTCCATCCCAAACTCTTTTAATATTTCTTTGATATACTTGCTTTGAGAAATGAATATTCCCTTACTTGTTTGCTCAATTTGCAATCCAAGAAAGAAGGATAATTCACCAAGCATGGACATCTCAAATTCTTGTTGCATATTCATGGAAAATTCTTTACACATTTTGTCACTTGCTCCTCCAAATATTATGTCATCAACATATACTACCACTACCAAAAGTTTGTTATTTTCAGATTTGATATATAGATTACTATCTGCCATACCTCTTTTGAAACCTTGATCTAGAAGATACCTATCCAACCTTGAGTACCAAGCTCTTGGAGCTTGTTTTAGCCCATAAAGAGCTTTTCTAAGTCTACATACATGATCTTCCTTTTTTAAATATGTAAATCCTTTAGGTAATTCAACATACACTTCTTCTTCTAAGTCTCCATTTAAGAAAGCTGATTTAACATCCATTTGGTAGACCTTGAATGCTTTATGGCTTGCAAATGCTAAGAACATCCGGATTGCTTCTAATCTTGTGACTGGGGCAAATGTCTCTTCAAAATCTACTCCTACTTGAGCATAGCCTTTACAAACTAGTCTAGCTTTGTTCCTTATGACTTCTCCATTTTCATTCATTTTATTTCAGAACACCCATTTGGTTCCTATGACATCTTTGTCTTTTGGTCTTGGAACTATTTCCCAAGTATTATTCTTTTCAATTTGATTTAATTCTTCTTCCATTTCTTTCACCCAAAACTTGTCTTCACTTGCTTCTTTGAAGTCTCTTGGTTCTATTTTGGATAAAAGACAAATATGTGCACTTTCAGTAGTATTGACAAATTTCCTTCTTGTTTGGACTTCTTTATCTGGATCTCCAAGAATCAAGTCTTCAGGATGGTTTCTTTGAACAAATTTTGATGGAGTCTTTGCTGGTGTTTTAGCTTTTGAAGGCGTTTTGGAAACCTCTTGCTCTAGTTCCTTTTCTTCTTCATCTTTAGGATCTTCTATTTCTTCACATATGCTTGGCATTTCATCATTTATCTTTTCAAATGGTTTTCCTTCATCTATCTTTACATTTGCACTTTCTATAATTTTGTGAAGTCTCTTGTTGTAACATCTATATGCTTTACTCTTGGAAGAATATCCAAGAAAGATTCCTTCATTTGCTCTAGCTTCAAATTTTCCCAAGTCATCTTCATCCCATCTTATATAGCAAGTACTTCCAAAAATTCTAAAATACCTGACTGATGCTGGTCTCCCTTTCCATAGCTCATAAGGTGTCTTATCATGATTTACTCTTATTTGTGCCTGGTTCAAAATGTGGACTGCTGTATGTACTGCCTCCTTCCAAAAGGAATCAGCTATCTTGGATTCATTTAACATTGCCCTTGCCATTTCTTGAATAGTTCTATTCTTTCTCTCTACAACTCCATTCTGTTGGGGAGTTCTAGGTGCTGAAAGTTGTCTTTTTATACCATTCTTTTCACAATATTCATCAAATTCATGAGAAGTAAACTCTCCACCTCTATCCATTCTAAGGTATTTTATTTTTGCATCCATTTCATTTTCAACTAGTTCTTTGAAAGCTTTAAATTTGTCAAGCACTTCTGATTTTTCTTTTAGGAATGCTACCCAAGTCATCCTAGAATACTCATCAATAAATAATATAAAATATTTTTCTCCTTGTAGGCCTTTTGTCTTGCTTGGACCACAAAGGTCTAAATGAATAAGGTCAAGTGGTTTTGATGTAGAATATTCCTTGGTTTTGAATGTGCTTCTTGTTTGCTTCCCTAGTTGGCATTGTTTGCAAATGATATTTGTAGGTTTTGATAGCTTTGGTATATCTCTTACAGCTCCTTTATGACTGATTTTGACAATGTTATCAAAGTTCAAGTGTCCTAATCTTTTGTGCCATAGCCAATTTTCATCTTCTTGTACAAAGAAACATTTTTCATCATTCATTTCTTGTAAAACATATAAATTGTTTGTAGTCCTACAAGCATTAGCTATTAATTTTCCATCCTTTTGAATTTCACAACCTTTAAGATAAAATGTGACATTATGCCCTTGATCACAAAGCTGACTTACACTTAGTAAGTTTTCCTTTAATCCTTTTACATACCAAACATCAACTATTTTTGTTTTACCATGATCTAGACTAAGAGTTCCTTTTCCTTTTATGTATCATTTTGAGTTGTCACCAAATCTTACTGATCCTCCATTTGCTGGTTCAAAAGAGATGAATTTTCTTTTGTCCCCTATCATGTGTCTAGAGCATCCACTATCAACGTACCACCAGTCCTTTTTATTTTGAGCATGTAGAGATATTTGAACAAATAGCAATTTTTCTTTCTTTTTCCATACTTTCTTTTTGGGAAGATTTTCTTTCTTTGCTTGATTTGTAGGAAAGATTGTTCTACAATTGTGGGCAGCATGTCCAAAATTGTTACACTTTGAACATAAAATATCATAATTAACCAATGGAGCAAAAGAATTTTGTGTGCTGAAATTATGAATATTCTTCACTTTGCTTCTGCAGTTTAGAGCTTTATGACCAAATTTGTTACAAGAGTAGCAATATCTGTGAAATAGGTAAGAAGAATGCTGTCTATAATATGACCTTTTCCATTTTGTCATATTTTGTTTAGATGTTCTACATTCTAGTGCTTTATGACCATAACAATTGCAAGAATAGCAATAACCATGAAAATTATGACTAGTTTTATCAACTTCTTTATTTTCTTTAGGCTTGTTTTCTTTTAATGATTCATTTATGACTGATTTGCTTCCTTCTTTTATGAAGCGTTTGAATGTATTATTAGTGTTTGAATTTCCTTCAAAACCAACACCTATTTTGCTGAAAGAAGGTCTTTGACTATCAATGATATCATTTAGTTTTTTTGAACTTTTTTCAAACTTGAGATTATTAATGGTGCATTCCTTCAACTCTCTTTCTAATTTTTCAATTTCTAGTTTTAAATTAGTTTCAGCTTGTTTAGCTTCTTCTAATTGATTCTTCAAATCTTCAATTGTTTGTTCTGATTCTTCTATTGCTTTCGTAGCTTCCTCTTTGAGTTTTACAAGTTTTCTTTTTAGTCTTTCATTTTGTTTATATGCATAATGAAGTTCTTCTTGGAGATCAATATCTTCTTCCTGATTACCTGATTCATTTTCCTCTTCTAAATAACTATCATTGGAGACTACTTCAGCCATGAATAGAATCTCATCCTCATCATCACTTGGGCATTCTTCGCTGCTTTCATCTGAAGAGTTGTCCTTTTTTGAAAAAAAACTCTTTTTATTTTTGTTTTGATATCTTTTCTTCTTATTAAACTTGTTGTTACTTTTCCATTTCTTCTTTGTGTATGCTTGTTTTTCGCCTTCACTTGAGTCATCATTATTTTGAGGGAATTTTGAGGTATAGTGTCCTATCTTTCCATAATTAAAACATTTGAAAGGAAACTTCCCTTTATATTTTCCACTTCCCTTTTTCAATTTTCTTAAGAAATGGGCTTCGGCTTCATCAATTTCACTGCATGAACTATCACTTGAAATTTGTTTTTTATTCTTACCCTTTTTGGAAACTTTAAAAGATATTTCCTTCTTAGACTCCTTGCCTCCAATTCTCATTTCATAGGCAGTAAGGATTCTATGTAGCTCATCTTTAGTAAGACTATCTAGATCTTTTCTCTCTTCGATTGTTGACACTATAGAATCAAATCTAATGGGTAGGGATCTCAAGTTTTTTTCAACTACTAGCTATTCTTCTACTTCTTCTCCAAGGGTTTTTATTGCATTAACCATTTCATCAACACGAGAGAGAAATGAGGCTATGTCTTCATCTTCCTTCATTTTCAAACTTTTGAATGTGCTTCAGTGAGTTTGAAGTTTGGCCTTCTTTACATTGTCAGTCCCTTCATAAATATTTTTCAACTTATCCCATATGTCCTTTGCAGATTTACAATACATAACTTTTGTAAACTCTAAGTCGGCAAGATTACATAAAATAGCATGTTTTGCTTTGGCATTATTCTCACTTTTCCTTTTTCTGGCTGCATCTGTTGGTGGGTTCGCTGGTGGTGTATAACCATCTAGTACTGATTGCCAAACATTGAATCCAATAGCATTTAAATAAGCTTCCATCTTTATACTCCAAAATGCATAGTTTGTCCCATCAAAAATTGGTGTCTTATTTTGAAAACTTTCAGCCATTTGTGCTCCTTGGATCTACCTTCAGGCTATTAGGCTATATATAAGGAACCTGCTCTGATACCAATTGAAGAGCACATGATTATACTAAGAGGGGAGTGAATCAGTATAATAACAATTTTAACTTTTAAGAACTTTATTCAAAGATAACTTTAAATTCTCAAACAAACAATTATGCACATGAACACAAATTTTACGTGGAAACCCAATATAGGAGAAAACCACAAAATAATTTGCTTTTATATATAATTTTGTTCTTTTACAATGTTTTGTAGGCACCAACCTACTAGAGGCTCCAACCTATAGATTTATGAGAACCAACTCACTGGAAGCACCAACTCCCACACTTCGCAGGCACCGACCTACTATAAGCACCAACTCCCTTTGTCTAGATTCTGAGCACCAAATCCTATCCAGATTTTGAGCACCAACTCACTACTTTCAAAATTTTTCTTCCACCTGAACGTTGTTGCTTTATTCAACTGATGATGGACACAATCTGCTCTCTCTAAGTCAGCCAATAGCTTTCCTCTTACTCTCAAAAATATGCTTTTACTACTGTATACTCAATATATATATGTCAGATAAAAATCTGAATATATAAGCATTTAATTTCTCTTTCTTTCTATTCTCCACTGATCTTCTTTTCTCTTTTTCACATGCTGACTTGTCTTTTTTATTTTCAAAATGAGATTGAATATTTATAAATTCATATTGCTGAATGAAACATTATGTCCCTTTATTTAATTTAGTTATGACTTTTTAAAAAAGGTGTCTTTTATAAACTATTATTAACTTTAAAAAGTTAATATCCTCCCTTTTTTAATCATATTATTAATCTTATTAAAGTTAATATTATTAACTTTAATCAATGAAATACTTATCGACTACTGTATAAAAATATAATAAAAATGTTGCATATATCTTTAATGATATATATATTGTCTTCACCTTCGATAATATAAGTTTGTTGTTACTTTATTAACCTCTGCATAAACTGATAATAATAATATCCACCATTGTAAGTTTACTGCCGCTGTAGATGTTATTGGCCGATCATGTTGGTTTGCTGCCACTGTAGATAGTAAATGCTTTGTTTACCAAACTGATAATCAAAGACGTTGTATAACCTTTCAATCAACCACTGCAATAATCTAAGATGTTGTATATCCTTTGATATTCAAAGATGTTGTATAACCTTTCAATCAACCACTGCTACATAGTCTTTAAGCTGATTATGATGTTTTTTTATATCTTCGATAGTTAAAGTCTTTAATATATTTGACCGCTGTTGTATTTGTATCATGAATGTATTTGACTGTTGTATTTCTTTGACTGCTGCGATAATATAGTCTTAGAAAAACCTCAGCAAATAAATATACCTTTCCATGTCATCGATAACTTCTCACAAGAATCTTCTTGCACTGTGTTCTTCATCAATACACATCTTCACACATACTCCATCCACACTCCAGTTTCAAGGTTTGGACAGTACTTCACATCTTCACACATCATATCTCGAATATCATTCACACCAACTATCTATTCATTCCTAAGTTGGCTCTCTGCAAACCATGCTTGTTTATAATTTTCAAAACACAGCAACCGTTAGAACAGAAGCATGCTCTATTTCCTTCCTTCTTAATGTACAGTCACCATCATTGCTACATCTCAGATGAAGTCATTGTCATGAGCATCTTCAAGGTGATTGAATATCCATCAACATCTACCAACACACAGGAGTTTCCATTGCTTGATTTCTACTGTCGCCTTTAACATTTTCTGTCTTGTAGCATTTCTTCATACATATGTTATCTGTTGGTAAACATATTTTCTAACCTCTTTTGTAGCATTATATCTGATATGTATATTATATCTCTATTTTATGTCTCTTGTGTCTCCAACTGTATATATATATATTGTTGAATGTTCATATTGATAATATATATTGATAATGTATATATATAATCTTCATCATGCATACATACATATTACATACATAATGATGTATTCATTTATCTTTTTTGTATCTTCATCATGCTGTAGGATCTTGACATCAATGATAATTTCCATCATCTTGTTTCCCCGAATTTACAACCATGGCCATATTCCTGCACACTCAATTTCAATGTTAGTACATCATAAAATTTTGCATTAATAATCATTTATAAAATGAAGTAATAACATCTAAACTTGACAATAATGAAAAACTACATTCCATGAATCATTACATAATCCACTTTATTCCCTAATTCTTCAAGCATCGAAATATCAATTCAATTTCCACATAAGCATGTAATCCTAAGCTAATCATAGAACTATGATTCCACCAATATTCATTATACTAAAAGATAACATAACAAATGTAGAATGTAGAATTCATATATCATAGTTAATCATGGAACCAAAATGGGCATATATAAAGAGTACGACTAACGTCATCATCATAAAAATCTATAACAATCATCTCATAAGATCTAATGATAGCATATGTAATCCAAAATAGGTCAAATGTCTCTACTCAAAGTATCATCCTCATGAATCAAATGCCAAAATGAATATCGAGCTAAGATGGGTCAAGGTAGGACCTCACAGGTGAATACTAGATTTCACTGATGTTTTGAAGGTTGATTATGCAAGCAGTCAGCCGTCCTAGGTCTAAAAATTTTAAATCATGATTTTGACATAGTAAATGATCTCATATTTTGATTTTGATCTCAAAAATGGGTTAAGAACATCAAAATTAGGTAGGGGTGCAATTTTCACACAAAAAAAAACACTTTCAAAATTTAGGTCAAAACCTATATAAGGCCCAAAAGGGTCATTTTCAAATCATTTGAACCAGTCAACTTTAGAAACCTTGCGGAGCCCTCCGAGAGCAAAATGGAAGTTCTTGTATCTTTGCATCAATTTGAGCTTAGCCGATGGTACTAGCAACCTCGCTAGTATGGCAACCTAGTAAGTGGACCTCCGTGCATGTCCTGCTTTCCGTTTTGATCATGTTTTAGGCATTTTAAAGATTTTTTCAACATTTTTAAACTTTTTGATTTTTTGCTTCACAAAAACTCGTACGATAGTCTATTAGGAATCATACAAGTTTTCAAGTCCAATTCAAGACTCATATGGGTTGTAACTATAACTTGTATGAGGAGGACCCAAGTGTCGTACAATATTTCATCAGGTCCTTGATGTGTTGTGCGAGACACTGCATAGAGTCATATGACCATAAAGAGTTGTATGAGACATAACTATAGCTCGTACAATTTTTGATGCAGTCTAAAAACTTGTATGGGAAACAATGAGTGTTTTTTACATCCTTAGGTCAAAAATTTGATTTTTCTAATTTCTTAGGCTGATTCCTTAGCATTTAATGCACCTTCTAAAGTTGTCACTTTCTCATTTTCTATTTTTTAAGCTTGAGTTTTGACCAAGTTATTGATAGGTTTCCCTATTTCTGTGCTTTGTAGGTTGTCTTTCCTGATGTACATGTTTGAATTTCACATCTGGCTACCCAGAGACTCTTTGTTTGTCTTCCTGATCCTCTAAGAGTTCACTTAGCTACCTGTGGATTCATGTATTTAATACGATTGCTTGAGATTCAGGTGAAACACAGTTTGATTACTGCATTGGTCAAGATATTCCACTCTGAGACCCAGACATTTCACCTTCCTACCAGAGAGATCACTGTGACCTCAGAGGATGTTTACAGGATATTGTGGATACCATTTCATGGACCTCACCCAGATTACATCAGTTTGGGTAATGTTGGATTGACTTCCTTTAGATTAGTATTCGGGGAAGATGAGCAAATAGCCCAACAAATCTCCTAGGAGATTTTTGGTACAAAGATAAGGATAGATGCACCACCTCAAGTGTATTATTGTTGGGATGATTGGTGGTATTATCATGTCTAACAGGCAGCAATGTGGACTCTTGATGGGCTTGGCCCCGACGGTGCAGCGATTGATGGCTAGTCCTGCAGAGATTGGGTGGGGACAAAGCTTATTGGCCCACATGTTCTCAAAGATGCACGAGGTAGTGTATCATGAGGGAAAATATTTTTCTTTCGAGGTTCTTGTTCTCCAAATCTGGGACTGGGAACATATTTCTATTTATAGACTAGTAGGTGGTGATGAGCGACAGCCACATGAGCTGTTGATATACCGATATTCATGTTATATCACATAGGTCCAGATGGGATGCACTGAGTACTAGAGGTGCATCATAGATGACATGACTGCTATGACCTAGAGGCCATATTTATAGATAGAGGTGTGGCCTACCTCTCGTGTATAGTTTAGTTACTTTTTCTAGAGTTGGGCGCTGATTGGGTGGGCTTCCACTATTTTGGAGCATTTTCTGATCACTCGGGTGTGTAGATAGTATGGTATCATACAAGATGCCCCTCAAGCCTTTACATCTTATGCTCAGTTGGTATGGGATCTTGGGCTCAGATGGTCACCACTACTATCATATGTTGAGTGTAGTTTAGAGTACCGGGGATATATCAGCAGGGATTGGGACTATAGGGAATAGATCTTAGATGCTGGGGTCACTGATGCTTATATGGCATGGATTGCAGAGCATCCCATTCATAGGTTTTCAAATCCTATATAGCTCATCCCAACTATGGAGGATGTAATGGATGTGACAGGTTCCCCTATGGGCAGAGGACAGAGATGTCGAGAGGTGCAGATTCCTATTGTTCATCCTACACCACCACGTCCTAGAGTGATGATGACCCCATCGAGGGCATCAAGACAAATGAGACCCCCTCTCCCTCAGAGTTCTATAGAAGGAAAACCTGTAGCTCTTCAGAGGAGGTATGCTACAAGCGAGGGTGGACAACTTGGTAGTGTGTGTGTAAAAATTATACCTGGCTGTGGACACAATACTTTAGTAAAACATTAGAGGTTAGCAAAAATTGAAATCTTGCAAATAAATGAAACTAATCTAACCGGGTGATTTACTACTTTCTAGTAGGTGCGAGTATGGTACTCTCATATTAGAATGAGATCAGTGACAATGCAACACCTAAACGAAGGATTTGAATGTAAAAGAATGAAAACTATATGAATGCAAATTAATCTATTTTTTTGAATATTGTATGCAATAACATGAAAAGCTTGATATGAAACTAATCTAGAAATGAAATTGAAATGAGATGCAGATTTAAGCTAAGAATGATATGCTATGAAAAACTATGAATACTTATGACCAATAATGAAAAATCTCATAAATCGCCTGTCGCAAGTGCTCGATCCTTCAAACGCAAATTCGCCAGAGTAATTGTGCAAATTTGAGGTGGTTATTTGTGAAGAGTTGAGCCTTGATTTAATAGAAATCCGGGGCTTGAGAATGCATTGAGAAAGACCATAAATCACTCTTGATGAACTCAGGTTGATTTTTGAGTCAACAAGAAATTAGAAATAGATCAACTCACAAAATCATGCAAATCATGCAAGAACAACTTTTTAAGTCAAATCAGAAGTTTAGATCAATTTTCCACACAAAACAGATGTTGAGTTTCCAAAAGATAACAACTTGAATTGATTTTCTGATTTAAAGTTTAATTGCTCTTTCAAATGTGCATGGATAATTATGAATTAATTTAAAAATAAAAGTGATTTATCTTCAACTTGACTAATTTTTGAAATAAAACAATTGATTTATGGGTTAATCAACTATTAAATCAAACTTTTATTCAAAAACTATAGCATTAAATATTGACAATTGACATTAATTAATTAAATAAAAATTTAATCAATTAATCATAGTATATTTTGATTTATTGTCAAAATTAAATAATACAATTTAGGAATAAATATAATGAAATTCAATTAAATAATTAAGTGGTAGTATTAAATTTGATTAATTAAATATTTAGAATATTCAATTAATCAAACTTTAGGATAAATATGATTTATCACCAAATAATTATTAAATTAAAGATAATTAGGATAAATTAGGAATATTTCAAAGAATATTCCCCGATGCAGAATTAGTGTAAAATTAATTTTTAATAAACTAATGTGCATATGTGCCTTAGGTTAGGACTTTGAGGTCAATTTCATTCAATTTGAGGATGTAAGAGGTTAATGAACCTGTAGCCCATTTTTGGGGTATTACATTTTGCCCCTTTTGAATTACTGTGTGAAGCACAATGGTTCAAAGATTATTCTATTTTAGATAAAAAAACTAATTTGAAAGATAAACCGATTCTGAGACATAAATTGATTGAAAGATTTGAAGATGTTAGGTCCTGATTGACCAAAGATGATGTTAACTATAGCAACAATGAACCGGTGATTATGAAAAAGTATCAAAACCCCTGATTCTAAACCTTATGATTACGAAGAAGTGAGTGACCTGATTCCAAACATGATTGTCCAAAGGAATCATAGTGGTATCACATCCGAACCCTTCAGTTATGAAGAACCAAGGAAATAACACTAATGAACTGATGGTTATGAAAAGATGATATAGTTTACAAGATTAAGAGAATACCAGATTGATATGGATCTTGATGAATCTGATATGCCCAAAGCGATATGCCCCAAGTGACGAGGTCTTTAGATGAATCAACAACTAGACATGGTTATTGTCTTGATCATTGAGGAAAGAAATTGATTGACATAATTATATTTATAGACTTTATTGATATGTGATAACATGCCCCCTTCGGGATAAAAATTGAAATCTAACAAGAAAAGTTAGCATTGAATGGTTTAGAAGCATATTAATCAATTGTAGAATTGGTTGTACACATCCAAAAATGAATTCTACATCGTTTAGAGGTCCTGGAGACCAAGTTTGACTAGGTTTGACCATGAGTTGACCATGGTTGACCAAGTTGAAATTCAAATAGTTTGATGCTAGATAATCCGTTAATTTGAATCCTAGATTTCGATGATGATTGAAGGTCAATTATGCAAGTTGTTGGCCATCCTGGCTCCAAAAATTTTAAATCACGATTTTGACAATCTTAATGATCTCATATTTTGATTTTGATCTCGAAAATGGGTTCAGAATGTCGAAATTAGTTAGGGGTGCTTGATTGGTGATCTTTTAAGAAGACCTTCATGTGATACTCAATCCTTATGATATGTTTAGCGTAGTTTTGGAGAATCATTAAACATCAAGCTGATTTGGGCAATCGTGAGATAAATGCAATCATGCAAAGTGTAAAATGAAATGCAAACCCAAAACCTAGAACCTAGTCACTAATCATGTGTCGGTCATTTTCATCATTGAATTTTTATTAGGTAACTGGATAAATCAATACAACATCCACTAGTTAGGAAACTATGAACATATGAATATTGATTTGTATGTGCAAGAATCAATACAACACCCACTGGTTATATAACCATGGACATATGAATATTGATTTTGTTTTCAAAATGTCAGATTAGATATAAGCACCAAGGAACAAACACTAGGATGACCTAAATATCACATTCATTTTGATATAGTAATTTTCATAAGCATCAAAACATAGACGTCGTGATGACATGAATATGCCTTGCAATATAAACACATCAAAAAGTCAAGAGATCATTATAAATCTAGTGTGAATTACCTGTAGTGACTCTTTATCATTCACATCCTTAGGTAAGATCATGTTTCATAGTAGGAGAAAGAACTCACTCAAAAAGACAATATTTAGATCAAACTTCCTTGAATTTTCTGGGTATCAATGGTCGAGGTACTCATGGCCATCCAATACGAGATGAAGGCTCTTATAGACAGACACCATTTCAATCCAAAATTTTCAAAGTTGTTAGATTTTCACATACAAGCAGAAGACAAAGAAAAGATTATGCTGCCAGTCATCACTCTCTAAATCCTATAAAGGACATCATCGAAGAGCTCAAAAGGACACAATGTGCAAAAATATCAACGTGAATTAGTAAGCATACAAGGAGATAAAAGCATGTGAAGCATATATTGTTTTTAGTTTGTGTTGATGTTTGATTGCATTGTTGTAGATGCAAAATCCTTTCTCGAGAGGAGACTGACTGACTGACTCGAATGTAGCTTCAAAGGACTCTGACTGGATATGACATGTCTTAAGGTACACCGAAGGCCATAGGATATGACATTGATTGCCCCCAGGTTTTGAACCTTGATAGGATATAGACACTTGAGCTAATCGGTGTACAGACTAACTTTATTGAAAACAAGAATGCAGAAACAAACCAGGAGATATGTACAAACTAAAGCATGACTGAAAGCTGGGAAAGACCAAGATTGTGCTGATAGATGAAGCATTTTGAACAAGTGGAACCCGTTTGCCAGATTTTCACCATCTTGGTAGAGATTCTATTTTTGATACCAAGGTGCCTATTTCCAGGTTTTCACCAAGGCACTTTTTCTTTTTCTCATTTTTTTGTATTTTTTATTTTTTCAAATTTTTTGTACTTTTGATATTTTTCATTTTTTTTTGTGATACATCAAGGTGCCTATTGCTAGGTTTTCACCAGGATGTTCATTTTTTTCTAGACTTTTTCTTATTTTTATAATTTTTTCAAGACATTTTACCATAGACTGAATGCCTTAGGCATAGAATTTCTTCAGATGGAGAACGTTGATTGCTTCTCGAAGTTTTTCTCCTTCAGTTGTTGAGAGTTGATAGGTACCAAAACCAAAAGTAGTGGTGATAACAAAGGGACCCAGCTAGTTGGGTTCAAACTTCCTCTTGCATTCTCTATGTGATTGATTTTTAGGATTCTCTCTCAAGACTAGATTGCCAACCTAAAATTCTCTGTATCTGACTTTCTTGTTGTAACCTCTAGACATTCTTTTCTGATATACTCTGAGATGATCATGTGCTTCTTTTCTATGCTCATCTAGTAGTTCAATTTCTTGCAACCTAGACACTTTGTAGTCATCATAAGTTACTAGACTATGAATTCTAATTCTTAGTGATGGGATTTCAACCTCAATAGGTAGTACCACTTCAGACCCATAAACTAAAGTGAATGGCGTAGCCCCAATGGGAATTTTGATACTTGATCTATAGGCCCAGAGAGCTAGATTGATCATGAGATGTCAGTCTCTTCCTATATTATTTACTGTACGATGCAAGATTTTCAATAGATTCTTGTTTGAAGCCTCTGCATGTTAATTCCCTTCAGGATAGTAGATAGATGACCAATGTTGTGTAATCTTGAATTTTGCACATAGATCATCTAAGTCTTTGTTCTTGAATTGTCCATCATTATTTTTGACTATAGATTGTGGAATACTATACCAACATATGATGTAGTTCAGAATGAACATAGAAATTTTCTTGCCGGTTGCTTGAGTCAAAGGGACTGCTTCTACCCATTTTGTGAAATAGTCTATAGCTGTAATAATATGGGTATGTCCATTAGAAGAATGTGGATGTATGGATCCTATAAGATCAAATGCCCATTTTTGAAAAGGCCATTGTGTAGTAAAGGGAATTAGATCTCTCCTTGGTGCATGAATTAAGTTACCATGTACTTGGCAGTTTTGACAGTTCTTAGCAAACTTGATTGCATCTTTCTCCATTTCAGGCCAGTAGTACCCAGCCCTAATAAGCTTCTGAGCTAGTGTTAAACCATTCAAGTGTGACCCACATATACCTTTGTTGACTTCCTCTAATGCACATTGAGACTCTTCCCGTTCTAAAAATCTAAGTAGCATACCATCTAGACCTTATTTGTATAGATCGTTACCAATGATGACATACCAAGATGCATTGTGGACAAGGTATCATTTCTCATGCTGGTTAAAGGATTTGAGAATGATTTGGTCTTGGAGATAGGAGAAAAGGTTTTTGTATGAGGATGAATCATGACCAACAACAGTGTAGATCATGCGGGTCTCAGGGGAATCATATGCAGGATAAGATAGTGCTTCCACCAAGAACTTGTAGCATAGCTCATGTTCAGGCTACTATAATAAAGATGATAGTGTTTCCATAGCATCAATAGCTTTGTTCTCTATTCTAGGAATTTGTTCAAAGGTGATAGATATGAAGTATTTCCTTAGATCATCTACCATTCTCTTGTATGGGATCAACTTTCCATCTTTTGTTTGATACACATCATTGACTTGGTGTATTACAAGTTGTGAGTCTCCATGAATGTGTAGGTCTATCAATCTCCACTCAATTGTTGTTTTCATGCCATTAATAAGAGCTTCATATTCACCAATATTTTTGGTGCAAGGAAAATTTATTCTAAATACTTTAGGGATTGAGTATCCTTGAGGTGTGATGAACAATATGCCTACTCCAGATCCATCCTATGTATAGGAGCTATCAAAGAATAACTTCCATGATCTAGAAGATAGGTTCATGATAGAGGAATCTGGGAATTCCATTTGCATTGGTGTATCATCAAACAATGGTGCATCAACCAATTGATCAGCAATTAAATTCCCTTTGATAGCTTTTCTTTCAGTATATTCAATGTCAAATTCACTTAATATCATGACCCATTTAGCTAATCTACCCATGAGGGCAGCTTTGCATAGTAGGTACTTTAGTGGATCAATCTTAGCTACCAAATGTGTGGTATGAGCTAACATATATTGTCTTAGTTTCTATGATGCAAAGATCACAGCTAGACAAGCTTTCTCAATCATTGAATAGTTATTCTCATATGCTACCAATGTTCTACTGATATAGTAGATATCTCTTTCCTTCATGTTTCATCATGTTGTGGTAGCAATGCTTCCAGTGATGTATCTGTTGCGCAGACATATAAGATCAATGGCCTCCCCTGAATAGGAGGCACCAAGATAGGAGGATTTGATAGATACTTCTTAATATAATTAAAATTCATTTTACATTCCTCATTTCATACAAAAGTCACACCTTTATGTAATGTTTTTGTAAAAGGATGTGATATATCTGTTAGCTGAGATATGAAGCATCTAATAGATTGTACTCTCCCTTGTAATGTTCTCATTTGACTGATGTTCTTGGGAGGTTGCATCTCCATGATAGATTTAACCTTAGCCAGAACAACTTCAATTCCTTTATTTGAAATAATGTAACCTAGGAGCTTTCCAGAAGTGACACCAAAAGCACACTTCTTAGGGTTTAGTCTAAGACTAAACTTCTCCATTCGATCTAGTATTTTTCTCAAATCATTTAGATATTCAGATCTAATCATAGATTTTTCTAAAGTATCATCAACATAATCCTTCATAGTTCTATGCATCATGTCATGAAAAATAGATGTCATATCTCTTTGATACATACCACCAGCATTCTTAAGCCCAAATGGCATGACATTCCAACAAAAGGTATCCCATGCGCATGTGAAAGTAGTTTTCTTTTGATCCTCTGGAGCAATTTTAATTTGATTGTATCCAGAAAAACCATCCATTAAAGAATAAATCTCAAAGCCTGTAGTCATGTCCACTATCATATCAATGTTTGGAAGTGGAAAATCATCCTTAGGGAATGCCTTGTTCACATCTCTAAAATCTGTGCAGACTCTGATTGATTTGTCTAGTTTAGAAATAGGTACAATATTAGAGATCCATTTAGCATAGTCAATAACATGGATGAATCTGGCCTTTAGTAGTTTCTATAATTCAGCTTTGACCAAGAGTGTGTTAGCACATGCAAAAAATTTCATGGCCATAGCCTTTTTCCCTTGGTCTCTATGAATTTTTCTAGCTCCCTGGTCCTTAAACCCTTGTAATGTTCAGGAACTAGCCGTTGAATTTCAAATTTTCAAATAGACCCTGTGTGTTTTCGAAACTCCTTATTCCTTGGTCTTAGCTGCGTAGGTCTGACTTGATGGCAGGTCCCTTTTAAAATATTTTCCTAAGTCTTAGGTTCCCTGGCTGCTTTAATTTTTCCTAAGTTGTGCCCTGCAAGCTTTAATTTTTCTTAAGTCTTTGGCCTTAATTCCTGGGCCCGGTGTCAAAGGGGTGACAGTTGGCATGTCCTTATTAGCTGTCGCATGGCCACATGTCAGACTTTTTTGACATGTGATCATGCGACCACTTGTCATGTGTCCCTGGGGCTCAGTTCTTTGCAATTGGTGGTTGTTGTTCGATGGTTCGAGGCAGTGATGTGGCAGCCTATGATTAGTTTTCGCATGATTGCATAGCCCAATTTTTGGCTATGCAATCATGTGATCGCTTGCCATGTGTCCTTGGGGCCCAGTAGCAGGTGATGGGGCATTTTTCAGATGCGATGGCGGAGTTCTATTAGCCGACGGGTGGTGGTGTTATCTTCATGTAGTGGCAGGTAGCAGCGGTGGTTTGCTGGCGATTAGACGCATGTTTGCATAGCCTTTTACAAGGCTATGCAATCATGCAACTGACATTTTCTATTATTTTCATGCGGTTGCAGCAAGGTAGCAGTCTGCGGGTGGTCACACATTCGCATAGCCCATCTCCGGGCTATGCAATCATGCGAAAAGGTGCCACATGTGGTAGGGCCTATCTGTATCTACTTGGTGGTCCCATTGGAAAATGTGTCATGGCGATCTCCGGTTGGTCCGTGCTAGTGGTTGATAAGGTTTGAACGCGGGCCCAGGTGGGGTCTACGGTTTTGGCGGTCCTGACAAAAAGAGTTGGCGGTGCCGATAAAGTGTTGTCTTGTCACGCATTCATGAAAGGCATTAGGTGTCTCACAAATTGGTGGAGGTCTCTATCACCAGTTCACTAGATTTGACCGAGCACTGTTTTAAAAGGAAAAATAAGCCTGCGAGATAGAATTAATCAGATGGTCACCACTTAAAGATAATAGAGATTCAAAAAAGGAAAGCTGATTTGCCAATGGCACCATGAGGTAACCATTAGGATTCAAATTCAAACTCTGTAGAGGGTTTCAAGCAAGGAAGTACCAGAAATTCAATTTTTGAGCGACTAGAGTGGGTGGAATTGATAGCCAAGCATTGCATTGTGGTCTAGGTTGCCATGGTAGTTGTAGAGGAATGTCTTGCTGCAGGAGAATAAATGATTCAGTACCTTGAAGCATGTTGCAGGGGTCATTTTGACCTGATTTCTTAGGGTCTGATGATGATTTGGTACTTGGACCAGTACAGGGCTAGTTAGCTATTAGTTTTCGACTGTTTGAGCTTGCATGTGGTGGCCTGATCCTGGTCTTGTCTGTGTTAATTTCTTGGTGGGGTTAGGTGGATTTGAATCTTATTTTCAAATGATCATTATGCTTGTATTGTAACCCTGGTATAAAGGGATTTTCATGATCATTTTGTAGCATTGGGAGTTTGGTATTCAAGCTTTTTCAGTTGTGAGTCCTCTGCCCAGTCTGAATTGTAATGATCGGACTTAGTTTTTGTTGGAAATTGAATGAAAGTTGCAGGACTAAGTTGTAGTTTGCAAGCTTTTTATGCTTGAATTGATTGTATGCACTTAAGGATTCTTCATACTTAATGCAAATATATGATCCTTATCTCTCTTTTGTGTCATTGCAGATAGATTTTGAACTTTCTAGTTCACTGCATACTTGTTTGTGTATGTGTCTTCATTCTTCAGTTCTAATCAAGGATTAGATTAAATTATGCTTTAGATGAGACATAGGTCTATCTCTTGTCTATGTGAGGATTTCATATAAGTAGTGAAGGAGATTATAGATGTGTTTATGGCTTTGAATCTCAGATATAATTCTGGTGTGTGTATGTGATCTATTTAAGAAAACTTGTCCAATGGATGAGGCACTGTCCTAGATGAGTATTTCCTTGTTGACATATCCTAACTTAGATTGTTATGATTCAAACACATAAATTAAGAACCATTCTTTAAGTTTTCAGTATTTGGTTGTTTGTGGTTCTACCCCATAGCAATGGAGAGTCAATGAGTGTGTGGTTAACATTCAGTACTTTCTTGCTATCCCATTTATCTGTTATTCAAACCTAGTTCTTGGTGTATGAAGTCTATTTTATACTAGGTTAGGTGCACCTGCCTTGGTTTTGCAGTGCCAGAAGCAGAAGAGGGCATTTTAAGTCCCTATAGTTGGTCTAGTTATCCTAAGACCTCATTAAATTTTGGAGCTAACCACCCCTAAAATCTATCTAAGGGTGTACTGGCAGCCTATTAGAGCATAAGTGTCATTTTGGACACCAACAAGATGGTGACTCTACTGGGGAAAAATGACAAATCCTGTTAAGGAAATCATAATCTTTGGTGGCCATTGGAAAGAGTCAGATAGACAAAATTAGCATTGCTGATATTTTCTCACCTAGTTGTGAGTGGAAGCTCTGATTTGTCTCTATTTGATCAGTGTTCTTTCTGATAAATAGTGAGTTACTTGGAGTTTTGTATTGATTGGGAGCAACTCTGCATTTGCAAAATCTGATGGGGTTCCATGGTGAGCTCAAGATCTGCCCTGCCTTCTAGTCAACAAAGTTTTCTACTGCAAAACTTCTAGGTATTTATGATTACAATGTTTCCCTATCAAGTATTTAGTGCAAGTATAAAGGGAAGATTGAAATAAGATGAGTGGCCCTCATCTTGCATTAAATGAAATGCATAATCAAGGGAAAAGTTAGTCTAGGCAGCTAGGTTTTCTTAGGTTGGATAGGCCTTTGGACTATGTTCTTCCAGGGTCCCCTCACTCTTTTCCTAGTGAGCTTTTGGGTTTGATTCCTGCCTTTGATTGTAAGTTCGATTCAGCAGTCAGACATGTCCTAGCATTCTATAGATTCATTATAGATATCAAATTTTGGATGAGGATGTTAGCATGATATTTTTTGGGAGATCCCTCAAGGGAGTTGCATCTAATTGGTATCTAAATTTTCCCCCAAAATGCATTTGTTCTTTGACTGAGTTTAAGTGGTTGTTCTTGGAGGAGTTTGCTGATGATGATGAATGGAAAAGGTTGTAAAGAGACCATCAGCAAAAAGGGAATGAATGTTGTAGTCCAGAGCAATCCATCTCTAGTGCTGAGGGTACTTTTTCTAATGAATCTTTGTCAGAGGAGTATTCAGATTGTGGCAGTGAGTAGGAATCAGGGTCAAGGTGTGCAGGATCCTCCATTTATTCAAAAATGTCTGAATATGATTTTAGTGTCTATTCAGGTGAGGATGATGAAGGCAGTGATGCTGATGTGTCCTCGTGTGAATCAAATGAGGCATGGGAGGAAGGGAGTAATGGTGGAAGTGAACACTCCTTCAGTGAGGAGTATGAAGATAAGGAAGTGGTGTTTGAATGTGATATCAGTGAGTCTTCATATGGTTCTAATCTTGCTTCATGTGCTGTGAGTCTCCAAGAGGTTGAGATGGGTACTAATTTTAAAGTGTTTTCTAATGCTTTATATGATGAAGAATTTGACTGTCAGCCCATTTTCTATCTTGATGTTCAGCATGGTGCACTGCATGGAGTTATCAATCCTCTATTTGAAGAACATGTGGAGGTCCCAAATTCAGTTAAATCAGAATGCCCATTTTCCATCTGTGGGTATCAATCTGAATTTTCATTTGAGGTCCAGCTGGTTACACCTATGGAAATGCAAAGACAGGGTCTAGATGAGGCCTTTTAGTAGGTAGAGTATGAGTTCTTTGTGTTTCCAATTGATGGCATACATGAATCAGTGGAGAGGAATAGGCTCTTATCTAATGGTGTTGTTCATGGATATACTAATTTGTATCTTCATAGTGAGCAAGATAGAGAGAGTGCCAAAAGTTTTTACATGCACTATGAAGAAAGCTACTTTGTTCTTCCTGATTTGCTGGTTGAACATGTTGACAAGCCTATGGAGACAAATGAAAACAAAATGTCTGGTGTTCCTCATGGATGAAGAAATGAAAATCAGATTTTTGATAGAGGCAGGAATTAACTCATGTTTGTTATTGCAGGTTTTTGTAAAAAATGTACACTGTAAATATCTCTCCCTTTCCTATTGTGTGCTTTTCCTTCCTATTCCCTACATTTTTTGAGTTCCCTATTTTTGTCCAGTGGTTGGTTTTCTCTCCTAGTGATTCTGAATCCTTGTCATGCCTGCAAGAGACATGCATCCCCTAGTATGAGCCACTATTAGCACATGCAAAAAATTTCATGGCCATAGCCTTTTTCCCCTGGTCTCTTTGAATTTTTCTAGCTCCCTGGTCCTTAAACCCTTGTAATGTTTAGGAACTAGCCGTTGAATTTCAAATTTTCAAATAGACCTTGTGTGTTTTTGAAACTCCTTGTTCACCGGTCTTAGCTGCGCAGGTCTGACTTGATGGTAGGTCCCTTTTAAAATATTTTCCTAAGTCTCAGGTTCCCTGGCTACTTTAATTTTTCCTAAGTCGTGCCCTGCAAGCTTTAATTTTTCTTAAGTCTTTGGCCTTAATTTTCCTAGGCCCGGTGTCAGAGGGGTGATAGTTGGCATGTCCTTATTGGCTATCACATGGCTGCATGTTAGAATTTTTTGACATGCGATCATGCGACCACTTTCCATGTGTCCCTGGGGCTCGGTTCTTCACAGTTGGTGGTTGTTGTTTGGTGGTTTGAGGTGGTGATCTCATAGCCTACGATTGGCTGTCGCATGATCACATAGCCTAGTTTTTGGCTATGAGATCATGCGACCACTTGCCACATGTCCCTGGGGCCCGGTAGCAGGTGATGGGGCATTTTCTAGATGCGGTGGTGGTGTTCTATTGGTCGGAAGGCGGTGGTGTTATCTTCATGTGGTGGCAGGTAGTGGTGGTAGTTTGTTGGCAGTTAGTCGCATGTTCACATAGCCTTTTGCAAGGCTATGTGATCATGCGACTAACATTTTCTATTGTCTTGATGTGGTTGTGGCAAGGTAGCAGTCTGCGGGTGGTCGCATGTTCGCATAGCCCGTCTCCGGGCTATGCGATCATGTGACAGGGTGCCACGTGTGCTGGGGCCTGTCTGTATCTGCTTGGTGGTCCCATTGGTAGATGTGTCATGGTGATCTTCGGTTGGTCCATGCTGGTGGTTGATAAGGTTTGAACGCAGGCCCAGGTGGGGTCTAAGGTTTTGGCGGGCCGGACAAAAAGAGTTGGCGGTGCCGATAAAGTGTTGTCTTGTCACGCATTCGTGAAAGGCATTAGGTGTCTCATGAATTGGCAGAGGTCTTTGTCGTCAGTTCACTAGATTTGACCGGGCACTATTTTAAAAGGAAAAATAAGCCCGTGAGATAGAATTAATCAGACGGTCACGACTTAAAGATAATAGAGATTCCAACGAGGACTGTTGATTTGCTGATGGCACCATGAGGTAATCGTTAGGATTCAAATTCAAACTTTGTAGAGGTTTTCAAGCAAGGAAGTACCAGAAATTCAATTTTTGAGCAGCCAGAGTGGGTGGAATTGATAGCCAAGAGTTGCATTGTGGTCCAGGTTTCCATGGTAGTTGCAGAGGAATGTCTTGCCGCAGGAGAATAAATGATTCAGTACCCTGAAGCATGTTGCAGGGGTCATTTTGGCCTGATTTCTTAGGGTCTGATGATGATTTGGTACTTGGACCAGTACAGGGCTAGTTAGCTATTAGTTTTCGACTGTTTGAGCTTGCATGTGGCAGCCTGATCCTGGTCTTGTCTGTGTTAATTTCTTGGTGGGGTTAGGTGGATTTGAATCTTGTTTTTAAATGATCATTATGCTTGTATTGTAACCCTGGTATAAAGGGATTTTCATGATCATTTTGTAGCATTGGGAGTTTTGTATTCAAGCTTTTTCGATTGTGAGTCCTTTACCCAGTCTAAATTGTAATGATCCGAATTAGTTTTTGTTGGTAATTGAATGAAAGTTGCAGGACTAAGTTGTAGTTTGCAAGCTTGTTATGCTTGAATTGATTGTATGCACTTAAGGATTCTTCATACTTAATGAAAATATATGATCCTTATCTCTCTTTTGTGTCATTGCAGATAGATTTTGAACTTTCTAGTTCACTGCATACTTGTTTGTGCATGTGTCTTCATTCTTCAGTTCTAATCAAGGATTAAATTAAATTATGCTTTAGATGAGACATAGGTCTATCTCTTGTCTATGTGAGGATTTCATATAAGTAGTGAAAGAGATTATAGATGTTTTTATGGCTTTGAATCTCAGATATAATTCTGGTATGTTTATGTGATCTATTTAAGAAAACTTGCCCAATGGATGAGGCACTGGCCTAGATGAGTATTTCCTTGTTGACATATCCTGACTTAGATTGTTATGATTCAAACACATAAATTAAGAACCATTCTTTAAGTTTTCAGTATTTGTTTGTCTGTGGTTCTACCCCATAGCAATGGAGAGTCAATGAGTGTGTGGTTAACATTCAGTACTTTCTTGCTATCCATTTATCTGTTATTCAAACCTAGTTCTTTGTGTATGAAGTCTATTTTATGCTAGGTTAGGTGCACTCGCCTTGGTTTTGCAGAGCCAGAAGCAGAAGAGGGCATTTTAAGTCCCTATAGTTGGTCCAGTTATCCTAAGACCTCATTGCATTTTGGAGCTAACCACCCCTAAAATCTATCTGAGGGTATACTAGCAGTCTATTAGAGCATAAGCATCATTTTGGACACCAACAAAGTGCAACATGTGGATGCATCTATCTCAATTTTTGCTTAACAGGTTTGACCCCTGGAGCTATAGATAAATGGTGCATTATAAGATCAGGATCCAACCCTGGCATATCTGAATATTTCCATGCAAAGTTGATCTTTTTCTCTGTTAGGAATGTAGTAAATTTTTTCTTTTCTTCTTCTAATAAGGATTGTGCTACATGGATCAACTGTGGTTTGTCTATTGTTCCCAAGTTGATAGATTGAGTGGGCTCAATTAGGACTAGAGATTTGTCCTATAATTGACTTAGAAGGACATGAAATATCTCATCCTTAGGCACCTCAGAGAGGTTTTCACCTTCGGACATGTCTTTTATTTTTACTTTTGAAGGTTCTGAGACTACCACAAAGTGGTTTTCACCCTCAGAACTCCTTTTATTTTTATTTTTATTCTTATTCTTTTGACTAAGATACTTGATGTCTGACTTTGTCATGCTAATGCTTCATTCATTGATGGAAGTCATCATAGGCTCGACTACCCTGAGGTAGCAAGCAAGGGCATAGTCATTTGGAAAGGTATAAATATCATGGCTCAGATTCATGGAAGTTTGGTCAAGAAGTTCATGATGTTGGATAGTCAAAGTGGGGAAATATTGGGAAATAGTGTTTATAGATATGGATCTACCATCATTGGTCCTAATCTGATTATCGAGTTTGAAGGTGATATTACAACTCAAAATGTTCAATTCGTGAATAGGCTCAATGTCATTGTGGGAGTCCAATTCAACCATAGGTGGATCAGACTCATTAAGTTCAAAATTTCACTCTAGAATTACGTTGGGTTTAGGTGCATATTGGTGAATAACATCAACATGTTTTTATGTGATAAGTTCATGTTCCTCAGCAATGACTCCCCATTCATAGTCATTGGATTCCTCATCTATGCCTCTAGGAAATATAAAAACATGAGTAAAGTCTGGATGGATACCCCAAGAACGGTTACCCTTAGATTCTGATTTGAATTCATACTCATGAGAATCTATCTCAGAATAGCTACCACCTTCTTCTTTGTCTTTTTGATTGCCTTCGAGGTCAGCTGGTTCTTGTGGTGCAATAGTCTCTTGTTCTATAGTAGGTTCTTGTGTGTCTACTACATTAATTCATTTGATTGGATCATCCTTTGCTTCAAGAAGGTCTTTTATTTCTTTAGGCAAACACTCATAAGGAATGAGCTCCTCAGTGGTGTCTGAATCATCACTACCAGATTGTTGTTTTGTTTCCTCCTTTGGTTCAATTTGTTCTAAGACATGTGGAGAGTTCTTGCTAAGATAGAAAGGCTTCTTCTTATATCCTAGACCTATTGTATTCTTGTTTGGTCAACCACGATGGTCAAGAGGTGATAGAAGACCTTTACCTTGTAGTCCTAGAGGTCCTTTTCTAGTGTATCCCATCTTTGTGATTAATTTATCCCCTAGTCCATATGACTTATGAGGAATCTTGCTTGAAGTGGAGTCACATTTTTGGATTGATTGGGATTGAGACTCATCTTTCTATAACCATGAAAGCATGATTTTGTCTTCCTCAAACTCTTGTTTAGATACTTTCTCTATGACAAAGCTTCCATTGAATATGACCCAGGATTCTTTAGCTGTAGGTTTCACTTTGTCAGAAGGTTATCCATAAGATTTGGGGGAAAACGAGAGAGATGTGAGAGATAAAATAGGTTCCATTGTGTATTCTCCCATACCATTATCTTTAATTTTGACTTCTTTAACAAGTCCCTCTATCTTGGATGTTGAAGAAATGTCTATCTATTTAGTGGAAGATTCCTTGTTATTAGGAACAAGTTTATCAGCGCTTTCTTTCAATGCATTACAAGTTGTCGATAGATCAGCTAGAATTGTCACATCTACTCCTTCATAAGGAAATTCCACACATTGATGGTATGTGGAAGGAATAGCTCTCATTTCATGTATACAGAGTCTCCCTAGAAAGATGTTATAAGCCAAAGGTAGATCAGAACTTGACATGTGATATCTCTTATAATTGCACCTATTCTAATAGGTAAGACAATTGTTCCTTTGGAAGATCTTTCTTGTTCATCATATGCCTTGATAGTTATCTTCTTTTTAGGATCAATGGCAACTTCAGATAATCCCAATTGTGTAATCAAGCTGTAAGAACAAATGTCGAGACCAACACCTCCATCGATCAACATGTGTTTAACATGATGGTTTTGGATCAAGACTTCAATATGCAAGGCCTGGTTATGCGGATGACTCAAGGAGTTATCATCTTCCTCTGAAAAGGAGATATATCAGGGAGACGTCAGATGACCAACCATAGACTGGAATTTGTCTAAATCAAGGTTGTCAAGAACATTGGATCCGAGCAGAGCTTTGTCTAGAATGGCTCTATGAGCTGGAGATATCTGAAGCAACTCAAACATTGATATTTTTGCATTGGTATGCTAGAGTTGTTGGACAATACTTTATGATGTGGGCCTCGTATCTTTAGGATTTGATGATTTAGAGGCAGCCTTCTATTTAGAAGAAAATGAGAGATTGAAAGGCATCTTAGGGACATTTGATGAATCTGGGACTTGTCCTTGCAGATGTGTCTGAGCTTGTGATCGAGTAACTGCATTGGCTGATTAATTTTCTCTATCTTTTCTTACAATTGTGATGACATTGCAATGCTTAGATAGGCATGGTTCAACCATATTTATGACAACATTATTTCCAAAATAAGAATAATTGACTTTAGTATCCACAATAGGTCGAGAAGATGAATCTCCTTGACCATGTTTCTGAAAAGGATCTATGAATTTTGTATGATCATTTTTTCTTTTATGATTATCAATTATGATTTCTCCATTATCAATTTTGTCTTGTATGATGTGTTTGAAGCATATGTAGTTATTGGTTTTATGACCCTTATTGTGATGGAAGTCATAGAAATTGTTCTCTCCACCATTTTAGTTGAGGTTCCGGATCAAATTGTTTTATCTCAGGAAAGGAAATGATGTTGTTAGCGAATAGAGTTTTCATAGCGGATTCCAAGGACTCTCCAAGAGGAGTAAACTTACGTTTAGGATCTGTAGCCCAAGGTTTTTAGTCAGGTGACTTTTTGTTTGACTTTTTTGTTTTAGCTTCGAAAGCTTTGATGGCCTGGGTGCCAACAGTGAGATTGAAAGCGGGTGCCTTGGATGGGGCATGAACAATATCATCAACGCCGTCTATAACAATGCCTTTATTCTTGATCCAATTTTTGTTCTTGTCCTTAGAATTAGATCCAGATTCATACTTGTCCTTTTGAAATGTGATGTCTCCTTTTTTCACAAGTACTTTCTCAATTTTGATGGCATTGTCTACCATCTTATCAAAGGATGTATGATTTTTCATTTGCAAAGGATAATTGATTTCCGGAACAAGATTGTTGATGAAGATTTATGGCTTCTTAGTTTCTGGAATGGGTCTAGCATATATAGAAAACTTCTTCCTCCATCATTTGAGAAAAGTCAGGAATAGTTCTCGTGGATATTGTTTCAGATTGCAAATGTCGATCATGGTGACCGGATGCTGGATATTGTAGGAGTATTGTTGATAGAAAAGTTTGATTAAATCCTCAAAATTTTTGATAGTCAGAGGCATTCTAGAGAACCCATGAATGGCTGACCCTCCCAGAGATCAAGGGAAAAAATGCATTAGGTAGGTTGGTTCATGCATGAACTCTATAGATTGAGTATAGAATTCTCTGACATGATCTTGAGGATCAGATTTTCCATTATATTTGTCATACTTAGGCATCTCCACTTTTTTAGGGAATGGAGGCATGTGAAAGTCTTTATCAAATGGAAAAGGGCATAGAACCTCCATGGAGAACTCCTTAGGCTCATTTTATTTTTTGAGTTTGTTGAGCTTGAATTGCATGGCATGGATCTATTTCATCATAGCTATGATTGCAATTTCTTCTTCATGTGTAATGATATCTTCAACATTAAAGTTGGGAGGAAGTTTAGCCCCTTGACGAGCTAACTCTAGGAAGTATGTTTCTCTATCTTCCTTCAAGAAATGCCTCATAATTTTCTTGAAGTCATCATCATTTAGATATCGAGCAATTTTAGAAGGTGTGGGTTATTGATCCACACCATGTTGAGAGTGACATGTCCTTGAGACCCTTGGTTTGTCCCTCCTTGAGACATATTGTTGTTATGAGAGCTACCAGGGATGGATTGACGTGGAGTTGTCTGATAGCTTTCATGAATTGATATAGGAGGGGTGACGTAACATCCTTTCAAGAATAAATTGCCAAGAATGTCTTCTCCAAATTTATTAGTGTCGTAGGATTGATGAATTTTCTGAGCAATCATAGAAGATGTCTCTGAAGAGATTTCAAGTTGTTCTCTTTGTTTGCGTGATAAATCTCTAGTTTCCACCATTAACCTTAGGTGAAGCAAAAGAGAAAGATGAAGCCAACTGAAGAATGACTTGATTCAAGAAGATCGAATGATGCAACCTTGTCAAGATTGGATTGATTGATGATTAGATTGGATGTAAATGAAGGATACTATGCCCTAGTAGTATGGGTAGATGCCCAAAAGATGGCGGACATGAGCTCACAACACTTAGCCAATTTTTAGAGGAAAATTGAATTGAAGATAAATTTTGACAAGGTTTTGACACAAGATGAAAAAGACTCAAATCGATAAATTAGAAGGCTAGATCAGACTCAAGAGACCACTTTAGGAGAACGATCAAATTCTATCTATTTTTTGCTTTATTCCTGACATAATGATTTGTTTGATAGAATCTGGAAATAGGCTGTAAAAATTGGATTTTTGGCAATTTTGACAAGTTTCTGGCAAAAATTCAAAAATTCTCATATGAATTTCTACAAGCTCATACGATAGTGGGTAAGCTCTAGAATGACAATTGACAAGACTCATATGGCAATTGCAAAGCTTGCATGACAATTGCTAGCATATTTTGACTTTTTGCTTGTGATTTCTGACAAAACTTTTACGATAATATACAAGCTCTCATACAAAAATCTGGGGGTTATGATACGAGAAATTCTCAATACTCATATGACTTTCTGATCTTGTGGGATGACTTTTGACTTTAGAAAGGAATTTTGGGTCGAATTTTGCAATTTTTTAGTTTTCAGAATCAGTGTGTTTGCAAAGTTTTATGTCCAGATTTGAAGTTGGTTTCAAGATTGTTCACTTTCAATAACCAAGTAGATAAACAAGCACATAGAACAACAGGAAAGTGATTTCAAGCATGTCTGAAAATAATGAACAGGGGATAAAGCAACCCCTGACATGAACAATCAAATGACATAATGTGCTAATCCCTAGGAATGTTACTTGTGTATGTTCCAAAAAGTTTTTTTCAATAATGCACATAGTCCTAGAAAATGAAAAATTGGCCTCACTAGGGTTTGTGGTAATGGTCTGACTCTGAAACTTTTGTAATCTCAAGAGGGCAAACTCCAATCCAGGTGCACTAAGGTTTTGACAGTCTAAGAATTTAATCAATCAGGAGCTGCTAGGGAGATCTGACTATAGACACCGAAAAATCCTTCAGAAAATAAATTATTTTTGTTTTCTGAAAATCCTTGATGACATCATCATTTATTAATTAATTAATTATTTAATTAATTTATTTATTTTTATGGCATTAAATCCCTCTCTCTTAATTAAAAATCTTTAATTAAGGAATCTAGCCTAAAAATGTCATTTGGACATTATCCCTAATTTATTAATTATTTAATTAATAAATTGACCAAAAAACTTCAAAAATAAATTAATTTATTTTTAATTTATTTTTTATCCCAAACTTGGCCAATTTCCTTAAGACCACTAACCTCTTCCAAAATCTTCTAATCCCTTCTTAATTTCGATTAAAAGGCTAATCCCATCTTTTCTAACCCTAATCCCAAGGTTAAATATTTAATTAAGGTTAAATATTTAATTTTCATATTTATTGAAAATATTTTAATAAATATTCCTAAAACTTAAGCTTTTGGAATGAATAAATTTTATTCCATGAAACTAAGGAGAAACCTAGACTCTTCTAGAATCTTCTCAAATCCACCCTCTTCACCCATCCTAATCCTTTTTTTGTCCTAATCTAATCCTAATCCTACCCTTAAACCTTTGTGCAATCCTAACCAAGCTTAAGACTTTCTTAAACCAAAGCAAAGTCTTTCCTTCCAAATATCTCAACCACAAAGCATTTATTGCTTCCCCAAAGTCTTCAAAGCCTCTTAAAGCCCATTCATTGCTCTTACAAGCATTTATTTGGAGAGTTATGAGCTTGGAGCCCCCTTTGTTGACTCCTCTTTGCCCTTCCCTTCATCCACTCACCTTGTGACATATGTCACCTCCTGATTGGCTGAGAACTAGCACAATCCATGTGCTTCCCTTTGAGTGAATCTTGGCCTCTCTTAAGGATTTCAATCCTGGCCATTCATTCCTCCTACCCCAAGCCTTTAGAAATCCTATAAATACCCTCACTTCCTAAGGCAAATCATCTTTCAACTCTCAAATTCAATAGCAAAGTTATAATGTCATTTTCATTCTAGCATAAGCATTAACTCATCATTTTAGATCATTTTCAAGCTTAAATCACATCTAAATTAGCTTAATGGGATTAACATAGATTCATTTCTTGTTTAATCAATCTTAGTTCATCTTTTAGCTTTGCATATTTGTGTGTTCTTGAGGCCTTTGAGGCAAAATAGGTTCCTCATACCTATTTTATGTCATTTTGGGTCTTCTTGATCCTCAAATCATCATTTATCTTGCATGCTCCAAGTGCTTGAGTTTGCACACCCACATCCATCTATATCCAAGCATATCAAACGGTGCATGGGCGCATCCGTTTTAGGCTTAAACTGAGGTGGCTTTGATTTTAGTTTGTTTACCATTAAATATGATTTGATTATATGCTATGACGTTTGTTTGTCTTTGGCCTTCAAAACAGGTTTAGGTGCACGCTCAAATCCTAGTCTACATTCTGGCACGCCCGGTGGGACTACAAACCACAATCATTTTGATGAAATTATACTTTATATGCTTGTATTTTGCAGGAAATAAAAGAAATGTCACCTTCATGAAAAGAAATGACGCCTACAGCAATTAAATGTCACCTTCAAACAAAGAAATGTCACCTTCATCAAAAGAAATGTCGCCTACAAAGAATCTAGTCAGGCCTTCATGCAATTAAATCACGCCTTTGAGGAAAGAAATGACGCCTATGAGCTCTATTTTCACGCCTACATAACTGAGATTTTCCTGTGATCGATAACTTCTGTTACGTCCCAGAATTCTCTTCTGTCGCCTTCTTGTAATGAAATCATGCCTGTGATGAAAGAAATCATGCCTCTGCATTTTTATCTATCGCCTTTTAAGGTACAGAATGTTGCCTGTAAGAATGAAGTGTCACCTCTGAACTTTCCAGCGTCGCCTATAAGCTGGACAGTGTCACTTTTTGGTTTTTTGTCTCGAGGTTCTAGGGACTGGTTTTTTTCATTTCTTTTATTACAGCAAAGGTCAAACTCAATCTCGAATGAAACTAAAGGAATGAACTTAGGTCCTAAGTGTCATTGTCAATTTGAAAATCAAACCAAATTTTGAATGCACTAAAGGAACAAACAACTCTATTCCCTCATCTGTTTCAGATTTCAAAGCAAGCAAACAAATTCAATCTTGAGTGATCTAAAGGATAAAACAAAGCTTTTTCAAAGTTCTTAAATCAACTTGCTAATCAAATCTTGAATGCACAAAAGGAAATAACTTGCAAACATTCAATTCATTTACATTTTGAGGAAAAGAATAAATCAAAATCTAATCACGAGCGTCTTCATTTCAAAGTTCAAACATCACTTAATCAAATTTGGGAAAATGAACAAAATCTGCTTGATGTGCATGTAGGAGTTTTTCAATTCTTGCATAATCCTTGTTAGAGTAAGCAACGTGGAACACTTGAACTTGGACAAGTTCACCTGTTCTGCTTTTAGCGAGGCCTGTCCATGGAGAAGCGCTTCCTCCTCGGAGAACGACCTCAAACCGGTATCCCCTCCGGCCGGTATACAAATAAGTGAAGTCCAAAAGAATCACTTACATCTCCTAATCGCCGGGCGTTCGTGCCAAACACGTGTCTAGGGATGGTAAACATTCCTCTCCCCCAGCATAATTGAGAAGGCTCTTAAGTGAGTCATAGATGATCAGCATAACCGGGTATGGAGACACCACGGAACTATTAAAAACTTGATAAAATAGAGGCTGCCCTATCTACATCTGAAAGTATCAAAATCCTTGTGCAAGGACCGATTCCAAGGGGTTTACCGGGTCGCCTCAAGATTACTCACCATTTGTATTCCCTTCTTGGGGATACCAAGCTGTGGGCAAGCGATTTTGATACTCACCTTCCTTAGGTAGATCTGTTTGAAGTGCTTGACAGTCAAAGACTCCATGAAAACACTTGTTGAAACATACACTTTCAAAGCTTTGTCAGAGTCAGTTGCCTTTGTTTGTATCCCGCAGGGTTGCTTTGTCCCTTGCGGAGATTGCTTTGACTTTAACTTTTTCCATTGGAAACCTTTGCCTCAAAATCAGAAGCCTCTTTTCCAAGTGATGCCCAGCAAGAACAAACATCCTAAAGCAAAGTTGCCCAAATCCCAAGCCTATCAAGAGTGAAAAGTTATCAAGAAGAACACTAAGACCTATCAATCCATTATCCAAGCAACCCAAGCAGAGGAGAAGTCCCAAACCAGACTTGAGAACATTGCCCATAATGCCCGCATCAAACAGTTCGCCTTCCGTTTCCGAGTTAACCATCACTTTGTCAACCTTGAGCCAGAAGATTAGCCAAATCCTTGTTCATGTCTTGTTCCATCTTCAGATCTTGAAATCTTGTCTCCAACAGCCTTGCATCTTAGTTTCATCCTAGTTTCACCCTTTGCATCAGCATCAAAACATTAGTTGCATTTCAAAAAATCATAAAAGTTGCATTTTCATTCATCTTCCTACCAGCATTCTAGAATCAATCCTTGTCATCTGCATTGTCCCTTTAGATAGAGCATTTGTCCCTTCACCCTTCAATACCTTTTCCACCAGCATCCCCCCATCAGCTTTCCATATCTTTCCAGCGGATCCATCATCTTTTGCTCCAAATCCAGAGACCCACCAACACTTAGTGTTTACCCTTTTGAGTTATTTTTCATCCCATATCCAAGATCAGAGACCATCATCCTCTTTTTGACACAACGTGTTGTCATAAAGAAATCAAACCTTGTCCTTGCATAGCCATCATCTCGAGCAAGAGATTGGAGTGTATTGATAAGAAACTAGTTGACCAAAGATCATCAGTCTATCTTAGGTTGACCCCATCATATCTCTGATCCTCCATTTGGAAAAAATAGCAGCTCATTTGTTGACCACTCAGTAATCTTTCACCAGCTTTCCACCAGCAACCTATCTTTCCTCCACCATCTTGATCCATATCAGTTCCATCCAGCTTCCATCATCACCATCTTGATCCCTATCTTTGCATTTGCATCTTAGAAGTCATCATCTTTAGAAGTTCATCAGCTTTGCATCCATCAACATCTTTTAGCCAAACAGCTTGCATCCATTTAGCACTTACATCTCCATGCCTGTTGAGACCAGATCTCGGAAAAGAAGAAGCATGAATCCTTATCCACCAACAACCTCATCCGATCCCAACCTTTTCACCAATGCCATGATGACCTACAATCCCCAGATCCAAGCCAGTAACCCATGTGAAGATCCAAACATCCCTTCATCCCCATTGGCAATCCAAGCATTTGCAAATCCTCCAGAAAGCCCACCAACGACCAATGCCCTTGTACCGCAACATCAGCAAAGCACGTTTGCCCACTATCTGCCAGAAAGTACCTCCATCCCACCATCTCTCTATCCACGCATCCCCATCAAAACTATCCAAGTTCCAGCACAAGCATATTCTCCGTTTGTCCAATCATACCCTGATCCTATCATGCAAACACCCCAAGAGCTTTCCACCATTCCTCTTTTCTTGCAAGGAAGCCTCGCCAGTCCCGCAACACAAGCTGCAGCGCCATCCGCTCCATCTCCTACCCCTTTTTCTTCATCATTTGCTATGGCTGCCCAAGCCCAAATCCAACACTTAACCCAAAGTCAGCTTCCACCTCTCACACAAGCTTTTACATCAAAAGCTTCTCCACCATCCGCAAGTCAAGCAACGCCTTTCACCATCAAAGGAGCACCGTCACCCTTCACCTCCCAAGCACCCGTACCTTCTTCTTTGGGGTTAGCGCAATCACTTCCCATTCCAACCTCATCTTTCTCTTGGGTGTTTCCTTCATTTTCCTCCTCACAAGCATCCGCTCAACCACAACTTCAACAAGCTCCTTTATCTCAACCATCATTCATGTCCCAAGCTCCCGTTGCTCCTACCATTCCATCATCCGCTGCAGTGCACCCTAACACAAGCTCTCAGTGGGGCCTTACACAAGAAGAAATGAAGGCATGGGGGATCCCATCTCAATCCCCTACATCTATGGTTGCAAGTCAACAAACTGCCTTCGCCCAAGCAGCACAGCAGCAACTACCCCAACCACCGCCGGCTTCGAGCTATTCGTCCCAAATCCCAAATACCTTCTAGCAAGTTACACTACCTCAACAACCAACTTTCCCTAGCTATCTTACCCCATCACCCTTTACTTCTAGCTTTCCCACATCTGTTCCACCTCTAAGTAACGCAGGCATGCACCCAGCTTATATCAGCCAAACCCAAAGCCAACCTCAGCAACTACCACCATCATACCCGCAAGCAGCATCATTCCAATAGCCTCCCCCACAGCAACCACATGTCCCCTTTCAGCAAACACCCATCATTCCTCCACAATAGCAAGTCCCTTGCTATCAGCCCCAGCAACAAATCCCTATCATCCCCCAGCAACAACAAGTTCCCACCCATCAGTTACAACAGCAACTTCCAAATGTCCAATATCAGCAAGCAGTCCCACAACAACCACCAGTTCAACAACAGCAAGCAGTCCAACAACATCAAGTGGTTCCATATCATTTACCACAATATCCCCCTATGCCACACCAGCAATATCCCCAGCAACCATTGCCCCAAAATTAGTTCCAACCCATTTATCCACAGCAAGCGCCATATCTAGTTCCACAGCTTCCATCACAAGCAGAAGTCCCAGTTCCCTCGCCACTCAATGCTGAGTGGGAAGCAATGAAAAATGCTCTAAAAGAGCTACAAAGTGGAACAGAGAATAAAACGTACAAGTTCGAAGAGGTGTGCTCATATCCCTTCGATCGGTCCATAGCAACTATCCCTTTCCCCAAGTATTTTGAGATGCCCAAGTTCGACAAGTATCGGGGGAAAGGAGATCCAGTAAACCATATCAAAGAGTTCTACATGGCGTGCCAAGAAGTGGCTTACAGTGATAACTATCTCCTGCGCCTGTTTTCCAAAAGCTTGGGAGGAACTATTGTTGAGTGGTTTTACAAAATACCACATGGGACAATAAAAACCTTTGCTGAACTCTCTAAGAAGTTCATCACACACTATGCCCATAATGTGGAGAATGAGTTGTCCTTGCTAGACCTATGCAACTCAAAGCAGAAAGACGGAGAAAGCCTTGCAGAATACTTGCAAAGATGGTAGAATCTTACAACTAGGTTATCATATCAGCCGCCAGAGAAGCATCTAACAAAGATCTTCATTGATAACCTGCATCCAAAGCTATCCCATCACATGCGAATGAACTGCCTCCAGACATACCAAGACATCAAGAGAAAAGGCATAGGCATCGAGAAAGCTCTCCTAGACGAAGGCACTATTCGTCACTTCAAGGATGATTCCAAGAACAAACCCAACAATGATAAATCCCGTTACTGGAATCGTAACAAGAATGTTGTTACAGATGGAGCCACTGACACTAAAAATGTACAATTCGTTGTGGCTAGTCCTACACCAGCTCAAACATACCAACTGCCACAAGCACCCATCTATCAGCAACCCCCAGCTCCCGCATATCAAGCACCTATTTATCAGCAGTCTCCTCAAGCTCATCAACCACCTATGCAACAGTATCAGCAGCAATACCAACAGCAACAACCAGCACATCAAGGCAATCCTGTTAACGCAGTTAACGTTGCCCCAAGGCAGAACAAGCCCAACAATCAGAACAATCCAAAGAGGACTTTCACACCTTTGGGTGAGCCTCTGGATCAGATCTTTTATCGGCTAGCCAAGGCAAATATGATCACATATCCGCCCATCCCACAAAAGGATGACAATGCACCAAAGTCTGATTGGTATAAAGAACATGAATACTGTGATTACCATCGTGTGAAAGGGCACACAATATTGAAGTGCATGCGGCTTAAGAACTACATCCAAGATCTCATTGATCGCAAGGAGATCCAGGTTGATGCACCAGCTCAAGCTTCACCCAATGTCGGTTTGCAAATATATCAAAATGTGTTCTCTCAACATGATACTGGGAAGAATCAAGCCAACGCCAATCAGCCCCAAAATCATGGCAAAGGCAAGCAAGAAGATCACACAGCGGCCTACATCAACTATGACAAGTATGTCAGATGCATAACTCAAGTTGAGCCCATCCAAGATGAGCCCACCATCAATACCATCCATGTCAGAGGGCCGGATCGACAATGTGCTGCAACTACCTGCAGTGGTAGGATAACTGTTGCCGGTGCTCCTCCGAGGTCAGCTGCTCCTCCAAGGCCAACATCTACTGCATCCATAGCACAGTCTAACACCAGGCCAGCATCAAATGCATGCGCAACACAGCATAATGCACCAAGAGCACAATACAATATCATAGAGCATCTTGGGAACATGCCAGCCCAAATATCTATCTTGGATTTGCTCCGCACATCACCCATCCATCAGGAGATCCTGGACAAAGCTCTAAAAGAAGGTCATGTCCCCACGAACATTAACACAACTCAGTTTGAAACTCTTGTGGGACACCTATCAGCAGCATGTGCCTTATCCTTCAAAGAATCTGATATACCAGATGTCGCTCCTGACCATACTCTCCCTCTCCGCATTGCTGTCATGGTCAGAGATTTCGCCATCAAACGAGTTCTAGTGGATAATGGCTCAGCCCTCAACTTGTGCACATTAAAATTCATCAAGAAGATCAGGTTCACGGAGGCCGACATACAGCATGAGATGATCACTATCAAAGCATATGATAACTTGGAGTGTACCTCTGAAGGTACTATAACTTTGCCTATCCAGCTAGGCCCAGCAACGCAAGATACTCTCTGCCACGTTGTTGATCTTGACCTACCGTTCAATATCCTCCTCGGTCGTCCATGGATCCATTCCATTAAGGCCGTACCATCTACTTACCATCAGTGCATCAAGTTTCCACATCAAGGCACTGAGGTTACCATCCACGCTGACCCTAACCCCTTCGCATACTGCCTTGCGATGGAAGCATCTTTCCCTCATTCTACTCATTGTCCTGGAACCGATATTGGTACTTCTATTGCTAGCTCATCCTGATCCCATCGCAATCCAGAGACCATCCTCTCTTCCACCTTATCATCCGTCAAGATCAACAACCAGGGTTGTGGTGAATACAGTCTCAGTGATGCATTTGCTATAGGAGCTCTTCCACGTGATCCACATACTCAAGGGCGCCCAAGTTGTCAAAACAAGCCTGTTGAAGAACATTATAAGCTCAAGCAAATCAGAAAAATGACTTTTGAGTCTCATGGTACCATCAACAGCAAAGAAATGGATCCAGATATTAACAAATGGTTATACAAAGATCCCCGATCACGTGACACCCAACTTCTTGAGTACTTCAAAGAGAAATACCCAATCCCCTACAAAAATGTCACAGAACACTATAACTATCAAGGTGGTGGTCTAGGACCATAAGAGGACGAAAATTTGTTTCCTATCATACCATCCCAAAATCCAGAACAGCAAGGACTTGGCTTTAATACCCCTCGCCTGCTTGAATAAGAGCCCAATACCACAACTGCGGCACTAACATGACCAACGTGAACTTTTTGAATAGCCAGGATGACCTCGTGGAAATCGAAGACATCCCCGAAGAGAAAGACATCCGATCCTACGACGATATCTTTGCCGACGACACCCTCCTGGGGACTTCTGTTCTCCAACAACTCTCCATTAACCTCATAGATCTTCCCCTCACAAACCCTGACCTCATAGATTGGGACCAACCAAGCATCGCACACATCGATGAGTTCCAAAGTGCACAAGCACTCCTAGAATTCATGGGGGCATCAGGTCCAGCAAGCAATCAGGATCCAACATCAACCTCTGTCTATCAGCTTCACCCAGAAGGATATTTTGGGGAAGAGGCAAGCTTTAGTCGCAAAAATGAAATAGCAAAAGAACATCATGAGTCTTTATGTGAAAACCCTTCTGGGGCACATTCTGATTCCAAAATAGTAAAAATAAAGGGCGTATCTTCTAGTGAAAACCTGGCAATTCAGGTGCTAGAAGATGAAGCCTTGCCTCTTCCCCCAATCCAAGATTATAGACCAGAGCAGTCACCGATCATCATAGAGGAGACTAAGCCAATCAACTTGGGAACAGAAGAATGTCCAAGGATCACCTACATTGTAGTCAACCTAACAGAAGGAGAAGAAATCGCTCTCAGTGCCTTGCTCAAGGAATCCATCATCAACTTTGCATGGTCATACACCCACATGCTTGGGCTTGATCCAAACCTTGTTGTTCATCATCTATCAGTAGATCCAAACGTCAAGCCAGTGAAGCAAAAGCTAAGGAAAATGCATCCAAAGGTAGCATTGCTCGTCAAAGTAGAGCTTGAGAAGCTCCTCCAAGCTAAGATCATCAGAGCAATAGATTATTCAGAGTGGATCTCTAACATGGTGCCAGTCACAAAGCCTTCTGGCGACATCAAAATCTGTACTGATTTCAGGGACTTGAACAAGGCATGCCCTAAGGATGACTTCCCATTGCCAAACATAGACATGCTTGTAGACCTCACAGCGGGTCATGAGATGTTATCATTAATGGATAGCTTTTCCGGCTACAACCAGATTCATATAGCAGAAGCAGATCAACATAAAATAGCATTCACAACCCCATGGGGTACCTTCTGCTACAACATGATGCCATTTGGGCTAAAGAATGTAGGAGCAACATATCAGAGAGCAATGACAGCGATTTTCCATGACATGATCCACAAAATCCTTGAGGACTATGTGGACGATATCCTTGCAAAATCTAAAATAAGAGATGAGCACTTCAACATCCTAGAGTGTGTATTTGATCGTCTGAATCATTATGGCTTAAAGTTAAATCCTAAGAAATGTGTCTTCGGCGTAACATCTGGCAAGCTTCTAGGCTTCATCGTCTCTAGATGAGGCATAGAGATCAATCCTAAAAAGGTAAAAGAAATAACGGAGATGCCTCCACCAAGAAATCTCAAACAGCTCAGAAGCCTACAGGGCAAGCTTCAATCAGTTCGGCGGTTCATCTCGCAACTAGCAGACAAGTGCCAACCCTTCTCACATCTCTTATGCAAAGACACCAACTTCAAGTGGGATCCCATATGTCAAAGAAGCTTTGATAAGCTCAAGGAGTATCTAGCTAACGCTCCAATCCTAGTACCACCAGTTCCAGGATGCCCACTCATCCTTTACATCTCAACAACAGCTACAGCACTAGGGGCACTCCTAGCACAACATGATGATGAAAACAGAGAACGAGCTGTCTACTACATCAGTCGCACTCTTGTGGGCTATGAGCTTAACTATTCACCCATGGAGAAAGCATGCTTAGCAGTGGTCTTTGCCACTCAAAAACTTAGACATTACATGCTTAGCCACACAATCAAGCTCATATCAAAGGTGGATCCTCTTAAGTATCTGTTATCAAGGACAACCCTCACAGGCCGTATGGCAAAATGGGTCATGTTACTCAGTGAATTTGACATTCAGTATGTAGATCGCAAAGCAATCAAAGGGCAAGTCATTGCTGATCAGCTAGCAGAAGCACCACTGGTGGATGCCTATCCACTAATCATGGAATTCCCTGATGAACACTTATGCATGATTGAAGAGCAGCCCATGTGGAAACTATACTTTGATGGTTCCAACACATCCCATAGCTCTGGAGTAGGAATCCTATTCGTCACACCTCAAGGTGACTATATTCCAAAATCATTCAAGTTGGGATTCCCCTGTACCAACAATATTGCAGAATATGAGGCACTCATCTTAGGTCTCAAAACAGCTATCCAATGGAACAACACAGAATTACAAGTATTTGGAGATTCACAGCTGATTATCAAACAAGTCCTAGATGAATATCAGACAAAGGATGACAAATTGCTACCCTACAAGCAACTGGTGGATAAACTGAAAGAGCATTTCCTACATCTACAATTCAATTAGATCCCAAGGCTTCAGAACAAAGCAGCAGATGCAATGGAAACCATCGGATCCTTATTGGAAATCCCACGAGACGCATCACAGTATGAATTTCTAGTCAAGCAGCTACATTCACTAGCTTATGAGAACGCCAATGCAGACATGGTGTGTGTCTTGGTTGGTCCCCAATCCCCATGGTACCACGAAATCCATGCATATCTAAAAAATGGTATCATAGCTCCCCATCTCACCAATAACCAACGCCAAAACCTTATTCGCAGAGCTTCCCGCTACACTCTTGTAGCCAACACCCTATATCATCGCAGGTATCACAATGTCCTATCTAGATGTTTAGATTCAAACGAGGCCGTCCTGGCCTTACAAGAAGTTCACGCTAGAATTTGCGGTGCCCACATGAGTGGCATGGTTCTAGCAAAGCAGCTGCTTAGAGTTGGATATTATTAGCCAACAATGGAACATGATGCGTGTGAATTTGTAAAGAAATGTCTCCCATGTCAACAACATGCCAATTTGATACATGCACCAGCACAGGATCTACAGCCTATTGCACCACCGTGGCCTTTTTCATCTTGGGGCCTCGACCTCGTTGGCTTGATCACCCCCCTCTCTTCAGATGGACACAAGTATATCATAACAGCCACAGAGTACTTTACCAAATGGGTTGAAGCGATTCCACTCACCCTTACTACTGGCATCCAAATATCCAAGTTCATCCTCTACCATATCATTTGCCACTTCGGCATACCATCTACCATTTTCATAGACCATGGCACACCTTTTGAAAACCAGCATGTGGATGATCTATGTGCCAGGCTCCACATCCATCACCGTTTCTCCAGTCCATATTTCCCTCAAGGAAATGGCCAAGCTGAGGCAACCAACAAAACTATCTTGAAAATCCTTAAGAAGGTTGTCAATGATTCTGGTCGTGACTGGCACCTCCAAATTAATCCCACCCTCTGGGCTTATCGCACTTCTTATCGCACTCCCACAGGCACCACCCCATACTCCCTTGTATATGGTGCTGAAGCCATTCTACCGATCGAGGTTGAGCTCCCATCCTTGCGCGTCTCCATGAAGAACTGTACAACTGATGAAGACTATCATGTGGCCCGGCTCACACAGCTAGACCTGTTAGATGAAAAGAGACAGCAAGCCTACGATCACCTGGTTGCATACCAGAATCGACTCAAAAGGAGTTATAACAAAAAGGTCCATCCTAGACAATTCCAGGTCGGTGACATGGTCCTTAAAGAAAATCAGAAGGTCCTAGCAAATAGAGAAAAGAAAGGCAAGTTTGAGCCTACTTGGTTGGGCCCCTATGTTGTCACCGCATCCTTTGGCTCAGGAGCCTATCAGCTATCAACACCAGAAGGTGAGCCCTTGAATGATCCCATCAACATCATCCATCTGAAGAGGTTCTATGCCTGAACCTGATCCTGCATATATCAGAAAAAAGCAAAAACATTCAAAAAAGCAAAAACATTCAAAAAAGCAAAAACATTCAAAAAAGCAAAAAAAGCAAAAAAGCAAAAAAAGTAAAAAAAAAGAAAAGAGAAAGAGAAAATAATCATCCAACGGTGAAAACTTGGCAATTCAAGTGCCTTGGACAAGTATGTTGGTGAAAACCTGGCAAACAGGCACCAACATAGTAAACTGAGCTATTTATCTATTCAATTGTCCTTTCAGCTACCGTCCTCTTCCTCCATCCATAATCTCTTAACAGATCTCCTAGCAGTTCCATCTCCCCTATCTTCCAAGCATTCAACTTCCATCTTCCTCCAACCCATCTGCAATCCATATCCTATTCCAAAGCTTTGTACCATATCTTGTACCATATCCTTTTCCCTTTCCTGTACAGCGCATTCCTTTCTGTATTTATCCTTCTTGTCTCCGTCCTAGTGAGAGTCCCGCCAAGTGTGATCTTCCTATCCCCAATCCTGAGCTTCTGTACATATCCCTTGTGCATATCATTCCTCCTTGTTGTACATAGCCTTTGTCCGTCCTGTAGTAGCATTTGATCAGGAATATCTTGTCCCATCCCCAGCCTCAGAAAACTTTTAGTCCCACTCGGACCTTGTGCTTCAGCAACATCAATTGTCGACTTATCCTTGCTCATCCTAATTATTCTTTGAACTTCAGCTTTTTTCCAGCGAACAACTACACTTATTCTCTCACCAACCCATGGGTCCTTGAGGATATATCGTTCCTCCTGTCTGACCTAATCTTCCATCTTGGTCCTTGAGGATATATCGTTCCTCCTGTCCGACCAATCTTCCCACCATCAATCAAACCTAATATCTCTCCTTGGCAAAGGATGTCTTTTTGGAGTTATCATTTTGATCTTGGATTTTTGTCCTTTGGGTCTTGTTAATCTTTTTGGCTTCTCATTATCCCACCAGGGTCACCATGATTCATTATATCACGGTGTGCTGCGTGTGCGGATAATCTGGGGCAAGGTCTTTTGATCTTTCGCTTCTGCCTGTGAGTCAGTTGTGTGTTTGTGGTTCCTTCAGCATCGGTTCTGCCATGTCGCCTCTGTGCTTCATGTGTGATGTTGGGGCAACTCTGTGTGTTTGTTTAGCATCAGTCCTCATCAGTCCTCTGCGACGTTGTTGACAAGCCTCGTGATCCCAGTATCCTTGGCAGGTCTCTAACATAGCTATATTAAATCTAGGTTGTGCACTCCCGTTTGCACTTGGAGCTATCTGGTCCCTTGCATTTATCATATAGATTAATCTTGCATCTTTGCATATAGCTGCATCTTGCATCTTGCATTTCCATCTCATCTTGCATATCATCCACCTTTTGTTCTTAGAAGTGAGGTTATTTATCTCCCCTTTCTTCCTAGGCTCTTCCTTCCTCGTCCCGCCGGGCACTCTCTGTCCCGGGGCATATCCCTCTTTCTCCTTGTCCCACTAGGCGCATCTTCCATGATTTTGTCCCACCAGGGCATGTTCCTCTTTCTTCTAGTCCACCCGGGTGTCATACCCTCTTCTTCTGATTCTAGCCTTGGCATCTTATTTTCTTGTCTTTGACGCCATGCCACTTGCGGCATCGCATCAAAGAGGGGCAAAATGTAGACACCGAAAAATCCTTCAGAAAATAAATTATTTTTGTTTTCTGAAAATCCTTGATGACATCATCATTTATTAATTAATTAATTATTTAATTAATTTATTTATTTTTATGGCATTAAATCCCTCTTTCTTAATTAAAAATCTTTAATTAAAGAATCTAGCCTAAAAATGTCATTTGGACATTATCCCTAATTTATTAATTATTTAATTAATAAATTGACCAAAAAACTTCAAAAATAAATTAATTTATTTTTAATTTATTTTTTATCCCAAACTTGGCCAATTTCCTTAAGACCACTAACCTCTTCCAAAATCTTCTAATCCCTTCTTAATTTCGATTAAAAGGCTAATCCCATCTTTTCTAACCCTAATCCCAAGGTTAAATATTTAATTAAGGTTAAATATTTAATTTTCATATTTATTGAAAATATTTTAATAAATATTCCTAAAACTTAAGCTTTTGGAATGAATAAATTTTATTCCATGAAACTAAGGAGAAACCTAGACTCTTCTAGAATCTTCTCAAATCCACCCTCTTCACCCATCCTAATCCTTTTTTTGTCCTAATCTAATCCTAATCCTACCCTTAAACCTTTGTGCAATCCTAACCAAGCTTAAGACTTTCCTAAACCAAAGCAAAGTCTTTCCTTCCAAATATCTCAACCACAAAGTATTTATTGCTTCCCCAAAGTCTTCAAAGCCTCTTAAAGCCCATTCATTGCTCTTACAAGTATTTATTTGGAGAGTTATGAGCTTGGAGCCCCCTTTGTTGACTCCTCTTTGCCCTTCCCTTCATCCTCTCACCTTGTGACATGTGTCACCTCCTGATTGGCTGAGAACTAGCACAATCCATGTGCTTCCCTTTGAGTGAATCTTGGCCTCTCTTAAGGATTTCAATCCTGGCCATTCATTCCTCCTACCCCAAGCCTTTAGAAATCCTATAAATACCCTCACTTCCTAAGGCAAATCATCTTTCAACTCTCAAACTCAATAGCAAAGTTACAATGTCATTTTCATTCTAGCATAAGCATTAACTCATCATTTTAGATCATTTTCAAGCTTAAATCACATCTAAATTAGCTTAATGGGATTAACATAGATTCATTTCTTGTTTAATCAATCTTAGTTCATCTTTTAGCTTTGCATATTTGTGTGTTCTTGAGGCCTTTGAGGCAAAATAGGTTCCTCATACCTATTTTGTGTTATTTTGGGTCTTCTTGATCCTCAAATCATCATTTATCTTGCATGCTCCAAGTGCTTGAGTTTGCACACCCACATCCATCTATATCCAAGCATATCAAACGGTGCATGGGCGCATTCGTTTTAGGCTTAAACTGAGGTGGCTTTGATTTTAGTTTGTTTACCATTAAATATGATTTGATTATATGCTATGACGTTTGTTTATCTTTGGCCTTCAAAACAGGTTTAGGTGCACGCTCAAATCCTAGTCTACACTGACAACCCAACAAGAGACCACACCTGTGAAGATTTCCTCCACAAGGACATTTATATAGCAGTTGCTACTACCATGGTGAAAATGGATATTACCGCTTGAGGTTCTATCCACATGGTTGACCCAATTAAGGGAATCTCCACTATGGTTAGCCCTCTCTAAAGGTGACACAAAAGATACCACACAGGGGGACTAGATCGGATTCAAGGATCTAGGTTTCTGGTACTATCCAAAAAGGAAGTAGAGCATAATCCCCTAACCTCTTCACTTCACCAAAATAAAGCAGACAGATTAATCTGACACGCTAAGACTAAAATTATCTCACCAAGATTTGTGATGTGAACAACTATGGTCTATCAATCTCTCTAGAGAGAGAATGTATCGATTAAAAGATGAGGACACAAAACCTAGTAGAACACAAGATAATCTTAGTATCCTCCCTACCTACAAGGGGATCCTTCATCAAGAAGAGCTTCACATGTATGAACAAGTGAATGAAGCCCACTCTCTCAAGATCATCCACAAATAGTATTCATAGGGCCTATTTACTATGTGTAACAGATATGCAAAAGCAAATCTATGTTCGTTTTATAGCCCAAAAACTGAAGTCTATGATATGAAAGTAGGAAACGTCATAAGCTTGACACATGGGAGTTCATTTTATGTCCCCAAATGAAGTGTTATCAGATTGAACAGATTACCTGAATTCCTCACAACGCGCTTAGTAGATTTTATCTATTTTAGCAATTTTGTTGCACTTTTCCAATTAGCAAACTAGCAAATACTAATCAGAAATAGAAGATCTCAATTGTTCAGGTTAGCTGTTAGTCCAAATCCAAAAATCAAATCTGGAAAACTACCTGAAAATTTGAAACGACAATTGAAATCTAGTAGAAAAACTTGTATGACAGTGGGTTACCTCCCGCACGATAGTCTGGAAACTCGTATGATAGTGGGTGTCTTCCCACACGAAAATGTAGCTCCCAAATGACAATGTATAAGTTCTAATACGAGCCTGAAAATTCTCAACTATCGTACAACAACCTATAGGTTCTGGCATGACTTTCTGACAAAAGTCATATGAAAAATGTACGGATAGAATCTGAAAATCACAAAATTGGTAGAAAATGACATAAAATTGAATGAAATAATTAGAAATGAAATGGAAACCCATTTCAGGGCCCCACGATGGGTCCTAGAAATGTGTATGTGAAAATTGTACCTAGCTGTGGACACAACACTTTAGTAAAACATTAGAGGTTAGCAAAAATTGAAATCTTGCAAATAAATGAAACTAAGCTAACCAGATGATTTACTGCGTTCTAGTAGCTATGAGTATGGTATTCTCAGATTAGACCAAGATCAGTGACAGTGCAACACCTAAATGAAGGATTTGAATGCAAAAGAATGAAAACTGTATGAATTCAGATTAATCTATTTTTTTGAATTTTGTATGCAATAATATGAAAAACTTGATATGAAAATAATCTAGAAATGAAATTGATTTGAGATGCAGATTAAAGCTAAGAATGATATGCTATGAAAAACTATGAATAGTTATGACTAACAATGAAAAATATCACAAATCGCTTGTCGCAAGTGCTCGATCCTTCAAATGCAAATTCACTAGAGTAATTGTGCAAATTTGAGATGGTTATTTGTGAAGAGCTGAGCCTTGATTTTATATAAATCCAGGGCTTGAGGATGCATTGAGAAAAGCCATAAATCACTCTTGATGAACTCAGGTTGATTTTTGAGTCAACAAGAAATTAGAAATAGATCAACTCACAAAATCATGCAAATCATGCAAGAACAACTTTTTAAGTCAAATCAGAAGTTTAAATCAATTTTCAACTCAAAATAGATGTTGAGTTTCCAAAAGATAACAACTTGAATTGATTTTTTGATTTAAAGTTTAACTGCTCTTTTAAATGTGCATGGATAATTATGAATTAATTTAAAAATAAAAGTGATTTATCTTTAACTTAACTGATTTTTGAAATAAAATAATTGATTTATGGGTTAATCAACTATTAAATCAAACTTTTATTCAAAAACTATATCATTGAATATTGACAACTAACATTAATTAATTAAAAAAGAATTTAACCAATTGATCATAGTATATTTTGATTTATTGTCAAAATTAAATAATACAATTTAGGAATAAATATAATTAAATAATTAAGTAGCAGTATTAAATCTGATTAATTAAATATTTAGAATATTCAATTAATCAAACTTTAGGATAAATATGATTTATCACCAAATAATTATTAAATTAAAGATAATTAGGATAAATTAGGAATATTTCAAGGAATATTCCCCCATGCAGAATTAGGGTAAAATCAATTTTTAATTTAAATTGATGTGCAGATGTGCCTTAGGTTAGGACTTTGAGGTCGATTTCATTCGATTTGAGGATGTAAGAGGTCAATGAACCTATAGCTCATTTTTGGGGTATTATAGTTAGTGTTGGTAGTGTTGAGGATGTTTTGGGAGCTCACCAGGATGTTCATATGGAGGATGCCCCAGAGGATCTTGATTTTGATTTAGGTGTAGAGATCCAACACTGTAAGGCACATAGAGGAGCTGGTGTAGAGAAGCCTACAAAGGAGGTAGAGACAGTGGTAGCTAAGGCTGATCTGGGATTGAGGCAGACACCTTAGGAGATTAATAGCTGACTTCGATTACAGATACAGGATTTGAGATATTACATAGTGCCACTCTAGAGGTCCAGCTGAGAGAGTCTAAGAGATAGCGACTGGAGCGGGAGGCTATGTTAGAAATAGGGAATACTGAGGGGGGGGGGGGGGTGAATCAGTATTCTACAAACTTTATCTTTTGCCCAATTATCGTTATAATAGATTATCTTTATACATGCATAACATAAGAAGCTAAACAACATGCATAACAATAAAGAGCTCATAACACATTATTTGTTCTTGAGGAAACCTTGGCCAAGGGAAAACTCTGATGGGGATGGTACCCACAAAGATCCATTAATCAAAAGTATCATGTTAAGAATGTTGACCTTGTTAGGAGTCTATTACAAGCATATAGTGTATCAATCCTGATTAAGGGACTATAGGCCTTGTTAGAAGCCTCAACCCTGTTAGGAGTTGTAGTACAAAATGTGATTACCAGATGAGCCCACTGCCTAAACAAGTAATGTACAATATACACTGATTACAAAAATAGGTTAAGGTACATAACCTTATACTACTTGCATCAATATCTCTTCGCTTCTCTTTCACTATCGCTATTACATATGCTTCATATACTTCGCATCATATCACTTTTCCACACTATTATGTTCTTACTACCAATACAATTAAAATTACAATTACATTTATACCAATAGCTTTATCCAAGAGTTAACATCTAGGATGTCATCCCTTTATATTTTTAAGTCATTATTTTGATTTAAACAAAATAATCCCTTAACTCTTTACTAGTTATGTCTTCATATTCTATTCTGTCGGCTTCACATTATCTTCAGTAAAACTATCATAACTTCTTTTGTACATGCCGTACTAACTTGCACTCTAAGATGGGTGATCAATAGACATCATAGAGTCTATGTTCAAGTGCACAAGAACTGAACTTACTACAATCAATGTCACAAACAAAAATTGTGTCCAGGTTCACTGGTAAAAACACTGTCTCACATTTAGACAAATTTGCAATGCGCTCTGTCATACTTGCTCTCTAACCTGTGTGATCTTCATGTGAATCATATGTTTTCATAATGACAACATCTATGTAATCAACTCAGCTAAATTGCCAACAATCTCCCCCTTTGTCATTGGTGGCAACATATGAGAAAATTGGCTAAGTGTACAACTCAAAATTTCAAAAATTGTTCATAATTATGGCCATAGTATAAAATACATACTATCCTTATAACTCCTCAAAAAAATTATTGTCTCTAATATAGTACTACCCCTAAGAGTAACAATCTTTATCATATACTATCAATTTTCTTCTATATATCTCTCCCCCTTTGACAACAATGACAAAATAAGGTAGGGAGGGTTACAAAATTGTATCACAAAAAGTTATACCTCAATTCATTTATTGCAAAGCTAGTAGGCTTGCAACACAATCTACAAAATCTATCTTCATGGATTCTATCTCCTTCTCCGATGATTTCTTAATGGAATCTGCCACATTAATTAGTGCGCTCAGTCCATAAGAAGCCATTTCACATGCTTGGAGGTTTTCAAAGTTAAATTTTTGAAAAGATGTCTTAGCTGAAAGACATTCTTCCAACTACTCTTCAATAATGCTCAACTTCATAGAAGCATGCTCTCTCAAAAGAGTGTATCTTCTCAATTTCCTATCTCTCTCATCTTGCACAACTTTGATTTCATCATAAATTTTTCAAACTTTCTTCTCAACATCACATACCTTCACATTGGGGCTAGACAAAAGGTTTGTTTCATTCAGAATTTTTTCTTCCTTCAACTTTATCTTCTGATCTTCTTCTATTGTCAAGGTCTCTGATTTTGTACACTGTATGTACAAAGATTTTCCTGTTCCCAAATGCTTCCTCAAATCCTTGATACAGATATCAAGAGTGTTGATATCATTTCTGATAGTTTGACTAATGTTCAAAAGCATTCTAGCCTCATAGGCTGCTTGTGCTTTCACTTTTGCAATATCAGATAGGTTTGTGAATTCATTATCAAAGGTACTCATTACCTTCTTTGCTTTCTCCATAGGGTCTACTTCTAAAATTTGTGTAGCTACAGTACTTTGTAACTTCTCAATTAGTTCTTTTAGACACCCTTCAAGACTCTTTACTTTCTTATTCTTACCAATGATTTTATTCAAGGATGTGATCAATTCCAACTAATCATCATCATCTACTTCTTTTCCCAAATGCTCAATCATAGATCCAATTTGAGTCTTCTTTCCAGTCTCAGGAGTAAGACTGATATCTTCTTTGGTGGGAATGGGAACTTGTTCCTTTGTTACTGGTGGTTCCATAACTATGGTCTTTGTCATCTCTTCTTCTTTTGTAGCTTCCTATTCTTCAAATGTCAAATTGTCAACAATGTTCTCCAAATTCTTGAATACATTTTCATCAGTATCCAAGGTGATTTTTGTACCTTCTACATTCATTGTTTCATCTTCAATATCAATAGCTGGAGAAGAGGAAATGTCCTCTTGTACTTTCTCACCTGCTTGCTCTGCTACAACTGATGATTCTCCAACATATTCTACCATTACCTTGATAATAGCCTGTTCTGTCTCAGAATTTATTTCTTCATACCTGCCTCCCATAATCTGAATTGTTCTCCTTTTGGTTCTCAGATGGGTGCTTAGGGCTTTCATGATTTGTTTGAAATGAGTTTCATCTCTTATTTCACAAAGCTTCCTCACAAGCTTTTCTCTGATAGCTGTGTCCTCCTCTGATGCTCTCTTCTTCCTATTTACAAGTTTTTTATATGGATCATCAGGTATTTGTCCATAGAATAGTATCAAACTTCTTGCCATTCAAAATCATATGCTTCACAACTACATTCTCCAGATTAAGTCTGTCAGTATAATCATAAAGATCATAATATTTGTTCATTCTTGCAAAATCACCATTCTCAATGATCTGCTCATTAAGCTTTTCAACTTTTGGTTTCCAAGCTTTCTTCTTAGTAGTGACATCATCTTTTACTTCTGCAATATTTCTTGGAACTGGTTGCACTAGAGTTTTATGTCTCTTTCCTGGTCCAGTAGCACTTTCCTTAACTCTTTTACTAGGTGTGGAGGAAGTGGATCTAGTAGACATTTTTGCTTCTATGTCCTTCTCAGGTACTTCCACTTTCACCTTTACTTATGGTTCTTCCTGTTGCACTGCAATTGATGATAAAGGTGGGATAGACAAAACTTCTTTTTGTCCACTCTCTCTGATTGTTGCTGCTGTCTACTTTGCTACCAAAAAATCTCTCTCTGTCATTCCTGTATCTTTTAGGATTTTCTTAATAGTGCTCTCAACTCTCTTCTTAGACTACTTCTCTTCAATTAGATTCTTTGCGGAGTTGAAGTTCTCCTCAAAGGTTCCAAACCTATTACACTAAGTGTCCAACTTACACTTAAGTAATCTGCTAACATACTCTTCAGTCTCTACCTCAGATATCTCATATACAAGAGGGTCTGTGAACTCTGTTCTAGGTTCTACTACTTCAATATAGGTAAAGTTAGTATCCACCATAAAACATATATCATCTTTATATTTTTCAACAAGAGACTTAGGGATCCTTGATCTGCTAGACACAATATTCTGAAATGTCTTAATAACAAGTACTACACTCTCATTTACACTGTCAATAACATGTCTTATGTATACTAGGTTAATCCTTTCCATTGTAGTTTGTCCATCAGTCCAGTCATTTCCTATGGTGTAAGGAAATCTCGTCAAAAGATGAAAGAACATATATGTGATTAGGGATGAGAACCTAAACTCTGTATACTTAGTTTTCTTGATCTTCTCCAAGTTCTCAAACAATTGAATTCTTAGAATTTCACACATATCAAATAGTAACCTATCAATACACATTAGATAGGCTGCATGTACCATTCCAGCTACCATGTCATCCTTTCTTGAATTTGCACAAAACTTAGTAGTTAGGATCTTGCATAAGTATCTCACATCATCTTGTTTGATCTGACTAGTCACAATTCCTCTACCATTATAGGATGAGTTTGTGTTGTCAATGACTATTTTCTTCATGTTTTTCTCATTAAAAGGAATAGCTCCAGTTTTAGATAATCTAGTGACTTCATGAATCAAATCTGCTATAATATATATCACTCTATCTTCTAGCCAAAACTTTCCATTATGAATTCTACTCAAGATAATCTTAGTCCATTCTTCGTTATCAAATTCATACTGTAATCCATACTTAACAATTTCATTATGTTCCAAATATTCAAAACCTTGTTTCAGTGTCATATCCTGATTGTAAATCTTCTAATATTCATTTGTGAAATCACTATGATTCACTATCTCTAGTTTGCATCCAAGATAACTTCTAACATTTTCTAAGTGTAAAACTCCATCTGGTACGGATGATAATGCAAACCTAGGGTCATCTTCCAAGGGTTCTACTAGTTCCCTTTTTCAATTTAGGTTTATTCTTATCTCTGACATTGTGTATTAAGGAAACATCCATGATTTCTTCAAATTCCTTTAGTGATTCAAAGATTTGTCAAGTAAAATACCTTAATTTCATGATTTTAGGGCTTGCATAGATTCGGCACAAAATTCTTTTCCAAATCCTTGCAAAATGCCTTCAATCGCTACTCTTTGATCTCCTTGACACTTGAATTCACTTTGATGATCAAATAATACCGATCATAACCTTTTATTAATTCAATCTCACTTAGATCTAACATCACATTCAATTCTTTTGTCACTTCTTTCCAAAAAGTTGTCTTTGCTAACCTGCAAAACTTAAAACTTCTTGCGATCTCACAAAACATAATATTTTTCTTTGCACTCTTAACCATAGCATTAAAACATCATAAACTACCTTGCATTAACTGTGCAAGACTCAGTTCATCATATACCTACTTCTACACTAAATCTAAGTTCCTATTCTACTGCAATTTACATAAATTAAGTACTTTGAGATAGGTCAGGTAAAGATTCATTCTTACCTTTCAATACTTCACCTTTCTGATTACCTTCAATGTTGAATATGTCTCCTTGATCTGTGCTTTTGATAAACTTCACTTCATCTGAATTACTACAGCATCCTTTTTGACTGTTACTTCCATCTTCATTTCTTCTTGCATGATTTTTGGGGTTAGGATTAGGATGAAAAACTCTATTGTTCATTCTGCAAAACCTTGTTGTATGTCCAATCTTGTTGCATATCTGACAAACAATTCCATTGTTTCCATATCTTGGTCCAGGTTGATTGATTTGTGATCTGTAGTTTCTAGCAATGTGTCCAACCTTGCTACATCTATAACATACTATTTCATTTTTTATGTTCATATCTTTAGTAGGTTTCTTATCTGCATTGCTAGTATTCCTAAACATTCTACTACCATCATTATTCTCAATAAATTTAAGTTTCCTACATTCAATAGCTCTATGTCCAAAACCATGACAATTGTAACAATAACCATTAAGAGGTTTAAATTGTTTACCTGTGCAATCTCTCTTCATATGACCAATAGTATTACAGGAAAAACATCTACCTTTGAATTCTCTTTGCATACCTTTGGGTGATTCTTCTTGCTTTGGTGATTCTTCTTCTTTAGGTGTATCTTCGGATTTGTTGATCTCATCAGACTTCTTCTCATCATTGCTTTCAGATATTTTCAGATTTGGTTCCTTGCCTTCATCATTTTCTTTAAAAGTGTTGAATCCAAGACCAGTCTTATCATAGAATGGGTTCTGATAAGATATTTGTTCATCAATCTTCTCACTAGTTGAATATAGCCTTTCAAGTTGTTGTTTGGATTGAGTTAGTTCACCTTTCACAATCTTCTTGTATTTCTCAAGTTCATCATATTGCAAATTGACTTTCTCAAGTTTAGATGTTACTTTAGAAAGTTTAGATTTTAGTCCTTCATTTTCAGTCTTTAGACTTTCATTCTCAGATTTTAGATTTGCTTCATTCTTGCCATTTCCATCTTTAAAACTAAGCTTCAAATTTGCTATCTTCAATTCATGCTTAAGGATTTCATTTTCCTTTTCTAAATTGTCATCACAATCTTCAATAAAAACTTTGGATTCCTTTTCAGATCTTAGATCTTCCAATTTGTTTTTCAGTTTCTCAATGAGGTTCTTTGCATCATCATACTTTCTTTTCAAAGTATCTTTTTCAATAGTAAGAAATTCAATCTGTTCAAGAGCTTCTTCAAGATTCTTCTGTAGTTGATCCATATCCATAGAGATCTTACTGAAGCTGCTAGGCTTTCCTTGAATAATTCTTTTCTGAGTAACTAAGCTTTGACACCAATTGTTAGAAATAATGAATACTGAGACGGGGGGGTGAATCAGTATTCTAAAAACTTTATCTTTTTCCAAATTATGGATATAATAGATTATATTTATACATGCATAACATAAGAAGCTAAACAACATGCATAACAATAAAGAACTCATAACACATTATTTGTTCTTGAGGAAACCCTGGCCAAGGGAAAACCCCAGTGGGGATGGTACCCACAAAGATCCACTAATCAAAAGTATCATGTTAAGGATGTTGACCCTGTTAGGAGTCTATTACAAGAATATAGTGTATCAATCCTGATTAAGGGACTATAGGCCTTATTAGAAGCCTCAACCCTGTTAGGAGTTGTAGTACAAAATGTGATTACCAGATGAGCCCGCTGCCCAAACAAGTAATGTAAAATATACATTGATTACAAAAATAGGTTAAGGTACATAACCTTATACTGATTGCATCAATATCTCTTCGATGCTCTTTCACTATCGCTATTACATATGCTTCATATACTTCGCATCATATCACTTGTCCACACTATTGTGTTCTTACTACCAATACAATTACAATTAGATTTATACCAATAGATTTATCCAAGAGTTAACATCTAGGATGTCATCCCTTTATATTGTTAAGTCATTATTTTGATGAACAAAATAATCCCTTAACTCTTTACTAGTTCTGTCTTCATATTCTGTCCTGTCAGCTTCACACTATCTTCAGTGAAACTATCATAACTTCTTCCGTACATTGCATACTGACTTACGCTCTGAGATGGGTGATCAATAGAAATAATAGAGTCTATGTTTAAGTGCACAAGCACTTAACTTACTCTATTCAATGTCACAAACAAAAATTGTGTCCAGGTTCACTGGTAAAAACACTGTCTCACACTTAGACAAATTTGCAATGCGCTCTGTCATACTTGCTCTCTGACCTGTGTGATCTTCATGTGGATCATATGTTTCCATAATGACAACATCTATGTAATCAACTCAGCCAAATTTCCAATAGGATGATGTGAGGTGGTTATAGGCAGAGGTTATCCATCAGATCAGTTGAGCCTCATACTATATGTCTACTTATTACTCGAGGGTTCTGGCTAATCAGAGAGTGCCTTCCTATTCTAAGTGTATGATTGCTTCTGAGGGAGCCAGGGAACCACATGCTGAGCCACCACTAGATGCACCTACTAGAGGAGCACCAAATGTAGAGGACTAGATAGATAGCTGATATGTTATTGTGTTCTCATATTTTCCATTTTTGTCTATATACTGATCATAGCTGACAGCTCAGAGGAGCTCATTCTTTTGTATATTGTGCCAATAGTGCACCCCCATTTTTTATATATATACTATTTGCAAGTTGTCTATACTAAAGTATATGACTAGATATAGTTTTGTCATTATAGCAACAAAGTCATATAGCAATTTGGAGTCAACGCACTAAGTATAAAGATCATAATTTAGTTAAGTGTTGAAGACTGGACAACATACAGAGTTTCAAAGACTTAGAGCATCAATGCACATGTGTATGGATGAATTATGGTATGCACCCTGGAAGTTAAGGTTGTTAGACTATACTTATGCTTATTCTAAGAGTGCATAAGTAGATATGCAAAGATGTGAAAGTTACAATCAGTTGAAGTTTCACAGCTAGTGTGTGCCATCAAAGAGCATAGCATAGAGCCGACAATGACTATTTTGGTTTGTGATTATTATTTAATGTTGTATAGGCTATGCACCCATTGTATTTAGGTTTTTGACATATGTACATGTATAATTGTAAGCACGCTTAAGCTAATTCATTTGGAAACATTATTTTTAATTAGTTATAGGCTGACCTAATTGTATAATTGGTATGAGTGCATAAATATAAGGTGCACTCATTATATTCGGTATGAAAGTTGTAATAGAGTTGTGATAAGCAGAGAAGAGGTATGAAAAGTGAGCATAAGATGTATTAGAGCTTTGCTAGAGGTCAAAGCATAAGCACACCAAAGGAACTGATCTGACAAGTAGTGTCATAGTGAATAGTTCACCTGCAGATATAGTGTGTATCTGATTCAGAAGGTTGTAGCCTTCATCATTTGAGTAGTAAGCTCTAGGAAAGTGAGTGCACTCCCCTAACAAGGATCATTTTAAAAGACTCCTAATAGGGTCTGACCCTTAACAAGGTCTACTGTACTAAAAGTATTGTAAAGCTACTCCTAACAGGGTAAAGGATCTTCTAACAAGGATCACAAAACACTAGTGCAGATTATTAGTGGGTATCAAGTCCCACCAAGGTTTTTACCTATTTGAGATTCTCCATAACCATATTGGTGTCATGTGTTGATTTCATGTTTCATGTTTATGTGAATGTTTAATGTTGATATTTTAGACTTATACTTAGGGTTTTCAGTTTATAATAATTCCTTTAAAAAACAACTATACACTAATACAAAATTGATAAAGAGAGAGAATGGATAATACCTGGTTTGTGTTGTTTCAATCTTCTTACAATTTGATGCTGATGATTATCCAGTATGCTACTCTAGATTTCCTTCTTCTAATGTGTATAAGAAATGAATAAATATTATTCAATGTCTAACTGCTATAATTATCAAATTCGGATCTACTTATGGAGTGAATATTCTGCACATGTTATGTTTTCTATGTCATCCTATTCACTCCACAAAATACTTATTATATATATGATCAGGTCATGACCAAAAGACACACCTTATCATCAATGATAAGGGCCGACTTGAAATGGCTAAGTATATTTCACAAAATAATAATACAAGTCATCCCTCTTTAGAGCAATGTTTCTTATATTCCATTCACATTTTAATACAACATATCAATGACATGTATAATGAGATAAATAAAATAAATATATTATTTATCCCAAGATATATATCATAGATTTGATCTTTCCAAAAAGGCCACAAATATCAACACTCCCTCTTGGTCTCGAGGGAAGATCAAATAACTCTCAGATATCAATCTCACGATGCATAATCTCACAATGGATCATAATCACAATAATATCATTATCTTAATGCCATCATAATGAAAACATAATTGGAGTGAATTGCATCATCATAATCATAGTAAATCCATAAATGAATAGTATGCATTATTAGCACATAAGGCATCATAATATCTTAACAAAACATAACCATCATAGCATCATATCCATGAATCATCACTAGATAGCATCATAGCATCATAGAAAATGTAACCATATCAAACGAGTCAACACCTAGAGCTAACCTCTTAGAGAAAACATAACTATATCATACGGATCCATATCCGGGGTTTCACATAAGGATATCAATAACGGGTCATCGCCCGAAGCCAAGCTCTATTATCAATAATGGGTCATCACCCGGAGCCAAGCTCTATTATCAATAATAGGTCATCACTCAGAGCCAAGCTCTATTATGGATTGCCTCAATCCGACGCATCTATCCATGCCACAATAGTGGATTGCCTCAATCTGGCGAATCTATCCACACTATGGATTGCCTCAATTCGGTGCATCTATCCATGCCACAATAGTGGATTGCCTCAATCTGGAAAATCTATCCACACTATGGATTGCCTCAATTCGGTGCATCTATCCATGCAACAATAGTGGATTGCCTCAATCTGGAAAATCTATCCACACTATGGATTGCCTCAATTCAGCGCATCTATCCATGCCACAATAGTGGATTGCCTCAATTCGGTGAATCTATCCACACTATGGATTGCCTCAATTTGGCGCATCTATCCATGCAACAATAGTGGATTGCCTCAATCCGGTGAATCTATCCATGCTATGGATTGCCTCAATTCGGCGCATCTATCCATGCAACAATAGTGGATTGCCTCAATCCGGTGAATCTATCCACACTATGGATTGCCTCAATTCGGCACATCTATCCATGTAACAATAGTGGATTGCCTCAATCTTGTGAATCTATCCACGCTATGGATTGCCTCAATTTGGTGCATCTATCCATGCAACAATAGTGGATTGCCTCAGGCAATCCATGAACTACCCCAGGCAGTTCGTGTGCCACTTCTCACACTGCCTCAATCGGCAAAACATGAACTCAATAGTGTAGATGTCTCCATGAGATCCCATCCACACTTCCTCAGAGATAATATACCTATAATATATACATATATGAAACAATAGTAAATCACAAATATAAAGAAGTTTATAACTTACATTTTATGCATGTAAGGGCCCATAATCTAGATGTGATTTACTCCCTTTGAATCATATATCCTTTATCTGCTCCCTCTAGATCAATATGATGAAATATTGAGGTAGGTCCTCTAGGTGCTCCCTCTAAAGCTCAAGCATATCCAATGATGATGTTGCTAAGGGTTTGTTGAGGATCCCTAATCCACGAAGAAAAAAAAATCATGCTTTGTACTCAAGTATATAATAATCCATCGTCCACTCCTTCTGAATCACTGGAGCCACTTGAGATTATGACAGATCCCTGAAAGAGTCATATTTTAAGATTGTCCTTAGAGAAACCTCAACCAGAAAGCATGAGGATCTTCTCCCTCTTGACTACTTATGATAGATATCCACATCTTATTCTGAAGGTAACCATATCAATTATTGGATCACAATCCACAATTGCTTCCCCTTTTATTTTGAATAATTACTTCAATGAATTGTCCCTTGATCTATAAGACATATACAAAATAAATTTTGGATGACCTTCCATTATTTCCAATTCCGCACAATTCCCTCAATGACAATCCTCCCGAATGCCTCACCTATTTCCATAAATACTCATGCAAATACACTTGAGTTGTAACAAAGTTCAGATTTTTTTTTTTTTGTGAGGGATAAGATATCTCTATCACAACATACTTAGCAAAGCATGTATAGTGTCTAATATAATGATCTATTACCATTTCTATTTTCATCAAAATCTGGAAATGAAAGCTCAAAGCTGTGACTATGAAAGAACCGATCTGCACTCAACTCGAGCCTTGATGAATCCAAATTCTGGAAGAGAAAGCCCGCACTCTCTCATGTATTTGCTACCAAAGATAGATGGCAGCTCATAGTCAGAGAAATAATGTATGAATCACTGCTATCATAGACTGTAGATTGTCCCCTCAACACACTTGCCGCTGTGGTACTTAGATGCATTTGTTGTTGTAACTTATCACAAACACACACTTAGGCTCTTGGAAAATTTGTCACCATGCCATGGAAATTTTCATCATCAACTTGTCAACTTGAAAAAACCCAAACTTGATGAGCTTGTTGTTGGATCATGAATTGCAAAAAAAAATGTGGAAAAGTTGCTAATGAAAATAGAGATGGATCTCACGGCCCCAAGGTGGAGAAGTTCGCTCACAACCTAGAAAATATAATTGCCAAAAGATGATGTAATTCACTATTGAAAACTTTAAGAAATCTGGGCACCATCAATCTGGAAATTCATTGTCATATCAAGAAGAAGTTCGCCACCAAACATGAGACGTTTTGCTGCCAACATAGAAGTAATTCACACCACTTCATGTATATGCGATTCTCTATTGTTTAAATATACAATTCACTACTAAACTTGGGTGAATCTGCCACCTTCTAATATGTATTCGCTATTGCAAAAATGATAAATTCACTGCCACCATGTGTAGTAGAAATTACAGTCCCGATTTAGGCAAATTTGTAGTGCAAAATAAGACAAAAATCACTGCAAGAAAGAAGTCTTCAATTGATGGCGGAGTATTTATTTCTTCATAAGCCCTCAGTCTGAACGGATCTAGCCATGGCTCTGATACCATGTTGATATTTCAGACTTATACTTAGGGTTTTCAGTTTATAATAATTCCTTTAAAAAACAATTATACGCTAATACAAAATTGATAAAGAGAGAGAGAGTGGATAATACCCGGTTTGTGTTGTTTCAATCTTCTTACAATTTGATGTTGATGATCATCCAATATGCTGCTCTAGATTTCCTTCTTCTAATGTGTATGAGAAATGAATAAATATTATTCAATGTCTAACTATTGTAATTATCAAATTCGGATCTACTTATGGAGTGAATATTCTACACATGTTATGATTTCTATGTCATCCTATTCACTCCACAAAATACTTATTATATATATGATCAGGTCATGACCAAAAGACACACCTTATCATCAATGATAAGGGCCGACTTGAAATGGCTAAGTATATTTCACAAAACAATAATACAAGTCGTCCCTCTTTAGAGAAATGTTTCTTATCTTCCATTCACATTTTAATACAACATATCGATGACATGTATAATGAGATAAATAAAATAAATATATTATTTATCCCAGGATATATATCATAGATTTGATCTTTTTGAAAAGGCCACAAATATCAACATTTAATTCAGTACTTAAGCATTTATAATTCAGTATTCAGATTAAAGTGAAAAGTTAAAATATAATGAACACTGATTCACCCCCCCTCTTAGTGTTGCCATTCCTAAAAATTGGTATTAGATCTCTTGTCCTCAGCAAAAAAATTTAACCGCTTGAGGAGATCATGGACAAAGTAGATATGAAACATCTAAAGAAGAATCTTGAAGTAGCTCTTGAAGACCTGGAAAATTCAGAAAGATAAATTGAAGAACTAAAAGAAAAAGTCAGTGATGCTCAATTAGTTATCAAAAGACTAAGAAAATATTTGAAAGGATGCTCTGATAGTGAACTTGAAGAAAAAATCAAGAAGTTAAGTGAAGAAAATGCATCCCTATTGAGTCAGCTTGAAGAATTTGATGATAAACTGATGAACAATCAAGATGTCTACAATAAACAAGTCAAGGAGAACCTTCAACTAAATGAAGAACTAAGGGAAGCTAACTTAGAAATCTTGAAGCTAAAGAATATCAAAGAGAGCATGGAGTCTAAATTGAAGAAGTCAAAGGATCATATTGACAAATTATACACTAGTGCTGAATTGGTAGAATCATAGTTGTATGCAAGAAGAATCAAAGGAGACACTAGCTGCATTGGATACAATGAAGTACAAAATCAGATTGACAGTATGCGAGCAAGAAAGTATTCACAAAAGAACTCTACTGATGATGAGAAGACTGAAGATCAAACCAAAGATAATGGTGGTCCTCCTAAGAATGAGCGCAAGCAAGTAGAACGCACATGTTTTGCATGTAACAAGCATGGACACATTGCAAGGAACTATACAGAGGTAAAACCTTTTAATGGTTACTTTTATACAAGTAATAAATTTTGTCATAGAGAAATAAATTGAAAGGCTAGTACGAAGAGTAGGATTCAGCATGATCAAAGAAATCAGAATCAGACAAATGTTAGAAGTTCTCAAAATGTTACGTCTTAGATATGTAACTATAATGGTCACTCAGCTAGAACATGCAGAATGGTGACTCATGTCAATGCACTGAGGAACAATAGATCTCCAGTGATTTTTCACACCTATAACAAGGTTGGACATATCTCAAAGTTTTGTAGATCAAGGATGCAAGGTCAGGAAAGCCCTAAAAAGACCAAAGAACCAGTTTTGGATCCTAAAGTAGAAGTCAAGTTTGTAAAAGCCTTAGAGGATGCGATCTTGATTTGGTTAGAAGAAAAGAAGGACAATGTTTTTGAGAATGTATTGGATGCATCCCAAGTGGACACACCCTCTACATCTGCATAAATGGCCCTCAGAGTCATAGGGGGAGCTAATTTAGCTCTAGACCCTTGTGTGGCTGGTATACTCATCCTCAGAGTATGAACCTTTGGAATTAAGCTTTTGGAGTGTATAGAAACCTTTGTGCAAGAGCACAAATGCTGATTGTTAGCGGAACTCAAGTTTGAAAATTTGAAGTGACAGCCTGGTTTACGCGAGTTGCATTAATGGTGAATTTCTTACTTTAAGTACACAAAAAGTTGTTTGTTCACTCATTGCATTCATATTCGGAGTGATTAGAGAGCAGATTGAGCCTTGGAAGTTGTTGTGAAGATTTTGAGATTGAGCTATTAGTAATTGTAGTGCATTTGATCAGTTGCAATAAACCCTAGCTCGTTGCACCAATTTGCAAGTCGTCAGAACATCTCAGAGATCATTTGGAAAGTGAGTATCAAGTAAGTCATGGCCACTCCTATTGCTTTTGATGTTGTTGAGAAGAAGAGGTATGTTTTCAAGAGATACCCATTTAAATCAACCCTAGATGATTTAGAGGGAGCATTTTCCCCCATGCCAATGGGTGTCATGCATGTAGAAGACATAAGGGCTTACATCTATTGTAAGAAGGAACCTATTGGATTGGATAGGTTAAGGGCACACATGGACACAATGTTGAAACTAGATAAAATGTTCATGGATGAATACACCAAATGGAATGATCACCCCATTGTTGAATATGCCACGACATATGAATTCTATGAAATTGAATGGATAAAGATATTGTTGAGTAGAATCCATGATGACTTGTTTTGGATTGCAGATGTACCAGTAAGAATAACAAGAGACCTAATTCATGAGATGACAAGCCTTTCTAAGACAGGAACCATCCTTCCTATGGGTAAGGATCTTAGGAAAATGGTGGAGCAAGTGTGTAAATCCAGAAGTGATAAGCGCAGCATGACCATTGAGCCTATAGAGCAACTAGACATCAAGTTGATATCAATGATATTGGGTTATAGATTTCATCATACCAGCAGGGTGAATAGTGTGTCTACGGGCACTATTCTAGCAGCCATCCATCTTGTGCAAGAAGATGGAGAGTTCAACTTGTGTGAGATCTTGCACGCACAGTTGATAGACAATATCAAAGATATCAAACATGACAAGACTAAGGTATTCAAGTTTGGGTCCCTAATCATCTATATGTACCTTCATATAGTTTGTAAAGTGTCAGACTTGTATCTAGACAAGTCCATTCCTACCATGCCTCATATATCAAACAAGGCATCCACAGAAAGCACACTTAGAGATTACATTACTTTGGAATTAAAGACCTTCAGAGCAAGGATGCAAATGAGGTTCAAGATTCCTAAGAGTATTGTAGAGAAGTATAATCATACAATATGCTTAATGGTGGAGATTGATACTACATGTATGGAAGCAGTTGAGCCTAGAACTAAGTGGATTCATCCACCAGGGTATTAGGTTGAAGAACAAGTTCTTGAAGCTTATGCATAGGTACTGCTATCAGCCCCTAAGGATGAAAATGAACCTAGGTGGGGAACCTATGAAGAGAAGACTAGAGAAATTGATGCTAAGCTAAACAGTGTTGCAACAAAAAGAAAGGTTGCAAAGGTCACATCAAAGATCCTAAGAATACATGGTGTATCACAAGAAGACCTTGATAAAGCAAGGGATGAGAAGATTTCCCTAGAATTGAAGAGCACAACAAAAGAACAAGAAGATCCCAAGATGAAAAAGATAAAAATTGAAAAGGATGATAGTCAGAAGGATAAAGAAGACAATACTCCTTCTACACCCAAAGATACTCCTCTGGAGTATAAATCAATGGTCAAAAGGAAGAAAGAAGCTAGCACTAATCATCCATCCTCACGAACTACAAGGAGCAGAAGAAACATTCAAGAACCTCCTAAGGTAGGATTCAAGCCTAGCCTTAAAGTTGTGAGCTCTAGAATTATTGATGAGGGTAGAATTGATCAAGTAGGGAAACATTATGTATCATATAGTGAGATTGATAAGTCAAAAATTCATGGTATGATTATCAAACATATGATAAAGTTCAAGAAGACAGTTCTTGAATTGAAAACATAAATTCCAGATAACGTATGGGATATTTTAGAACACCTAAAGAGACAAGCTAATGAGGAAGATCAAAGAATAAGAGAAAAAGTATTAGAAGATACATTGTCTGTATGTTCTAAAGATGAAGACACACTAATATTAAATCTCATGAAACCACACCTAAGAACAAAGATGAGAACTCTTCATATCATGAACAAGGACTATGAGTTGATAACAAAGGAAACATAAAAAGCATTTGAGAAGGTGTTATTAGAACAATAGATCAAACCACCCACTGCGCCCATCACTCATGCACCCATCAAGGAAGATAAAGTGGTAGAGCCCACTAATGTACCAATGACAGGTCCTCAGGACTCAATGCCCATAGCAGAAACTCAAACAGAAGCAGATCGATCTACGCCCATGAAAAAATCACCCAAAGACAACACAATTATCATAGATAATGTGGAAATAGCCATGGTAGCTACTGATAAGGACTTAGACAAGTTTGAGGAAGCATTTGTCAGCACTGAGGAAGTATAAATCTTATGCAGCAATACCCCTCCCACTTAGCAAGAAGAAGTAATCATAGAAGATATATCTAATGAGAAAGAAGAAGAAAAGAAAGGAGTAGTGGTAGAAAAGAAGGATGAATCTTCTATTGATTTGGTCAAGGTGAAGCAAGAGGTGATGGATAGCACTCCCATCACTCGCTCCTTAGCATTGTTGTCAAGTTTCACACCTAACACTAGCAATTTGGACTTCTAGAAGGAAGAAGACCTGATTAAGTTCAATGTCCTAGCTATGGAGAAGGCTAAGGAGAAGCAAGTAATGATAAATCCTCTCCTAGTGGAATCAATAAATATTTTAAATAGTTTTCTGCCAGAGGATAAGAAGATGGTAAATGTACATTCAGTTGATGATGTGAGAACAGTCATCTCACAGTTCAAAGTTAATTTCTCCAGCCTAGAAGAATCTGCAGCCATAGTGGTAGAGAAGAAATACTTAAAGAAGATACTCAATGAACTAATGATTAATTTTTCACTAGACTTAAACTCTCTTAAGTCTGGTCAGGCATCATTGAAGGAATTTGTAGATCAAGGAAGGAAAGTCATTGTAGAATCCATGGATCAGGATAAGTTCACTGATGCCCATCTTAAGAAGATCAAAGATGCAGATGCAATGATTGAGAAGGTGAAGAATTCAGTGCTAGAAACATCCACTGATGTAAACATGTGCAACAATGTCTATCAAGGTCAGTTGGACATAATTGAGAAGGCAGAAAAAGAAATGGAGAAGATAAGGTCTAGACAAACTCAATTAAGAAATGCTCTTGCACCCTCTCTAGACATTCTTAGTCAAAACATAAAGGAGATTGATGTGAACATGATAACCTATGATCAAGGTCTGAGCATAGAATTGGAGAAGATGGAGAAGCTTCAATATGCATTATGTGCCCATCTACAAATAGTCAATTCTCTGATAACCTTTTGGAAGAAGGAGATCCAGAACCTCAAGATTGCATATCCGGATGATTTCCCTCAGTAAGTGTATGTAGATAAAGTTTTTGATGCACCTTTGTCATTAATTTCAAAGGGGGAGTTGTGCATAGAATATGCAGTATATATATGTATAGGAGATATAAGGTTATCTATAGAAGATGTATAGAAGTCAAAAGTTTTTTTGTAAAAGGTCAGTTAGAGACTTATCCATATTCCTTTGTTGCCATCAATGACAAAGGGGGAGATTGTTGGAAAGTTGTCTATACTGAAGTATATGACTAGATATAGTGTTTTCATTATGGCAACAAAGTCATATAGCAGTTTGGAGTCAGCACACTAAGTATAAAGATCAAAATTTAGTTAAGTGTTGAAGACAAGACAACATACAGAGTTCCAAAGACTTAGAGCATCAGCACACGTGTATACGGATGAATTATGGTATGCACCCTAGAAGTTAAGGTTGTTAGACTACACTTATGCTTAGTCTAAGAGTGCATAAGTAGATATGCAAAGATGTGAAAGTTACAGTCAGTTGAAGTTGCATAGCCAGTGTGTGCCAGCAGAGAACAGAGCATAGAGCCAACAGTGACTATTTTGGTTTGCGATTATTATTTAATGTTGTAGAGGCTATGCACCCATTGTATTTAGGTTTTTGACATATGTACATGTATAATTTTAATCACGCTTAAGCCAATTCATTTGGAAGTGTTATTTGTAATTAGTTATAGGGCCGACCTAATTGTATAATTGGTATGAGCACATAAATATAAGGTGTGCTCATTGTATTCGGTATGGAAGTCATAAAAGTGTTGTGATAAGAAGAGTAGAGGTATGTGAAGTGAGCATAAGATGTATTAGAGATTTTCTAGAGGTCAAAGCATTAGCACACCAAAGGAACTAATCTGACAAGCAGTGTCACAGTGAACAACTCACCTGCAGATATAGTGTGTATCTGATTCAGAAGGTTGTAGCCTTCATCATTTGAGTAGTGAGCTCTATGACAGTGAGTCCACTCCCCTAACAGGGATCATTGTAAAATAATCCTAATAGGTTCTGACCCTTAACAAGGTCTACTATACTAAAAGCATTGTAAAGCTACTCCTAACAGGGTAAAGGATCTTCTAACAAGGATCACAAAACACTAGTGCAGATTATTAGTGGGTATCAAGCCCCATCGAGATTTTTACCTATTTGGGTTTTCCCATAACCATATTGGTGTCATGTGTTGATTTCATGTTTCATGTTTATGTGAATGTTTAATTTAGTACTTAAGAATTTATAATTTAGTATTCAGATTAAAGTGAAAAGTTAAAATACAGTGAACACTGATTCACCCACCCCCCCCCCCTCTCAGTGTTTCCCTTCCTAACATATATGAGATAAATCTTTTGGTTGTGACTTCATATGCACTTGTCATTTTGGCTTATGAGGTAATATCATGTGTTGCAAATGTGTGAAATGTTCGTGTTATTGTAGAATGTATGGATTTATGCAATGTAATGTTTAGTTTCAAATGTATGGATTATGCAAATGAAATGGTAGATAGGAGGTGAATAAATGTAAATGTATGTTTCTTTGGATGTACATGCATGTATGCAATAGATGAATGCTATGGAAATATAAATATAAATACAATGATAAACATGATATTGTTTTGTAGGTATTGATGAAGACAAGTGCTCAGTCTTTTGTCAAAATGGTTGTGTAACCTAGGATGGTGACTTCTTGTTGGTTGAGATTTATGGGACATTCATACAAAGCTCAGTGCTTGATATGTTTAGCATAGTTTTGGAGAATCGTTTAGCATCAAGCTGGATGTGAAATCATGAGATAAAAGAAATCATGTAAAGTGAAAAATGATATGCAAACCTAGAACCTAGGACTTAGTCACTGATCATGTGTCAGTCATTTTCATCATTGAATCCTTTTTTTTTGTTCTTTTCTCTTTAGGTAACATCAGATAAATCAATACAATGTCCACTAGTTAGACAACCACAGACACATGAATATTGATTTTTTTTTATTATGTCTAATTTAGATATAAGCATCAAGGCACAAAAGCTAGGATGACCTGAATATCATGTCCATTTTGATATAGCAATTTGTATAAGCATTAGAACATAGACATTGTGATGACCTGAATACATCTTGTGGAAAAAAACATGCCAAATAGTTGTAGAATTCATTCTGTTTCTAATGTGAATTACCCACGGTGACCCTTTATCATTCACATCCTTGGGTAGTAGTTGTTTCATAGTAGGATTGAGAAATCATTCAAAAAGATAAAAGTGAGATCAAACTTCCTTGAACCATCCAGGTATCAATGGTTGAGGTACACATGGCCATCCAATACATGATTGAGGCACTTATAGTGGACACCAATTCAATCCATAATTTCCAAAGTTATTAGATTTTTACTTTCAAGCATAAGAAAAATAAAATATTATGCCCCCAGTCATCACTCTTATAAATCCTATAAAAGACATCATCGAGGAGCTTGAGGAGACAGAATATGTAGAAATCTCAATGTGAATCAGTTAGCATACAAGAAGATTTAAGCATGTCACAAAGATTGTTTTCAAGTTGTTGTTGTTGTTCATGTTTGTTGTAAGGTACAAAAATCCTTTCCTGGTGAGGAGACAAACTATTTGACTCAAACATATCTTGGGAAGGACTCTGACTAGATATGACTCATCTGAAGATACTAAGGACCATAAGATAGGATGTTGAATGCCCCCAAGTTTAGGCTTTGATAGGATACAGATATTTTTGTACTGGATTGTGCTCAGATCGACTTTATTGAAAATAGGATGTGAAAGAAAACTAGGAGATATGTACAAACTAAAATGGGACTAAAAGCTGGGAAAGACCAAAATTGCATTAATAGGTGGAGCATTTTGATAAAAGTGGTGCCTATTTTCTGGGTTTTCATCATCTTGGTAGAGATTCTATTTTTTCTACCAAGGCGCCTATTTCCAGGTTTTCACCAAGGCACTTTTTCTTTTTCTCATTTTTTTGTATTTTTCATCTTTTCAATTTTTTGTACTTTTGCATTTTTTGATTTTTTTGTGATACATCAAGGCACCTATCACTAGGTTTTCACCAGGATGATCATTTTTTAAAGACTTTTTATGATTTTTATGCTTTTTTCAAGACTTTTTACTATAGACTAAATTCCTTAGGTGTAGAATTTCTTTAGATGGAGAATGTTGATTGGTTCTCAGAGCTATTCTCCTTTAGTCATTGAGAGTTGATATGCTCTAGAGCCAAAAGTAGTAGTGGTTATAAAGGGACCTAGCCAGTTGGGTTCAAACTTCCCCTTGCATTCTCGATGGGATTGATTTTTAGGATTCTCTCTCAAGACTAAATTGCCAACTTGAAATTTTCTGTGTCTGACTTTCTTGTTGTAGCCTCTAGACATTCTTTTCTGATATACTCTGAGATGATCATGTGCAGCCTATCTGCACTCATCTAGTAGTTTAAGTTCTTGTAACCTAGACACTCTGTAATCATCATTGGTTATGAGACCTTGCATTGTGATGCATAGTGATGGGATTTCAACCTTAATAGGTAGTATTGCTTCAACTCCATATACTAAAGCAAAGGGTATAGTCCCAGTGGGAATTTTGATACTTGTTCTGTAGGCCCAAAGAGCTAGATTGATCATCAAGTGCCAGTCTCTACCTGTCTTATTAACTATGCGATGCAAGATTTTTAATAAGTTCTTATTGGACACTTCATCTTGTCTATTCCATTGAGGATAGTAAATGGACGACTAATGTTGAGTGATCTTGAATTTAGAGCATAAGGAGTCTAGGTCTTTTTTCTTGAATTGGCCTCCATTGTCTATGATGATGGAGTTTGGGATACTATCAACAAATAATGTAGTTCAGATTGAACAGTGAGATTTGTTTTCTGGTTGCTTATGTTAAAGGTACTGCTTCTACCCATTTTGTGAAGTAATCTATTACTATGATAATATGGGTATGACCATTGGATGAATGAGGGTAGATAGCTCCTATGAGATCAAATGCCCATTGTTGAAAAGGCCATTGTGTTGTAAAGGGAATCAAATCGCTTCCTGGTGTGTGTATCAAGTTACCATGGACTTGACACTTCTGACAGTTCTTAGCATATTTGACGACCTCTTTTTCCATGTCCAGCCAATAGTATCCAGCCCTAATGAGTTTTTGAGCTAGTGTTAAGCTATTGGAATGTGATCCACAAATACCTTTGTGGAATTCCTCTAATGTGTGTTGGGACTCTTCATGTTCTAAACACCTAAGAAGTGTACCATCTAGACTTCGTTTGTATAGATCATTACCAATGATGACATAATGTGATGCATTTTAGATAAGGTAACATTTCTCATGTCTATTAAAGGAATCAGGAATGATTTGGTCTCGAAGGTAGGAATATAGCTATTGGTATCAGGAAGAATCATGACCTACACTGGTGCAAATCATTCAGGTTTATGGGAAATAATATGTAGGGAATGACAATACTTCCACCAAGAACTCGTAGTATAGTTTATGTTCGGGTTGCTGTAGTAGAATTGATAGCATCGCCATAGCATTAGCAGCCTTATTCTCCATTCTAGGAATCTATTCAAATGTGATATATATGAAGTATTTCTTTTATTCATCTACCATGTGTTTGTATGGAATCAACTTCTCATCTTTTGTTTGGTACACATCATTGACTTGGTGTATAACCAGTTGTGATTCTCCATGAATGTGTAGCTGTGTTACTCTCCATTCTAGTGCTATCTTCATACCATTCAAAGCTTCATACTAAGCTATGTTGTTGGTACAAGTAAATTTGATTCAGAATACTTTTGGAATTGAATAACCTTGAGGTGTGATGAATAGTATACCATCTCCAGATCCATTCCAGGTGTGTAGGATCCATCAAAGAATAACTGCCATGTTCTAGAAGATAGATTCATAATAGAGGAATCAAGAAATTCCATTTTCATAGGTTAATCATCTAACAATGGTGCTTCAGCCAACTAATCTGCAATAACTTTTCCTTTGTTATCTTTTCTCTCAACATATTCTATGTCAAATTCGCTCAATAGCATTACCCATTTTGCTAGTTTACCTGTGAGGGAAGATTTGGTCAATAAGTATTTTAATGGATCAATCTTTACTATTAGGTGTATAGTATGAGATAACATGTAGTGTCTTATCTTTTGATATGCAAAGATGATAGTTAGACATGCATTTTCTATCACAGAATAGTTATTTTCATAAGCTACCAATATTTTGCTGATGTAGTAGATAGCTCTCTCCTTGTTTTCATCATGTTGTGCTAGTAATGCCCCCAGTGATGTATCTATGGTGGAGACATATAGAATCAATATCTTCCCTTGAATAGGAGGCATGAGAATAGGAGGATTTTCCAGATATTGCTTCATATGATTGAAGTTCTTTTCACATTCTTTGCTCGATGAGAAGGTCACACCTTTATGTAATGTTTTTGTGAAAGGTCGTGATATATCTTCTAGCTGAGATATGAAGCATTTGATAGATTGTACCCTTCCTTGTAATGTCCTCATTTGACTGATATTCTTAGGAGGTTTCATCTTTGTGACTGCTTTGACTTTAGCTAGATCTACTTTAATTCCTTTCTTTGAAACAATGTATCCTAGAAGTTTTCCTAAAGTGACACCAAAGGTACATTTCTTAGGGTTTAGTTAGAGACTAGAATTTTCCATTCTATCCAGTATTTTTCTCAAGTCTGTTGGATGTTCTGACCTCTTCATTGATTTAGCTAAAGTGTCATCAACATAGTCTTCCATAGTTTGATGCATCATATCATGAAAGATAGATGTCATAGCGCGTTGATATGTAGCACTAGCATTCTTAAGACCAAATGGCATGACGTTCCAGTAGAAACTACCCCATGCACAAGTAAAATCTATTTTCTCTTTGTCTTTAGGAGCTATTTTTATTTGGTTGTATCCAGAAAAACCATCCATGAAAGAGTACATCTCAAAGCCCGCAGTCATGTCCAATATCATATCGATGTTTGGTAGTGGAAATTCATCCTTAGGGAATGCTTTGTTTACATCTCTGAAGTCTGTGCATACTCTGATAAATTTGTCTAGTTTTGAAATAGGAACTATGTTTGAGATTCACTCTACATAATCTATGACTCAGATAAATCTGACTTTTAGTAACTTTTCCAGCTTAGCTTTGACTAGAAGTACAACATGTGGATGCATTTTCTACAAATTTTGTTTAATAGGTTTGACTCCTGGAGCTATAGAAATATGATGCATGATGAGATCAGGATCTAATCTTGGCATATCTGAGTATTTCCATGCAAAGTTGATTTTCTTTTCTATTAAGAACTTGGTAAATGCTTTCTTTTCTTCTTCTAACAGAGATTGAGCTACATGAATTAACTGAAGTTCCTCTGTTGTACCCAAATTGATAGGTTGAGTTGGTTCTATCAACACTGGAGATATGTCCTGTAAATGACTCAGAAGCACATCAAATATCTCATCCTTAGGAACCTTAGAGAGGTTTTCACCTTTGGATACGTATTTTGTTTTTACTATTTAAGGTTTTGAGTCTGCCACATAGTGGTTTTCACCCTTAGAACTCCTTTTATTTTTACTTTTATTCTTTTGACTGAGACACTTGATATCTGAATCCATCATGCCAACACTAGGTTCACTGATGGAAGTTGTCATGGGTTCAATGACCTTGAGATAACATGTGAGAGCATATTTGTTAGAATAACTGAGAGGGGGCGTGAATCAGTTATCTAGTGTCCCAAATCAAAATGTATAATTCAAATCAATTTCTCCAATTTCTGCTCATTGGTAAACAATAATAACTCTCACTGTCTATGCTTTTACCGATTACCAGTCTAATGCTATAATAGTTTACCGATCAAATCTAACATGTAACATGTAAAGAATGATAACAAACAAATATCACAATCAACACATAACACAAGAGATTTAACGTGGAAACCCTGTAAAGGGAAAAATCACCTGGGACCGGCAACCCAAAAATTATTCACTCTTCTGAAGTGAGGTCGGTTAAGAACCAACCCTGTTAAAGGTTACAAACACACTATCAGGTGTGACCTTGTTAGAGGATTTTAGACTAGAAGTTATCATCCAACTAGCATTCACTATGGCATTGACAGGATAACAATGTTCATTCTATGAATGATACATCATAAGACTTTCAGAGTCCACTCAGTTAAGAGATTTAACTATATACAATGGTTAAATTTGTAACAGTAAATGATATAACTTAATACAACTTAAATTGCAGATTACAGATCAATATTCAGTCCATACAAATCCTTCTGACCAATATTTCACTTCAGTTTCAATACTATATCAACTTACTGTTCGTCAGTAATTGCTCTTTGTAGCTCGGTAATTATTTTGCAGCTCGGTTCTTACTAACCAGTATGATCAGAATACATGAAAACCTTGTTCATGCGATATTCCTGCAGCTTCTTCTTTTTCGGCATTTTCATAAAGAAATTTTGTTCTCTTATATAGACGAGTAAATCATTTTCTTCTCCACCATCAGATTTTGCCGCTTAACCTCATTCATAGAATTTTCCGCTTCAAAATTTTTTGATACTTGTGTCAATAACATGTTTCAATCTTTTCCGTTAGATCTCCTCTGAATTTTGTCAGCCGTTGATCTGTGTAACAAACATTATTTGTTACCTTGATGTTATACTCTTGCCAGCTCATCAATCTTATCAGCTAAGCTAATCATTTAATACATTATGTTCTGCTCGATTAACAAAGAAATGCATCAGTGAATACTACTCGGTTAATACTGTGATCGGTATACACTACACTCCATCGGTGTATACTAGAAATGCTTCATTTACTGACAACACTGCTTTGTGTCTTTCAGCTCTATAATATAGATGAATGCAACATAATAAAGTCAATATCATCAAGTCATAGACTCATTAACAAGTTACTCAATGTTTTCCTTATCCTCATTTGTCATGTACATCTTTCCTCATGTAGATTTCTCTATTCTTCATCTCTTTCACCTTTCCTCAGATGTCTCGGTATAGTAACTTACAAGATAAGTGCTGTCAAACTAGTTGACATCAATGACAACATAATACTGATTTAATCATATTACATATCTAATCAACAACTCCTTAGTGATCTTGTAATCACAGATTCTTTAATCAGATTCCAAATCAGTTGTAGTCCAACAATCTCTCCCTTTGGCATTGATGGCAACTCAAGTACTATGAAATGTACCATACACATACCAAGCATACATTCTACAACTTTGTGAACAAATGTTGTAAGTTGAATAGAATTAATATGTTTAATCACTACATTACTAAACCAACATTAAATAATACAACTTTACCATTCTGCAGTTGTGATCTTTACAGTTCTCCTATTCCTACTTTTGTTCTCTGTAACTGATCTTCAATACTCTGTCTCATTCAGATTGTCTCTCCCTTAGATAATTCTCATCGGTGCTTGTCCTTTTCATATCTTGTTTATCTCTTCCCTTTCAATTTCATATTGTATATCTCTCCCTTTGACAACAATGCCAAAGAAACAAATAAACAAGAAATTATGTCTTCCTCTGTATCTCTGAATAGTGATATTCCAATCGGTTCAATTTCACAAACTTAATCACAACCTTGAACATGATTCAAAGTGTGAACTATGCTACATCAACATGACTGATCTTCTAATAAAAGTAGGTTGATCCAACAACCACATCACCTTAGTGACCGATAGACAAGGGACGGACCCCAAGTCTAGTCCTCAAGTATTCAAATGTGTCCTTCGGTAAGGGCTTTGTAAAAATATCTACAAGTTGTTCTTTGGATGTAACAAATTCTAACTTTACTTTCTTCTTTTGCACTTGTTCTCTTAAGTAATGATACTTAATAGATATATGCTTCGTCTTAGAGTGCATCACAGGATTCTTTGAAATATTAATAGCACTAGTGTTGTCACAGTATATAATCATCGGGTCAGTGATTACCTCATTCATTCCTTCCAACACTTGTTTAATATATGCAATGTTTGAATAGTTAGTAGTAGTAGAAAAATATTCTTCTTTAGCTGTAAACTGAGAAATACAAGCCTATGTTTTACTTGTCCAGGTTATAAGTCTTTCACCAAAGCAAAATGCTCCTCCGGTGGTGCTTTTTCTATCATCCACATTTCCAACCCAATCAGCATCAGTGTAAACTTTCAGTTCAAACTTCCCTTCCTTAGGATACCATAATCCAAAATTCTTTATTTTCTTCAACTATCTTAAGATCCTTTTTGTAGCTATTATGTGTGATTCTCTAGGATTAGCAGAAAATCTTGCAACAATTCCCATAACATGTGTTATATCTGGTCTACTGTGAACTACGTACATTAACTTACCAATCATGGATCAGTAAAGTGTCTGATTTACCTCAGTAGTTTCATCCTCCTTTGTCAATTTGCATCCAGTAGCCATTGGTGTTCCTACAGGTTTAGCATCTTCCATGCCAAATGTCTTCAGTACTTCCTTTATGTATTTAGATTGTGTGATGAATATCCCATCACTCTGCTAAATCACTTGTAATCCAAGAAAGAACTTAATCTCTCCAAACATAGACATTTCAAATTCCTTTTTCATTTCATCAGAAAATGCCTTGCATACAAGATCTGAGCCTCCAAAAATAATGTCATCAACAAATATTTCAGCAATGATAATAATATCATTAGTATCACCTTTCACATATAGTTTGTTGTTTTCACTTGTTCTAACAAATCCAATACTTAACAAGTAAGTATGTAGTCTTTCATACCATGCTCTCGGTGCTTTCTTCAATCCATATAAATCTTTATGTAGTCTACATACCATGTCTTTATTGTCGGGATCAACAAATCCTTTAGGTTGTTCAATGTAGACCTCTTCTTCAAGTATACCATTCAAAAATGCTGACTTCACATCCATTTGATAGACTTTGAATTTCTTATGTGCAGCATATGAAAGTAGCATTCTAACTCCTTCTAATCTAGCAACAGGTGCAAATGTTTCATCATCGTCAAGGCCTTCTTCCTGTGCATATCCCTTGCATACCAATCTAGCTTTATTTCTTGTGACTTCACCATTTTCATTCAATTTATTCCTGTATATCCACTTAGTACCGATAACATTCTTATATTTTGGTCAGGGTACTAAGGACCAGGTTTTGTTAATCTTCTCTATTTGCTCTATTTCCTCCTTCATTGCATTAACCCATTCTTCATTCTCTAATGCAACTTTCACAGTTTTAGGTTCAAATTCACAAATTAGACATGTACCTTGTCTTGTTTTGCTTCTAGTTTGCATTCCAGCATGTCTATCTCCAATGATTTGTGTCTCAAGATGATGTCTTCTGACAAAACTAGGCAAAAATTGATTTCTCCTTTCTTGTTCATCCTATTCAAGGTCATTTTCTTGCTTGATAGCTCCATCTTGTTCCTCAGTTTGTGTTGTCTATTGTCCTGCATTGTTTCCCTGCTGACCAATTGACACAGTCTATGGTGTTGGTAGATACTCTAGATGTTCAATATAAGTGAATCTACCATAGTCTTCTAGTTCCTTTGTACTTTCCTCTATGTTCTTGTCATCAAAATCATCAACACAAACATTAGTACTTTCAACTATCTTATTTGTAGCCTTCTTCAAACATTTGTATGCTTTACTTGTAGTGGAATATCCCAAAAATATTCCTTCATCTCCTTTAGAATCAAATTTTCCATTTCTCTCCTCTTTCAAAATAAAGCATTTACTGAACCAAAAATTTTGAAATAACTTATAGTAGGTTTGTGTCCAAACCATAGTTCATAAGGTGTTCAGTTTGAGTCCTTCTTCAATTGTACTCAGTTAAGAACATACATAGTTGTACTAACAGCTTCCCTCCAATATGTCTAAGCAACATTCTTCTGTATCATCAATGTTCTAGCACAGTCAATTATAGACATGTTCCTCCTTTCAACAATGCCATTTTGCTGAGGTGTCCTCGGTGCAGATACCTTCCTTTTGATTCCATGCTCATTATAGAAATTAGTAAATTCATTAGAGATAAATTCACCTCCTCTATTAGATCTTAAAAATTTTATTTCTTTTCTGATTTCTTTCTCTACCTTAGCTTTATACCACTTAAACATTTTGAAAGCTTCAGATTTCTCTTTCAAGAACATAACAGTCATCGGTCTAGTATAATCATCAATAAAAAGAATAAAATATCTATCACCAGAACAGCTCTGAGTTCTCATAGAACCACATAGGTCGGTATGAACCAACTCAAGTATCTTCTTTGTTGAATAGTCTTTGCTTTTAAAACTAGACTTAGTCATCTTACCTTTCTAACATTCATGGCACATGGCATGATTAGGTTTTGTCAAGTTAGACAATCCTCTAACTCTTCTCTTTCCACTAATCTTGATCACGTTGTCAAAGTTCACATGGCATAACCTTCTGTGCCATAACCAAACATCTTCATCCTTTACTAATAAACAAGAAGACTGATCCATATCAAGATAAAATAGATTACCTCTGGATTGTGTACCAGTTCTGACAAGTCTTCCTCCATCATCATAGATCTTCACCTTTTTGCTCTCAAAAGCTAGTTGGTGGCCTAAATTTTTTAGCTGAGCCACATTTAACAAATTATAGTTCAATCCATCTACCCAGTATGCATTTTCACATTGTAGTCTATCATTGATCATTAGTGAGCCTTTACCTCTTACCATACAAGGTGCATCATTTCCCATTCTCATAGATCCTCCATTATACTCAACAAGATGATCAAAATTTTCTTCATCACCAGTCATATGATGTGTATAGCCACTGTCTATGATCCATGTATCATTTTTGCTTACTTTAGAGATTACTGTTGTCTCTTCATGTTTCTGTTCTTCTTCCGAGTTATCTTTCATAGCAACAAATACAACTTCTATATCATCGTTAGAATCAGATTCATTTTCAATATCTTCGGCTATGTAACATACCTTTTTGCCTTTTTCAGCTTGGTTGTCTCTATTGTAGCGTCGGTAGCCTCTGTTGACTCTTCTTCCATAGCTTCCTTCAGATCGGTCTTTGGATCTATCATCATCTTTCTTTTGAGGACATGTTGCAGTGATGTGACCAATTTCTTTACAATTAAAGCATGCTAAATGTAGCTTACCTCTATATGTTCCTTTTCCTTTGGGTAATCTTCTGGCCATAAGTGCTTCAAGTTCATCAAGTTCATCATCAGGATTGTCATCACTATCACAATTCTTACTATTCCTGCTATAATTTCCAATCTTCAAAGAAGACATGAATGCAGATTCAATAGAAGGAACAACACTATTATCAAAGTTGTTTAATTCAAAGGTTGTAAGTTTACCAATTAGAGTGTCAAGAGTAAGGTTGGATGTAGCTCTTGTTTCATGAATTGCAGAAATCCTGATTGCATAAACCGGTAGCAAAGTTATGAGAATCTTGCTTATCACTATTTCATCATCAATCACTCCATCAGATGCTCTAATAGAATGTACCACCTCTTTGAGTCTATTTGAATATTGGACAATGCTCTCACCTTCTTTCATTCTCATATCATCAAATCTGCCTCTCAGACTTTCAGCTCAGGCTCTTTTGACATTCAGATCTCCACTGTATATTTGTGCTAATTTATCCCACATTCCTTTGGTAGTTGTGCAAGTCTTGATATCTTCAAATTCAACGTCGATACAGGCAGCAGCAAGTTCCATCATAGTAACATTATGTTCATGCTTGTCCTTTAGTTGATCAATAGTTAAGGGACCAGTGGTCGGTTGCATGTAGCCATTCTCCATCAGCTCTAGTGTTTAAAAGTTACAAACACACTATCAGGTGTGACCTTGTTAGAGGATTTTAGACTAGAAGTTATCATCCAACCAGCATTCACTATGGCGTTGACAGGATAACAATGTTCATTCTATGAATGATACATCATAAGACTTTTAGAGTCCACTCGGTTAAGAGATTTAACTGTATACAATGGTTAAATGTGTAACAGTAAATGATCTAACTTAATAAAAATTCAATTTCAGATTACAGATCAATATTCAATCCATAAAAATCCTTCTGAACAATATTTCACTTCAGTTTCAATACTATATCAACTTACTGTTCGTCGGTAATTGCTCTCTATAGCTCGGTAATTGTTCTACAGCTTGGTAATTGTTCTGTAGCTCAGTTCTTACTAACTAGTATGATCAGAATACATGAAAACCTTGTTCATGTGATATTCCTGTAGCTTCTTCTTCTTTTTTGGCATTTTCATAAAGAAGTTATGTTCTCTTATATAGACGAGTAAATCATTTTCTTCTCCACCATTAGATTTTTCCGCTTAACCTCATTCATAGATTTTAACGCTTCAAAATTTCTCAGTACTTGTGTCAATAACACATTTCAATCTTTTTCGTTAGATCTCCTCTAAATTTTGTCAACCGTCGATCTGTGTAACAAACATTATCTATTACCTCGATGTTATACTCTTGCCAGCTCATCAATCTTATCAGCTAAGCTAATCATTTAATACATTCTGTTCTGCTTGGTTAACAAAGAAATGCATCGGTGAACACTACTTGGTTAATACTACGATCGGTATACACTACACTCTGTTAGTGTATACTAGAAATGCTTCATTTACCGACAACACTACTTTGTGTCTTTCAGCTCTATAATATAGATGAATGCAACATAATAAAGTAAATATCATCAAGTCATAGACTTGTCAACAAGTTACTCAATGTGTTCCCTATCCTCATCTATCATGTACATCTTTTCTCATGTAGATTTCTCTGTTCTTCATCTCTTTCACCTTTCCTCAGATGTCTCGGTATAGTAACTTACAAGATAAGTGTTGTCAAACTAGTTGACATCAATGACAACATAATACTGATTTAATCATATTACATATCTAATCAGTAGCTCCTCAGTGATCTTGTAATCATAGATTCTTCAATTAGATTCCAAATCATTTGTAGTCGAACAATATTTTGATGTGAAGGTATCGATATCTTGGTTTGGATCGTTGGACGTTTGGTCAATAAGCTCCGGATGTTGGATTGTAAGTTCTGGAAAGGATTGGTTGATTGTATTTACACATACAGTATTGGTATCATTAGCTATGATCTGACTCATGAATTTGAAGGTGATATTACTACTCAAGATGTTCAGTTCATTAGGAGTCACAACGTCATTATTGGATTCCACTTTAGGAGTAGGTAGATCAAACTCATGAAGTTTGTTAGTTCACTCTAGACTCATGTCGGGTGTAGGTGCATATCGGTGAATGACATCTACATTTTTCTTAGTGATAAGCTCACCTTCTTCTGGTATAACTCCCCATTCATAGTCATTTGATTCATCTTCTAATTCTTCATCTAGACCTTTGGGAAATCTGAGAACATGTGTAAAGTTAGGACAGATTCCCCAAGCATGATTACCTTTAGATTATGAGTAGAATTCATATTCATGAGAGCTTGTCTCATAATCACTCTTGTGTTCCAAATGTCTAGCTATCATGATAGGTTCAATTTGTTCCTCTTGTTTGATTTTAGGATTAGCTGGTTCTTGTGTGGAAATTGTCACTTGTTCAGCAGTAGGTTCTCTTTTTTCTACCACATTGATTCTTTTAGGTTCATTTTCCTCTTTGAGCATGTCTAAGATGTTTTGAGGAATAGGTTCATAAGGAAAAACATCTCTAGTATCTAAATCATCATTGTCACTTTGGTTGATTTCCTCTTCTTCATTGTTGTTCTCTTTTGGTTCTATATGTTCTATCACATGAGAAGTGTTTCCTTTGAGATAGAAGGGTTTCTTCTGATAGCCTAGACCTATAGTATCTTTGTTTGTCTAGCCAATGTGTCCAATGGGTGACATGAGACCTTTACCTTGCACTCCTAGAGGTCCTTTTCTAGGATATCCTATTTTAGTTATCAATTTGTTTCCTAGTCCTTATGATTTTGAAGGAACTTTCTATGTTTTAGAGTCACATTTCTAAATAGTTTGTGATTGGGACTCATCTTTGAATAGCCAAGAAAGAACAACTTCCTCTTCCTTAGTTTCTTGTTTTAACACTTTCTATGTGATAAAGCTTCCATTAAAGATAACTTGAGGTTCTTTTGTTGACAATTTTTCTTTCATAGAAGGTTGTCCGTAGGACTTTGGTGAAATTGGGAGTGATGTGAGAGACAAGACTGGTTCCAATGTGTATTCTCCCATGCCAGTATCTGTGATTTTCACTCCTTTGGATAGGTCTTTCATCTTTGATGTAGATGCTATGTCTATTTGTGTAAAAGACTCTCTATTATGAGAAACAAGTTTATCTACACTTTCTTTCAAGGCATTACAAGATGTTGATGTGTCTGTAGGTGTAGTGACCTCTACTCCCTCATAAGGAAATTTTATACATTGATGATATGTTGAGGGGATAGCTTACATCTCATGTATCCATGGCCTCCCTAGAAGAATGTTATAGGCCAGTGGAAGATCTAGTATGATAGGCAATATCTTTGATAATAGGTCTAGTTCTGATAGGTAGCATAATGACACCTTTGGAATTTCTCTCTTGTTCATCATATGCTTTTATGGTTATCTTCTTTTTAGGATCAATAGCATCTTTTGAGAATCCCAATTGTGTAACTAATTTTTAGGAACAGATATTCAAACTAGCACCTCCATCTATCAACACACGTTTGACATGACGGTTTTGGATTAAGACTTCAATGTGCAATGGCTGATTATGTGGGTGATCCAATGAGTTTTCATATTATTCAGAAAAGGATATGTACTATGGGGATGTCAAATGACCCACCATTATTTGGAATTTGTCAAGGAACATTAGAACCATTTAGAGCTTTGTCAAGAATTGCTCGATGAGCTGGAGAGATGCGAAGCAACTCAAACATAGAGATTTTAGCATTGGTATGTTGCAATTGTTGTATGATGCTATAGGATATCTCTTTGGACTCTTTAGAAATAGAAGATTTGGAAGTAGTCCTTTTCTTAGAGGTAGATGCAAGATTGAAGGGAACCTTTTGAGCATTAGGTGAACCTAAGTTTTATCCTTGATTAGTAGCCTGAGCTTGAGATCGAGTAACTACATTAGTGGTTTTGTTATCTCTATCTTTTCTAACAATAGTGATGATTTATAGTGTTCAGATAGGCATGGTTCAACCATGTAATTGAATTTATCACCCATGTTAGGTTTAGAAGATGAATCTCCCTGATTATGCTTCAGAAAAGGCTTCGTGAATATTGTATGATCATTGTTGGACTTATGGTTGTCAATCACAATTTCTCCAGCATCAATTTTGTCTTGAATGAGATGTTTCAAACACATGCAGTTGTTAGTTTTATGACCCTTGTTATGATGGAAGTCACAAAAATTTGTCTCTTTCCACCATTTGGGTTTAACTTTGGGATCACATGGCTTAATCTCAGGCAATGTGATGTTATTATTTTCCAGAAGGGTTTTCATGGTGGATTCTAAGGACTCTCCAAGAGGAGTAAACTTGCATCTTGGTTCCATAGCCCAAGCTTTATAGTCAATTGACTTTTTGGTTGATTCAGTTGCTTTTACCTCAAAAGCTTTGATGGCTTGTGTACCAATAGTAAGATTAAAAGTAGGCACTTTAGGTGGAGCACTGATATGATCAACAACATCGTCTGTGACAATGTTTGTATTCTTGTTCTAGTTTTTACCTTTGTTTTTGGAACTTGATCATGATTCGTACTTGTTTTCTTTATGAAGTGATATGTCTCCTTTTTAGACAAGCACATTTTCAAATTCGATGGCATTCTCTACCATTTTATCAAAGGATGTATGATTTTTCATTTGCAAATGATAATTGATTTCTGGAACAAGGTTATTGATGAAGATTTCTAGCTTTTCCATTTTCGGAATAGGTCAAGCATAGAGTAAAAAATTCTTCCTCTAGTGCTTGAGGAAAGTTAGGAAGGGTTCTCCTAAGTTTTGTTTCAGATTGCAGATATAGATCATGGTGACTAGATGTTGGATATTGTAGGAGTATTGTTGATAAAATAGTTTGATTAGCTCCTCAAAGGTTTTGATAGTTGGAGGCATTTTAGAGAACCAATGAATGGCTGCTCCTCCTAGAGATCTTGGGAAAAGATGCATTAAGTAGGTTGGTTCATGCATTAAACTCCATGGATTGAGTACAAAATTTTCTGACATGATCTTGGGGATCAGAGCTTCCATTGTATTTGTCATATTTTAGTATTTCCACTCTTTTTGGGAATGGTGGCATGTACAAGTTTTTATCAAATGGAAAAGGGCATAGAGCCTCCATAGAGAACTCTTTAGGTTCCTTCTCTTTTTCCAATTTTTTGAGCTTAACTTGCATGGCATGCATTTATTTCATCATGGTTGTGATGGGATTTTATTCCTCTTGTGTGATGATATTATGGACATTAAAGTCTGGAGGAAGTTTAGCTCCTTGCTGGGCTAATTCAAGGAAATACGCTTCTTTGTCTTCACGCAAGAAGTATTTCATCATTTTATTGAAGTTATCATCATTCTGATACTAGGCAATTTCAGAGGGTGTGGGTTCAAGATATCCTCCATGATTAGAGTGATGACCTTGGGAGCCCTGGTTTGCTCCTCCTTGAGACATGTTGCTGCTGAGATGTGGCACTTGGATTAATGTTGGAGGGGTTATGTAACCACTTTTTAGATATAGATTGCCAAGGGCATCCTCTTCGTAAAGAGTGGCATCATAAGGTTGATGAATTGTGTTAGCCAAAATCAAGGAGGATGGAGAGATTCTGGGTTCTTCTCTTTGTTTTCACTATGAGGAAGCTCTAGTTTCCACCATTAACTTTAAGTAAATCAAAAGAGTGAGATAAGACAACTGTTTGATGATCTAGTTTAGGACTAATCAAATGACTCAACCTTGTCAAGATTGATTTGATAAAGGATTGATTGGACATAAGTGTAGGATATTGTGCCCTAGATGTATGGGTAGATGCCCAAAAGATGGTGGACACGAGCTCACAACACTTAGCTATTTTTGAGATAGATTTTGATATTATTTTGACAAGGTCATGACACAAGATCAGATGGGATTCAAATTGACAAATCAGAGGACATAATCAAGCTAAAATGACCAATTTCAAAAAATGGATGAATTCTCTATTGGCTCTGTTCTATTCCTGACACAGTGGATTTCTTGACAGATTCTAGACAGTGGCTGAAAATGATTGAGTTTCTGACAAAAGAGGGCTTTTATGATAACTTTTGGTCAATGCTCATACAAATTGATCCAGGCTCGTATGAGTTAGGATTGGGTCTAATACAAAAATTAACAAAACTCATACAATAATCGACTCTAGTATTGAATTTTTCTTAGGCTTTCTGACAATAATCGTATGACAAAGTACATGTTACCATACAAGTTTCTAGGGGTTCTGAAATGACACTTTGCAAAAAATCATACGAATTTTGGATTTTCAAGACAACATTATTCACAAGAAAAGGACTGTTCTTCAGATTTTGTAAATTTTCCAAATTGTTGGCAGATTTTTTATAGCAATTGTTTTTCAGACCAAGTTTTGAAGATCTGTGTAGTAGTTTGTTTTGGGTTTTTTCATTTCAAATGACCAACTAGATGTGTTTAATAGGCACACAACACAACAATCAGGGGTTTTCAAGCAAGCAATTATCTCCAAATAATGAGCAAGGGACAAAGAAACCTTGCACATGAACAAAAATAGTGACATAGTATGCTAATCCCTAAGAATTCTTCTTGTGTATGTTCTCAAAAAGTTTTGCAATCATGCACATAGTCCTATAAAAATAGAAATTTGGTTGGACTAGGGTTCTTAGTAATGGTCAACTCTACAACTTTTGCAATCTCAAGAGGGTGAACTCCAATCCAAGCGCATCGGGGTTTTGACACATTCTGAGAATTTAATCAATCAGAGATGCTGAGGAGATCTGACATACCAACAAGAAACTACACCCCTGGAGATTTCTTCCACAAGGACATTTATATAGCAACTGCTGCTACCACGAGGAAAATGCCTATTACCGCTTGAGGTTCCATCCATGTGGGTGACCCAATAAAGGGAATGTCTACTGTAGTTAACCCTCTCTAATAAGGAGACTCACAAAATAGAGCACATAGGGACTTGGTTCAGATTCAAGGGTTCTGAGTTTCTGATGCTACCCAAAAAGGGAACAAAGCATAATCCTCTAGCCTTTTCACCTCACCCAAACATGGAAAACAGATTCATTGACATGATAAATTGAAACAACCTCACCAAGGTTTGTATGTCAATAACAATGGCTACTGATCTCTCTAAGTGGGACCGAGAGAGAACATACCACCAAAGATTGAAGACAAAAAACAAGTAAGATCATGAGATGATAACAAATCCTCCCTACCTACAAGGGGATCTATCTTTGAGAATAACTTCACATGAAAAACAAGCGAATGAAGCCTACTCTCTCAAGAACTCCACAAATAGTGTTCATAGGGCCTAATTACTATGTGTAATAGATATGCAAGAAAGAAAATCTAGATCCTTTTTAGAGCCCAAAATGAACATGTGATTTATGAAAGCAAGAAATCACTCAAGCTAAACATGTGAGAGGTTCTTTTTAGTTCCCAAAATTGAAGTTTTATAAGGACATAGTGAAATACCTTAGATCCCATGCAATGCACTTAGTAGATTTTACCTAATTTTTAGCTATGTTGAGCTTTCCTACAAGAAAAAGTGATTAGAAATAACAAGTATCAATCATTAGCATTAGATATCAGCAAAAGTCTGAAATCAAAAACTCCAAAATCTGCTCAAAAATCCGATATGACTATGAAAAACTGGCATGAAAACTTGTACAAGTTTCAACAGGTTCTCATATGACAATCAGGAAATGATACAACAACGGGTCCCCTGTCATACAATAATTTATCTCTCAAATGACTATGTGTAAGTTCCCATATGACAATCCAAAATGTCATTTGTCGTATGACAACCAAAGAGCTCTGATAAGACTTTCTGAAAAGTCGTACGAAACTATACGGATGAAAAGAATAAAAAATTGAATCTTTGAATAAAAATGCCAAAAATTGATAGAATGTGAAAAGTGAAACCTATTTCAGGGCCCCACAGTGGGTGCTAGAAATGTGCGTGTGAAATTTGTACCTAGCTGTGGACACAACACTTCAGTAAAACATTAGAGGTTAGCAAATCAAGAAATTTGCAAGATAAATAAACTAAGCTAACTAGGTGATTTACTGCCTTCTAGCAGGTGCAAGTATGGTATTCTCAAATTATGACCAAGATCGGTGACAATGCAACACCTAAACGAAGGGTTTAAAATGATGAAAGCAATGAAATATGGATGCAAATTAATCTATATTTTTGTATTTTCTATGCAATTTGATGAAAACTTAATATGAATTGATCTAAAATGAATCAAATTGAATTGACAATGTCAATCTAATGATGTTATGAAATTGAATGAAATTGCAAAATATCACAATCGCATGTTTGCAAGAGCTCGATTCTCCAAGCAGCTGAAAGATCAAATTTGTGGATTTAGGGGATCGTTTGTGAAGGGCTGAGCTTTGTTTTTATAGAAATCCAGAGCTTTAATGGTGCTTGGAAAAAGCCATAAATCACTCTTTGATGAACTCAGCTTGATTTTTGAGTTATCAATGAATTAGAAATAGTCAACTCACAAAATCATGCAAAAATAGCTTTTTGACTCAAATCAAAAGTTTAGATCACTTTTTAACTCAAAATAGATGTTGAGTTTCAAAAAGATAACAAATTAAATTGATTTTATGATTTAAAGTTCAACTTCTCTTCTAAATGTGCATGGATAATTATGAATTTAATTAATAATTCAAGTGATTTATTCTCAACTTAACTGATTTTTTAATTAAAATAACTGATTTATGGGTTAATCAATTATTAAATCAAATTTTATTCCAAAACTATATTATTAAATCTGACAACTTGATTTAATCAATTAAAAAAGAATTTAATCAATTATTCATAGGATTTTTTATTTATTGTCAAATTTAAATAATATTAATTAGCAATAAATATAATTAAATCTAGTTGAATAATTAAGTGGTGGGATTAAATCAATTAATCAAATCTTCAACATATTCAATTAATTAGCTTTAGGATAAATAATGACATTTATTGCCAAATAATATTCAATTAAAGATAATTAGGAGAAATTAGGAATATTTAGGGAATATTCTTTGATGCAGAATGGAGAAAAAATTGATTAGGTTTTCGATGATTTGATGTGCCGATGTGCCTTTGGTTAGGACTTTTGTGCCAATTTCAATCGAATTGTTGATGTAGGAGGTTAACTTTAATATAGCCCATTTTTGGGGTATTATAGTAGGTAGTAGAGTCCTCAACATTTTACTGACAATATATTCTTGATATCACCAACTTCTTTTATCCTTTGACCATATTGAGAAATTTTTTCTCCTTCAACCATTATCAAGTCATCATACTTTCCCTTAAGACTATCTATGGTAGCTTTTTACACATGCTTGTCTCCACCATAGATTAGTTTAATATTTTCCCAAACCCTGTGAGAAGTCTCTAAACCATGTAAAACAAGATATTCAATGTCATATAGAGTATTTACTATATCCTCCAGTGGTTTCATATTCTCCTACTACTCCTTCAATTGATCTGCAGTAAGATTCCCAATAGGAATGACATATTTGATCTCAACATGATTCTAGAATTGTGGCCCCATACCCTTTATATAGATCTTCATTCGGTCACTACATATTGTGTAGTTATCTCTTGTAAACTTAGAAAGGTACCTAATTGTTGCATGATCTGTATGGATGAATACTTAATACCCTATTACATAGTGAATTTATTTAAGGCATAAACATATGCTAATTAACATCGCCTTTCTGGTGATAGAATAATCCAAATATGTTGACTAAAGGTTTTTACTAATGTAATACATAGCATATTCAATATTACCTTCAAATTTTGATTGTTCTTATATTAAATTGATGTGTGATGAATCTTGAGGCTGACTTGAATTTGTAATTGAATATTATATATTGGTAATACATTTTAGGGGTTAAGGATTGAGCAAGAATTATTAAAATTCAAATATAATATGTTTTATAAGTCAGCTAAGGCCCTAATGAGCATGCAATATATTTATATGAAAATAAATAAATTATAGAAGTGTAGATTATGGATGCGAAGGTGCGGTCGAGTGAAGAGAGAAAATTATTTGGAGAAGTAGTGTTTGTGCTTAATTAGAGCTGAATAAGCAGAGGAGAAGAGCTACACCCAGATCATTGTACTTGTTGAATCCTAATAGGTTTTGCAATAAAATCCCTTTACCAAGTAGACTTTATCAAGTCTAATTTGTAAATCCTTTAACCAGGTGACTCTTTAATTAGGATTTTAAATCCTTTAAATCCAGGTGACTCCTAAAAAGGTCTTCTCCTAACTGGGCATCATTGTAAGCTCCTAATAAGGATATGCCTTTTAACATGATGTACTTCAAAAGAGTGTAAGTTATTAGTGGGTGCTAATTCTCACCATGGTTTTTACCCTTAATCAAGGTTTCCATGATAAAAAATATTGGCGTCACTTTGTTGCATGTTTGAATGGTGGTTTGGTTACTTTGTCTATTGCATGCATAAATTTTAAAATTGATGAATGTGATTAAAGTTGTTGAATGAATTGAGAAAAGTTTTAGATATACTATATTACTGATTCACCCAACCTCTCATTAATATTGGACTTTCTAGTAATAACAATTTATTATATTCAATTAAAAATTTAGGTTGGCCTCAAGATTTATAGCACATTAATTTAATACAAGACAATCAAACTTTATTGGACTTCCCCAACACACTTCCAAAAATTCATAGATCTAATCACCTTGAACAATGCAACATAAAATCATCATTAAAATTTTTTTATGCCATGTCACCATGACTCCTAGATCATGAAAACATTCACTACAAATGACTGCATCATCACTACTCACTGATCTAACATCAATTGTTCAAACATTTTTCTAACTTTCACAGAACAATCTTTTGTCACTTAAAACTATGCCTTCCAGTACACCAATAAACTTGCGATCATAGCCTCAATAATATATCCTATTCAACATAAACATATCATGACCACAACACTTGGATCCATACTATTTTGATAGAAAAATCAAATCATTCACTATGTGTCACCATTTATTCTGCGGTCTTCCCTGTTACACTTCAATTGATCATAACTCACTCCATCCTTGTTCCCATCATGCATGATCATATATAATGCATCTAGAGATATCCTCAAGTCTCCAACAAAAATCACACACTCCAATTCCTTCACATACTCACCATACATAGGATTCATTAGATAAGACTTATTATCTCACTGTCAACCAACGCACTAATTAGTTGACAACAATGAGAAAATAATAACTAATCTTCCTGTCATCAAACCTGTACCAATGAACACTCAACAATATCTGCATTAGTTATACCAAAAAATTATGAAGCGTTACACACATTTGAGTAAAAGAAAGAATTTAGAAAGTAATATCTTATCCCTAATGTAATCTTGCAAATTAGGAATTAAAATATATTAAATATCAACATTAAGAACATGATAAGAAATCTAATCATGAAAATGTTAGGAATAGTCCCAAGAGATAACTAAGAGGGGGGGGTGGTGAATCAATTATCTACAAGTTTCAATTCTTTATTCAATTAAGTATACTTAAACATAAAGCATAAACACAATGAAAGAACACTTGAACACAACACCAATATTTTGGTTATGAGGAAACCCAAATAGGTAAAAACCCTAGTGGGACTTGATACCCACTAATATTCTATACTAGTGTATAATGATCCTTGCTAGAAGATCATTTACCCTGTTAGGAGTAGCTTTACAATATATTAAATATAGTAGACCTGGTTAAGGGTTAGACCCTGTTAGGAGTCTTTTAAAATTGTCCCTGTTAGGGGAGAGGATGCACTGTCTGAGAGCTCACTGCTCAAATGCGCTAAGGCTACAACCTTTTGAATAATAGATATACACTATATCTAGATTTTGGTGAACTACGCTTTGACCTGCTATCTGGATTAGTTCCAATGAATAGCACAAGTACTTTACTTGGTCACATAGACCTTCTTCTGATGGTTCCACAACTTGCACACTTTGCTTTGCTTCTCTTAATCAACCATGAACCACACCTCAGCAATCACAAATGATTGCCTATAAATATCTTTCCTCCAAATGATATAATCAAGTCATCCTATTAGAACCACCTTGAAATCATATTAGAGAAGCCATAATAAACTCCAACAAACATTCTGTCAGCTCTATTATGCACGCAACTCATTCTGGGACCTATCTAATAAAATAATTGTAGACGCATGCTACACATAGTCGACTCTACCAAAACAACTAGAACTTCCTCTGTAAGATGAAATAACTCATGTTCTCTTAACTAAACATCAATAACACTTCTCCAAGCTTAACTCTAAGGGAGCATACCCTCAAGATAGGCACAACTCAAGAACCAATAAAATCTCTGTTGGCTCTTCTGAACAAACATAGGAAACTGCTACTGGTGAATAGCGATTGCATAACTTCTCTTGCATTCATCACCATACTATGCATCCATGAACTTAACATCACTAACATGTCTTCAACATAAGTCCAAGGGCGCATGCCCAAAGGATAACTATACAGACAACCATACACAGAACACTATCTGTTACTCTATCAGGAACGCTGTTGACACCAACTGCAATATAACTATTTGTGCTGACAGTTAACCTCTATGCCCATGATATCCTACTGATATCATGTCCATGCTACATATACTGAAAGCTTACTATATAAGACTTCCACACATGCTACTTTCCATATTTTGTCATCAATGACAAACATACAGTCAGTACTGGCAAATCTCCAACAATCTCCCCCTTTGGCATTGATGACAACATGTGGAATGAAAAACCACCACCAACCCAAATGAATATCCTTTTTATAACATTCTCCATTTCCTCTTCAAAACTCCCCCAAAGATGAATCCTTCATCTACTGCAATATTTCTAATATTCTCCATTTCCTCAACTGTATTGTTGTCATAACTAAATGCTACTCCTCCTTAGTATATTACTCCTCTTCTATTTTTCATGACTCTATATATACTCCCCCTTTGACATCAATGGCAAAGGGAACCATTCATTGTAAGCACCGGTATTACTCCTAAGGTAGAGTAGTCAACCTTCTACCTGTCCCAAAGGACTGATGTCTTTCCTTCTTTCTCTAGGCGGAAATAGGGAAGGGAATGACTCCCAACTTCTCCCTGAGATACTCAAAAGTATCCTTAGGAAAGGGCTTTGTGAATATATCTGCCAATTATTCTTTAGTACTCACATAGTCCAACTTGACTTCTTTCTCTACCACTTTCTCTCTTAGGAAGTGATACTTGATCTCAATGTGATTTGTCTTTTCATGCATCACAAGGTTCTTTGATATATTGATACTGCTAGTGTTATCATAGTGAATAACAATACGATAGTCAGTCTGAATTCCAAAATATTTTATCATCTTCTTGATCCAAACAATTGTAGAACAATTCAAGGCTACTTCAACATACTCCGCTTTTCTGTTTCCTGAGAAATATAATTTTTTTTCTTGCTTGTCCAAGTGACAAGTCTATCACCAAGAAACATGGCTCCACCTAAAGTACTCTTTCTATCATCAACACATCCTGCCCAATCTACATCAGTGTACACATGAAGCTCAACATTTTCTGAATTAAGATATCATAGACCATAATCTATAGTTCCCTACAAGTATCTAAATATTCTTTTTACTACCATGAGGTGATTTTGTTTAGGCTCTGCTACAAATCTTCCAACTATGCCAACTGCATTGGAAATATTAGGTCTAGTCTAAGTAAGATATATGAGTTTACCAACCATAGACTTATACAATGTTATATCTACTACTGGTGAGTCATCTTCTTTTGTAAGCTTGCATCCAGTGATCATAGGAGTTCCTACTGGCTTGCAATCATCCATCTTGAATTTTTGCGGTATCTCTTTCACATACTTTGATTGATTAATGAAAATTCTTTTTTTTGTCTACTGCACATTTAGTCCCAAAAAGTACTTGATAGGACCAATCATACTCATCTCAAACTCATTCTGCATTTCTTTGGCAAATTCAGCACTGAGTTTGTCATTACCTCCAATGATAATGTCATCAACAAATATAGCTACAAGAAGCAAACCTTCAGATGTCTCTCTAATGAATAGATTACAATTTGCTACTCCTTTCTTGAATCCAATCTTTGTTAAGTATCCATCTAGTCTCTCATACCATGCTCTAGGGGCTTGCTTAAGTCCATAGAGGGCTTTCTTCAATCTGCATACCATATCAGGTTTGTCTGATAAGGTGAATCCTTCAGGCTACTCAATGTATACTTCTTCTCTCAAGTTGCCATTCAAGAATGTTGATTTGACATCCATCTGATAAACTTTGAAGTTTTTAACTATAACATAATCTAAAAATAACCTAATAGCTTTTAATCTACTCACAGGTGCAAATGTGTCTGAATAATCAATGCCTTCTCTTTGCGCATATCCTTCACATACTAATCTTGCTTTGTTTCTTACTACTGTACCATCTTCATTCATCTTATTTCTGAATATCCACTTTGTTCCAATCACATTTTTATCACTCGGTCTAGGGACCAATTCCCAAGTGTCATTTTTAACAATCTGATCAAGTTCTTCTTTCATAGCATCATGCCAATCTGAATTATTACATGCATCTTCAACACTTAAAGGTTCAATCTGAGATAGTAAACATACTGCTTCATTGTTAACTGAGTTTTTTGCTTGTGATCTAGTTAATACTTTGCCTCTCTGATCTCCAATGATGTCTACCTTGGAATGATTTCTTGATGTAGACTTTAGAACTTTAGGTGATGCTAACTCATCAGCCTTAGGAGTATTTTCTTCACCAGTCTCAGGGTCATTGAATAACACATCAATACTATCAAACATTTCTTCAATAACTGTCTCACTTGTAGAGGGTCTAGGTTCTTCTTCAATCATGGGTGAGTAATCATGATATCTTTCTTGAATCATAAATTTTTCATCAATCTTTACATGAGCACTTTCAATGATCTTTTTCAATCTTAAATTGAAACATATATACGCTTTACTTTTAGTAGAGTAACCAAGAAAAATACCTTCATCACTTCTTGCATCAAACTTGCCTACTGCTTCATCCCTCTTGATGTAGCACTTGCTTCCAAAGATTTTGAAGTATTTCACTGTGGGAACATTACCAAACCATATCTCATAAGGTGTTTTTTTTGCGCTTGGCCTCAATTGAATTCTATTGATGGTATAGATTGTTGTATGGACTGCATCTCTCCAATAGGTGTGTGCAACTTTTCCTTCTATCATAATGGTGCATGCTGTATCAAGGATGATCCTATTCCTTCTCTCTATAATTCCATTCTGCTGAGGTGTTCTAGGTGCACTTAACTATCTCTTTATCCCATGTTCTTCACAATAATCATAAAATATGTCAAAGGTGAATTCTCCTCTATCTGATCTTAAACATTTTATCTTTAATCCAGATTCATTCTCAACCTTAGCTTTGAATATTTTGAACTTATCAAGTGCTTCTAACTTATCTTTTAAGAACGCAACCCACATCATCCTAGTATAATCATCAACAAACAAGATGAAATACCTTTCACCATGGTATGATCTTGTCTAAGTTGGTCCACATAGGTCTGTATGAATCAAATCCAACTTGTTCTATGCTGAATTCTGCTTGCTCCTGAATGAATTTCTCACATGCTTTCCCATCACACATTCTCTGCATATAGTATCAGCTGGTTTTGCTATGCTAGGGAGATCTCTTACTGATTTTACATTGCTTATCTTTACTATGTTATCAAAATTGATATGACATAGTCTTCTATGCCACAACCAACTATCATCAACTTTAGCAACTAAACAACTTGCTTCTGAATTGAGATAAAAAACATTATCTCTTGTCTTTGTGCCTCATGTAATCGTAACACCATCTTTATTGTTAGTGATGCATTTGTCATCTTTGAGCCTTTACCAAGTAATTGTCCAACACTGAGAAGGTTGTGTTTCAAATCCTCAACATAAAGAACATCATCGGTACTATTATTTCCATCCAAAGTGATGGCTCCTCTACCAACTATAGGTTTTATGAGTGTTCTCTCCAAATCTGATCGTACCTCCATTGTATTTGTCCAAATGAACAAATCTACCTTTATCACCTGTCATGTGATGTGGACAACCACTGTCTATAATCCAGTCTGTCCTTATGTCAGCTTGTGAAATCAATGCTAGCTCTTGATTTACTTTCTCATCTTTAGGAACTAACTTACTATTCATCTTGTCTACAATAGCAATGAATCCTATTTCTTCTTCACCTGATTCTTCATTTGAAACTCCATCTCTAGCATAGTAGCATTCCTTAGAATACTTAGGCTTGTAATCCTTTTTGAACTTTTTAGCTCTAGTAGGACACTTAGATGCAAAGTGACCAATCTTATTACATGAAAAGAACTTAAATGGTAACTAACCTTCATATTTTCCTTTTCCTTTCTTTTCTCTTTTGGAAACCATAGCAATAAAATCATCTAGTGTTTTATCTTCATCATCATCATCATCAAAATTACTAGAGGTGTTTGCAGATTTCTTACCATGAACTGTTGCTTTGAAAGCTGTTTCATTCTTTGGTTTTGTCTTCAATCTTGAAATCTCAAAAGATGAGATCTTGTTGATCAAGGTTTCTCTCTTGAAATTTGATGTAAGCTATATGGTCTCATCAAGGATGTTGATCTTTCTTTCATATTCTGGAGTAAGAGTAGTCATTAATTTATCCATAATGTCCTCTTCTAATATCTCTCCACCATTGTTCCTGATTCCAGCAACCGCTTCATTAATCCTCTGATTGTAAGCTTTGATGTTTTCTTCAGGTAGCATCTTTAATGCATTGTATCCTTTCTTCCATGTCTTTCTGCATGCATCCTTTTCTTGTTTGTCTCCTTCAAATGTGTCTTCTAGGTGCTTCCATATTTTGTGGGCTGTATCTACCTTCTTTATTTCTGAAAACTCACCATCAGATAGGGCGCTGATAAGGGCTTCTTTGGAAATAGCATTATAATGAAACAATTCCTTTTGTGCATCAGTAGCATCATTCTTTCCAAGGTCATCTAGGGTAGGAATCTTGGTTGCTTTGACAGTTACATTAAAAACTTCAAAAGAAATGCACTGCAAATGGGTTACCATCTTGTTCTTCCAATAAAGATAATTCTCTCCATCAAATTTAGGACTTTCTTTCCTAAAGTATGCCATCTGATCAACCTCAAGCTGTTAAAATTTCTCTTCGAGGAACTTGGCTTTGATACCGATTGTTAGGAATAGTCCCAAGAGATAACTGAGAGGGGGGGGGGGGGGGGGGGGTGAATTAGTTATCTACAAGTTTCAATTATTTATTCAATTAAGTATACTTAAACATAAAGCATAAACACAATGAAAGAACACTTGAACACAACACCAATATTTTGGTTATGGTGAAACCCAAATAGGTAAAATCCCTGATGGGACTTGATACCCACTAATATTCTGTACTAGTGTATAATAATCCTTGCTAGAAGATCCTTTACCCTATTAGGAGTAGCTTTACAATATATTAAGTATAGTAGACCTGGTTAAGGGTCGGACCCTGTTAGGAGTCTTTTACAATTGTCCCTATTAGGGGAGAGGACTCACTATTTGAGAGCTCACTACTCAAATGCGCGAAGGCTACAACCTTATGAATAAAAGATATACACTATATATGGATTTTGGTGAACTGCGCTTTGACCTGCTATCTGGATCAATTCCAATGAATAGCACAAGTACTTTACTTGGTCACAGAGACCTTCTTCTAATGGTTCCACAACTTGCACACTCTGCTCTACTTCTCTTAATCAACCATGAACCACACCTCATCAATCACAAATGACTACCTATAAATATCTTTCCTCCAAATGATATAATCTCCAACAAACATTTTGTCAGCTCTATTATGCATGCAACTCATTTTGGGACCTGTCTAATAAAATAATTGTAGACGCACGCTACACACTGTCAGCTCTACCAAAACAACTGGAACTTCCTCTGTAAGCTAAATTAACTCATGCGCTCTTAACCAAACATCAATAACACTTCTCCAAGCTTAACTCCAAGGGTGCATACCCTCAATATAGGTGCAACTCAAGAACCAATAAAATCTATGTCGTCTCTTCTGAATAAACACAGGAAACTACTACTGTTGAATAGCGACTGCATAACTTCTCTCGCATTTATCACCAGACTATGCGTCCATGAACTTAACATCACTAACATGTCTTCAACATAAATCTAAGGGGGCATGCCCATAGGATAACTATACGGACAACCATACACAGAACACTATCTGTTACTCTGTCAGGAACACTGTTGACACCAACTACAATATAACTATCTATGCTGACAGTTAACCTCTGCGCCCATGATATCCTCCTGATATCATGTCAATGCTACATTTACTAAAATCTTACTATATAAGACTTCCATGCATGCTACTTTCCATATGTTGTCATAAATGAAAAACATACAGTCAGTACTAGCAAATCTCTAATAGAAAATTCTTAAATCAACCAATGAAATTTGCTACTTTTTCTTTAACACCTTGTTTACAGTATATCAAATCAGTCAAAGAAATATTAGGACCAATATTGTTTTGAAAATATTGAATAAAATCATTAAATTTTTTTTGAAAGGAATCAATGGAATAAGGAGGCAAATAACAATACCATTGCAAGGATTTATCTTGAAAGGTTCTAGCAAGTAGTTTAGCTAAGAAACTATGATTGTGAGATAAATCAATATAAAATGTTTGAAAGGTTTTAACTTGAGACAACAAATCACCCTTACCATTGTAATTCTCTAAATGAGGAATTTCCATGTATTAAGGATATTAAACATGGATTGAGTCATGGATGCAATTTTTCATTACAAAGATGAAATGGTTTGAGCCAAGCTATTGATAGTAGAATCAATAAAAAGAGAGGTGGAAGATATGTATGTGTGAAAGGTTTGGACCATTATGGGAAATGGAAGGAGTGGTGGAATATGAAAAAAAACCATAATTATAAGTGGGAATGGATGAAGGTAAGGATACACATGGAATACTTGAAGAAGGAGGAACAATAGGATTAGGAAAGTTAACATGTGTAGGGTTGGTCTTTTGAACATAAGTGGTTATGAGAGGTGGAGCATAAGTGGACACACTAGGTATTCATGTAGGAATAGTAATGGAGGTATCAACAATAGTGGTAGGTGTTATGTGATGTAGGATCATCTTGGGTTCCTAGAGATCTTACATCATCTTGGAGTAATTTCCTTGTGATCTGATGAAGCTCCTTGTTTTGGTCAATTTTTAGAGATTCTATGTATGGACAATCTGTGGAGATCTTTGGAATGTGTGATGAAAAGGGTTTGTTTCTTAATGTTCGGAGAGGCTATTTCTATGATTGGACCTCTTAAGGTAGTGTGGATTGTAAAATATAGCATGTTCTTTTTTGACTGGTCATGTTCTTCATATCACCAGTTCAATTATGTTCATTGATCAATTGTTGAGGATTATAGGGGAGGTTTCTAATCAATGGAGCTGAATGTTGTCGATATCGAGGTGTATCTATGTGTGGATGACTTGGTGGTTAGATCATGTCTAGTGAATTAATTAAATTCTATAATTTGTTTGGGATCTAGGCTAGCCTTGTCTAATACATTTTTCTTGGGATATGAAATGTCTTGAATGCCAACCTATGGTAGCTAGTAGGCATAAATTTAGGGCTTGTAATTGTAATAGGGAGTAGCACTGAGGGTGTTGGATAGAAGAGAGAGATGAGAGAGGATAGATCTAAGGTTTGATATATCGAGATTAGGATTTGGGAATGGTTTCTTTGTATATAGTTGTAACCATGAAGGCCTTAGAACCCAAAATATTTGAAGTCAATTTGATGTTACCTAATAATATTTGGATATTGTTATTTTTTTATATCTTTGGTGTTCTTTTTTTATTTTATGTTGTGTTGAGTCTTGTTGCATGATTGGACATCTCCTTTGGAGACTTCTCTAGTCTTGACTGCATCAAGTGGTATCTGAGCTGCTTTGATCTTACAGTGGCATAGATCTTGGTGTCTGAACTTGTGAAGCTTCTCAGGAATTGTTTATGAGGTGGAAAAGTGTACATTTGACTCGCATCAACAAAGGTCTTGCGTAAGGTAGTTAGAAGAGATTTTCTTCTTGAAGGTTAATTTTTTGTAATGATATGAGTGATTTGTAGATCTTTGTGTGGTAGATGTTGTTCTTGAGATCATGAAATACTAAATTGGCTTGTCAAGGGATGGAATATTATGGATCTAGCTCACAATTGTAGAGGATTTATGTGAGGGTGTATCAGAAAGAGGATGCTACTTGTTATGAACCTAGGGAGGAGGTGAAACCCTTGAGAAATCCCATTGTTGGTGAACAGATCACTGAATCAAGGAGTTTTGCAAAGATGTTCAGTAGATCACTGACCATGATGCAGTTGAAATCTTACAATCAGATCACTGAACTGAGGCAACTACACCTTGGGAGAGAAGGGAAGAATTTGATGAGAAAGGTTGGCAAGTTGATTGAAGATAGGGTCTTTAGCTGACTTGAGAAGAAGCTGGAGGAGATTTCCTGTAAGCTTGACAAGATTAAGAGGTTGAATTGTAGTTCGCATATACAAATATAGAAGAGGATTATTTGGCCTATGAAAAGGTTTGTTCAAAGAAGAAAAAGGAAAGTTAAGGTTGCCACTAAAGAGGAAAGGTAAATACTGACCTTTCTGAGGTTGAGTTGGTAGATCGAGTCAGGTTTCATGATTTGATGGTTGGGTTTGATGTGAAAATTATAGAGCATTTGGTTGTTGGTAATGAGATTGTTGATGATGTGGAGGAGTTACCCTTTTCTAAGGGTAATGTTGAGGATGTTGGTATTGATGAACTTTTTGATAGGGTTTTCATTGCAGGTGATAATCCTTTTGTTGATGAGGATTTGCAGATTGGGTTGTTCCAGTTGGAAGTTGTTACTTGAGTTGTAGAATTGTACTTGGTCGTTAAGGATATAGAGGTGGCTAATGAAGATGGTGGACATATTGAATTCCTTGTTGCTGATAAGATGATGGTGAAAGATGATGAGTTGCATGATTTTTTTGTGAAGGAGAATTCATATCTGATGCATTGTGTTGAGGATGTTGATTAGTTTGTTTTTGTTAGTAGGTGTGTTGACTATTTGATTTTAGTGCAAAGGATTTAGAGGTTTGATTAGAGGAAGCAAAGATTTCTTATGTGCAGGCGTGTCTTCTTGAATTTGAGGATTAGGAAACCGATGGTCAAGATGAGGTTGTGTTCATATTTTCTTATGGCAAAAAAGTGTGAGGTACACTTAAATCTATCTACCCCAAGTGTTTGATGCAAAAGCATCTTGGGATCCTGGCGATCTTACATCATCTTGGAGGAATTTCCTTGTGTTTGATGAAGTTCCTTGTTTTGGGAAGTTTTTAGATATTATGTGTGCGAATGATCTATTGAGATATTTGGCATAGTGCGATGAAAAGGGTTTTATCCTTGTTGTTCGAGGAGGCTATATCTATGATCATACCTCTTTAGGTGGTTTGGATTGTGAGATCTAGCATGTTCTTTTCTGATTGGTCATGATCTTCATGTCACCAGTTCAATTGTGTTCACGAGTTGATTGTTGAGGATTGTGGTGGAGGTTTATGATCAATGGAGCTGAATGGAGTGGATCTCAAGGCGGATCTATTTGTGGTTGACTTGGTGCTTGGATTGTACCTAGTGAATTAATTAAATGTTGTAATTTGTTTGGGATCTAGGTCGACTTGGTCTAATACATTTATCTTAGGATATATGATATCTTGAATGCTGACCTATGGTGGCTAGTAGGTATAAATTTAGGGAGCTTGTGATCATAATAGGGAGTAGCACTAGAGGTGCTGGATAGCAGAGAGAACTCAGAGAGGATAGCTCAAAGGTTTGATAGATTGAGATTAGGATTTGGGAGTGGTTTCTTTGTATATGGTTGTAATCAGGAAGGCCTTACAACTTGACATGTTTGAAGTCAATTTTATGCTACTTGATAATAAATTTGTTATTTGGTTCTATATTTTTTGTTCTTTTCTATTTTTTGTTGTGTTGAATCTTGCTGCAAGATGGCACATCTCCTTTGGGGACTTCTCTGATCTTGACTACATCAGAATGTAACCTAATTTATGGGAATAATCTCTAATAGGCTTGACATTTTTATCAATGAGATGAGAGATTCTATAAAATATGTGAATACAATGTTCATCATTATGAATTATCTTCCTCAAGCCCTATACTATAGTGATGGCCTCGAGATTGGATTTTTCTTGTCCTAACCATTGCTCAAATTTTTTGAAGTCATGGGAAATATTTTGGACTTGCATAAAAATAAATCTTAAGGTCTCATATTCATCATGAGAAGAGTGTGAAGATTTATTCTTAATAATAAGAGGAATCTCATTAGTAGGCATGTTCATCTCATCAAGATTCCTAGGAAACATAGAGTACTTGGGATTGAATGAACCCACAAGTCTATGATTTCTCCTAACTAGAATGTTATAAGTAGGACTCAATGTAATAACACTCATACAAAAGAAAATAAAAGATAGATAGATCTAATGTAAATATGAACTTTGAAAGAGATATACAAATCAACTAAGAACAACTGCACATTTAATGAAAATAACATTTAATCATCAAATCAAACATGAAGATCTAAATCAAAGAGTGTAGTCAATATTGACTAATGCAATGCATACAAGGAGATATAGACACAAAATCATAATGGAAATGTCATGTCATATTCACCAAAGACGTACATGGTGAACCTAAAAGTACACAATGAATACAAAGCATATCTAACCATGAAAATTAGAAGAGGAAATGTTATAAGTTGGGTTCACCAAATATTTACATGAGGAAAAGAGAAGAAATGCAAAGGGGTATTTTACTCCTTTACCAATTTTCACACTCGAATGGAAGATGCCCCAATAGGATCAAGTGAGGACCTAAACGTTGAATGGGATAGTCATACTTTGATAAATATGTAATTTAAAAATGACAAAGAGAAAATATGCAATGTAGATGGAAAAAAAGATGAATAGAGACAAAATAAGAAATAACATACTAATAACTAACTACCAAAAACTATATTTGAGCTAAATTGGGGTTTAGAATGTTGTAATGACTTGAGATTTCAATTTGGGTGGATTTGTAGGGTACGAAAAATTTTAGACACCTTCTACTTGCATAAAAAAATTTCTATGTTTTTTGTAATTGACACTTTCGACTAAAACTTTTGGGAGTCCTCCTACTGATTCTGATCTGCTCAAAAAATATGACAACTTCGTAACCTATTCCTACACATAGATAAATGGGAAAGAGATTGGGTAAATTAAGGGGTTTGCCCTGGTCAAACCCCTATTTAGGAATAAACCTTGAAAATGAAATGAAATTGCATAAATTAAAGTATGTAAAAAGGTAAATGTTTGATTCACCTTGCATAAACCCTCATGTATAGATGTAGAAATCACTCATATCCATGAAAAAGTTTGAATATTCTTGGAATCAAGGAGATAACCTTGAAATATAGAATAGGAATCAAGGATTCCCTCACAAATTCATGGATCTATAAATGCCACTGCTATATCTTCAATGTAGATATGCATGATAATCACTTGCAATGAAGGAGAGATGAACACAGATGGAAGGAAGGATCTTCTTTCTTGATTGAGAATTCTTCTACCTGTACATCATGGGAGAGAAAATTTATTCAATTTACATCAAACTAAATTGAATAAATTAGAGAAACTAGATCTTGGATGCTTTTCTTCAAATATTTAATCCAATCTCTTAATTTCTCTTGATCTCTCAATTGCACTTGATACCTTGAGTGTAACTTTACAATATACAAAATGAGGAGAGATGGGGTGTTTATATAATTCATCCATAATTTTGGGATTAAAAAATAAGTGAAGAAAACCATGAAATTTAATTTCCACTAACACCCCTACATTGGGCTCCAAGCCAAATTTGGACCAAAAAATGTGGGTACAAAATGTTTGAAACATTCTATACCAGGGAGAATTAGCCAAAATTTGAATTGGATGTTGAGATGGTGGAAAATATGTGGGAAATGAATAGTCAAGTTGTTAGGATCAAGCATAATAGACATCAAATCTCAAAATCACCAAAATTGGGCCGAATAGAGCATCCAATAATGGGTGCTAACTTTTTAGGATGGTACAACATGAAATTGTTGTATGTAAAAGATAAATGAGAAGGGGGGGAGGGTGGATTAGTTGTCCACATTTTATAAATTTAAAAAAACCTTTGATCAGTTCCACCAAACTTACTTGAAACTTTTACTTACCAAAATATATGGCCATAAAAAGAACACCAACCATAAACACATGAAACACCACATTTATGTGGATAACTCTATAAAGGGAAAAAACACACTTTAGATTATTCTTAAATATATGAACACCAGTTAAGGTGGGTTACAAGAAATACTCACTGCTAAAGGCTCACTTGCAAAGGGCTCATTCCCTAATGAGGGAGCATTGTTAGAGGGCTCACTGCCCATATGAAGAGGGATAAAAGAGAATAGATCCACCATTGATATACAACTATAACAAATCTAAAACATATGTAGTCACCTATAGCTCATTTATTCTGGTAGCTAAAACATTCAAGTTCACACTACTCTGCACCATAATTCATACTAAACTTATGGAATTAGGGAGGCAAATCCTCTTTCATACATCCTCATTGCACATACATATAATTGCACAACTTTTTCACAAATACAAATACATGTCACACTACTCCATATTAATTTAACCTTTTATTTATACCAATACTTAAATTGCAAATCCTCCCCCTATTAGCTAAGCAAGTATCCAAACACAATTTTGAACTAGGTTTGCACTAAACATTCCTATGATGCAGAAGAATGAGAAGTCGATAACCAAATGTGATAACTAAGCCCAAAAAATAGCACCATACACATTACATATTTTCTTGCATACATTGAGATAAATAAATGAAGTGTAAATGCCTGAGGTTGGCCAAACCTAGAGTAGAAATACCATGGACTTTTAAGCCATGTCTCTAAAACCCAAAAATAATGTGCTAACTAGAATGAATGAAGATAAGGGTATTATTAGATCATTACTAAAAATGCACTATTAGAAAAAATTACGTGGAGAAATGGGAAGAATGTATTTCACAAATAGAATATTGTTTGTCACAACCATACTTAGATAAATATCAAATTTATTACACTACATTTTGAACCATAAAAAATAAATTCAACAACTCCAAACTGTACTCAACAAGATATCAAAATCTCACCAAAAAAATTGCAACATACCAAATATGGGAAGCAAAATTCACATCACCACTACACATAAAACATGTTGACATCAATGCAATAGTGTGTTAACATCAATGAAAATCATATCATTTAACAACCATACTGAATTATTGCTTGTCCAAAATCATTCATTCTACTCAATACTTCAACAACAATAAGTTTGGACAAAAGGAAAAGGAATGCAAAAGTAGAATGATGAAAAATGGATTTATGAATACATAAAAATAATAGAAATAGTTAGTATTTCACTAGATATTGTTATATATACCAAAAAATATAGACATAAGGCTTTTGAGTGTAGATCTAATGTTAGAAGAAAATGAAGTTGTTTGCTAAATTGTCCTACATGTTATGGTTGTAAAAAAATAGGACACATACTAGGTTCTGCAGAGGCAAGAATGAGAAGACCTATACTATGGTAAAGAAGATTAATGCATGAGTGAGAAAAAGGAAAATATGAAGAAGACAAGGGTGAAGAAATCTACTAATATTATGGAAGACAAGGAAAAGGATGTGTCTACACCCATTAATGGTGTAGATGTTTCCTCTAGAAACTAAATAGTAAGCATTGTCTAAGGAGGGGATTTGATTGCAAATCTTAATCTAATCCCCTAATGGTGTGGATGTTGGATAATTTTTAGCATTATAGACAATATTAAGGCATTTTTATCTAGAATTCCAAGTTTCTATGAAGAGTTATAGATTTTTTTATGTTCACTGTGAAAATAGAGATCCAACTTTTGGGCGTTTAATGCAAAACACTAAGTATTCAGTGGAAGAGGAAAAATTGAGGTTTTGAATTCATTTTGATCACTTTTGTGACTACGGAGACAAACAAGGAAGGATAATTTTTTCATGTATGTTCCATTGGATGCTATTTACAAGGAGGACATTAGGGCATACATTCATGCACCCTTAATAAAGAAAACCTACCTCTTTCTCAACTTTTCAGGGGATCTTGATTATTATTATAGAGGGTAGATTTGATGGGCGTGGTAGAGCATATATAAAATGGGAAATAAAAAGGGTTCATCCCTCCATCTTGACATAGAAAGTTTATATTGCTTCATTTATTTGGTATTCAAATGATTTTAAGTATTCTTGCAATAGCTAATTTTATTGTTGATTATGTGTGTGATAGTAGATTGAAAAATTTAAAACTATGAAAACTTAATTGTTAGGATTAACAAGACAAAAATAGTATTTACATGCAAATATAACCAATGTCAGAAAAATAATAAACCACACAAAAAAGAACACAAGACACAAATTAGATTTAACATGGTTCACCCAATCCCTTGGACTATGTCCACCAACAATGAGTCCAATATTCTTATTGTCTAGTGATTACAACCTGATTATAATCTGCAATCCCTTATAGCTCAATACCAGCACAAGAAGCTACTAAAAATATACATCATTATGAAATCCCTAATCAGTTACAACATGTTGGCCCAAAAATAGTTGAAAAATAGGCGATGATGGGGAAAAGTGTACAGTACTTCCTTGATCAATCACCACAAGATAAAATTAATTTGTTGGGCTCTTTGGATGGTATTGAGTTTATAAATTGTATTTTAATTGGTTTTGTTCTTAAGAAACTTTTAAGGGTTTCATGTAAAATTGTGTATTTTTTTTTCATACAAAAGCAATGATAAGCTATAAACCTATAAAATATTGGGGCTTTTGGTGTATCTAATTGCTTCAGGGATGGCTAAAGGTTAATGATGGCTTAATGATGCCATATTTATGGGTGGAGAGAATTTTCTTTTTCATTGGCATTTGCTAATAGTTGGAATTAGCTAGTTTAGCCTGAAAAATTTTGTATAACTAAATTTTGAATATTTTATTTGCATAGTGAAAGTAAATGGAAATATGGATATAAGACTTTATAAGTTTAAAATTTGTTTAAATAAAGTATTTAGCTCTCATTTCTCATGTTTTTATATTTTCCATAAACTACATTAAATTTTTAGTTGACAAGATTAATATTTACCTTTGTAAGCTATTGTTGAAAATCATTCATTTTATCATATTATGGCTAGCTTGATATTTCAGTCCATTATAGACTTGCATACCATGTATAGTGTACACCACTCTTCACATTTAAAAATATGATTTATGTAAAAGAAAAATAAAAGAATTGTATATAAGTTCTCGGAAAGAGTTTAATTTTAATGTTGATTAGTTAATTTCTATAAAAAAAATTGGTGATTCATGTAGCATATGTAAGAAACCCCCACCCCCCCCAAAAAAAAACCGAAAAAAAACCTCTTAATCTAAGAGAGATCAAATTAGTAGTAACCAATCTATAACCCTCATCCTAGCAAGATCCTATACTATAAATGTAGTGTAAAAAACATATATAGTTCTCAACCATAATGATCATATTACATTGATCAAGCTATACTTATAATCATGAGGTTCATCCCCACCTAAGATTGTACCACTCTTTTTTTCATTTTTCTATAAATGTATAACTTAATCCCCTTACAATTTTTGTTCTTCATTTTTATGTGAGTAACAAACTACCACTTATATGATTTTCATGATCTTTTGATTACTAAATCTATCAAAATCTCTTTAGTAGATTCTCCAAGGGTTCCTTGCAAGTTTACCCAGATTTGGCATACTTTCAGGATGGAGATTTTGTTAACTTTGTGGAAAGATAGGAATGTTGTTCTCTTTTCTCACACCTTTCTTGATACTAATGTTGCTTTGTATAATAAAACTTGCATATGTAACAATGTAATGATGCAGATTCAGGTGCAAGCTAATAAAGTGGCTCTGGAGGTGGCTCACCTTCAGGAGTTGCTCAATCATTGGGGCAATGCTTCTTGCACGGTTGCTCGACTTCCTCTTGATTCAGTTTCTGCAGAAGGTACCCCGCCTAGGGGTTGCTGCCGTGGGCATAGCTCTTCGACCTACCGCTCTCGTACTCCACGGTCGCAGGCTCCATGCCACCACTTTCCTAGAATTGGTGATGATGGTTGGCGGAGCCGCTCAGCTATTCCGCCTCACCATACCTCTAGGTGGTCTCTGGCTCCGGCTCAGTCTGCCCCTCCTGATGTTCCTGTTGCTCGCAATGGCTCTGGTTGGCCTTCGGCCACCTCCTCCAAGTTCACCCGCATGGCTCTGGCTATTTCTCCGCCTAGGCGGAATAGAAAGAAAAATATGCCAAAGATGATGGTTGCTTGATTCCTGACCCTCTTGTCAATTCTAATGATGTTTGGGGTTTTGATGATAGAGATCCTCCTCCATCTGCTGGCACTGCTCTTGTAGCATAATGGCTCTATGCTTTTTTTGATGAATAGTTTCTAGTTTTTGTTACTAGTTCCGGCTTCTGCTGTGTGGACTCTCGCGGGGTGATTTTTATGTCCCCTGGCCCCTTTTTTGTGAATATGTAACTTTTATATTTAATTAATAGGAAATGCACTATTCATCAAAAAAAATCTCCTCAGCGTAACTTTGTGGAAGAAAAAGATAGTATTGACACCACTTTTATTTTAAGTATTAAATCTCAAAAACTAAAAATCAAATGAAAACTCATACATAATATTCATCCATCTTCATACATCCTCTAATATGCCCTCTTGGCTCTATTTTGACCCCTACACCAAAATAAATAAAAAAATATCTATTAATTCCTAACAAAAAAAAGATTTAAAAATTTTATCCAATATTTAAATGAATTGAAAATTCTAAAAGACATGTTCATCCATTTAGAATCATTAATATATGTTCATCGAACCATTATAATTCCAATTCATCCACTACAACAAATTCATTACTTTTGACAATTATCATAATTAAAAGCATATTAGTCATTTTGAAAGAAATTTAAATATTTAACCAACATTTTCAACTAAATTTCACCTAATATTGTCATTTGAATGGACCTGAGTGCAATGTGTGAATCGATTTGCCCACCTAAGTCCTGACATGTAAGATTTCTCTTCGTGTAGCCTTAACTAATATCCTAACTTATAATAACTTGTAAGCATATTTAAAGTAGTTGTCAATGTCTTGTCAGATCTGACATTGAGAACAACGAATCTGACTGCTTACTTGTTAAGTTAAATCAACCTCTCATCATGACTCATGTCCTGTCAATTAATTTCTCACACTTACATTGATCGTCTCCACGTATGTTCATTCACCACCTTCAATTTAAACCCTCATATTGTACCATCTTGAATGTTGCAGGCAGCAAAAGTTACGCTGGAGAAAAGATTTATATGAACAACTTATAATTACCAGAGGAAATTATTAGGGTTTGTTGGCACCAGGTATTTGTCTCTCTGTGTCGTTGGGCTACCCATCTTATTAGTTTTTTAACTACCCAAATGGTTTTCTTCGCATTTCAATTGGTTTGCAAATGTGTGTTAGAATTGTGAAAGCTTTAATTTGAATTTCTTTCATCATATTCTGCAGCTGGTACTACAACTGTATGCAATATATTGAGTTGGATATAGTGTATTTTGTTTCGGAAATAGTTTAACATGTAGAATAGATTTTATTAAGCAATTCAGTGTATCGTTTGGAAAATTAATGAATGTAGAACACAATTTCGTTACCGTTCAGTGTGTTGCTTGGAAAATAGGTGAATGTTGAACCGAATGTTTTTTTGTTACTATTCAGTGTGTTGCATGGAAAATAGGTGAACATAGAATATATTTTTGTTACTGGTCAGTGTGTTGCTTAGAAAATAGGTAAACATGGAACAGGTGTTTTTTTAAAAAAAATTGGGGTGGGCGAGGGAGAGGGGTGTTACAGTTCAGTTTGTTTGGAAAATAGGTGAACAAAGAATGGTATTTATTGTTACAATTTAGTTTTTGGCTGTTAATAGACCAAATTATGGGTTAACATCATGCGTAAAAATGTGTGCTATGATGTGCAAGCTAACACATTTCTGTGGTATTGTTTTCTGGGTCTAATAGTTGTTTCTGTTTGGTGCCATAATTCTAAAATTGGGTTTTGTGTAGGATTATACCAGGTTATTTGGGGGGTGCCCACTTCATTCAATTTATGAAGGCCATGAGGAGCTCAGTGAAGAAAACAGGCAGGAAGTCTCTTCTAGAAGGTTCTTCAAAGCCAAGAGGAAGGAGAAGTGGAAGTATTAAGAAACAGCATTTCATCAATGAAGATATGACACTGACCAATTACATTAAGGCGGTGATGAATGGAATGAAGAGTTATGATGAGATGGCTGCATGTTCAAGCCCTCTGCATGAGCCCATTTCTCTTTCTGTAGACAATGGTAGCATTATCCCCAGTTTACTCTTACCTGGCCTAGAATTGTCCATTCTCCAGAACAATCAGACTACCCACAGTGATTCCACTATTAAATGCTCTGCACTTTCCCCATTCTATTCATCAAGCACACTAGAATCTGAAAACATATCTTATGAGCCTTCCTTAAAGAAAAACACCAGTTTAGCTCTAAATTCTCTGCCCTCTGAAGTAACATTGCCAGACCCAGTTGTCAAGGGCTGTTTTTTAGAATTCATAGATAATCTTGACTATGGACCTTCAGTAAGCCCATTGACCTCCTACAATGATGATCAAAATCAGAAGGCTGTGGTCATTTGTGACTTGGTTTCAGGCTTTCTTACTACTGATAACTCATTCATTTCCTCATCTGATATATGGAGTCATAACTATAACAGCAACTGTCATGTACCTTCATACTTAGTTAGCAGTTTAAGAAATCCATTGGGCAGTTACATGGAACATGAAATGCACCAAGCAGGATGTTGTTCCTTCAAGGGATCAGGCCTGCTGGAGGAGATGATTTGTGGGTATATTTAGATGTAAATTTAAAAGTGATGTACCTATGGCCAGAACATTTTAATCTGTTTCTGAAATGCCTGTAATGGTTGCTAAGTCCTTCTTTTTGTATTTAGGGAGTTAAGGGTCTGTCTTTGCTTCTTAGTGTAAAGCAGCTTAGCATCCTGAATTTTTGTTAAACAAATGGTCTAAAAGAACGTTTCAAGTGGAAAAGAATAAGAGAAATCTGTTTAAGGGTAATGCAGCTTAGCATCATGATACATTGCAAAAGAAATGGTCTAAAAGCACATTTTAAGTGTAAAAGAATTAGAGAGATCTGGTAAATTATTTTGAATTTGGTAAAGTGAAATTTACATTTAAGCTATAATGTTGAAATTTATGGGAATGACCTACATACAGATTAGGAAATACTATTATTGAATGTACATTTTCATTTGGGGTGGTTGGAGAGAAGGGGATGGTTTCTTTGTTTTGAATTAGAACACTTCAATCCCTATAGTGTAATGGTGAAATTGCATATTACAAGATCATTTTCTGAATGTTTTGGGAAGAATTCAGTAATTAGTTATTAAGTAAGAGATAATAAATTTGAGATTTGTCTACTTATACATTCTCATAATACAATGGAAGCTCCAATCCTTAGATGTTTATGACCCTTTTCTCTTCAAACCATGCAATTTTCTCTTCTTTTTTAACCAATTATTAGTTTAGGAACAAATATTAGGAGTTAGAAATATTTGATGACCTCGTATTTTTTGATTCCCTGAATAATTCATTAGGTTGGGACTAGCCCAGGATGTGGCCTGTATATTTGAGATAACGAATTCGATAGAATGAATGGCCCAGCCCAATCAAATGAGTAGTTTTCACGTTTCCTTTTCTGAAACAGTCAAGTCAAGAAGATTAGGTTCGCTTCCTCTTTCTTCCCAATTATCCCCCTTCCAAAAACTCAGTGATGTAGTTACTCTCCTTTCCCGCACATCTCAGAGCTTTTATAGGAATGGTATATTTTCATATAAATATGATAAATGGTATCATACAGTTTGATTTCTATAATTTTTAAATTAATTAGTTAATATTTTGCTTATTTATTTATAGTAATTATGATTGTATCTAGAGATGTTTATTCTATTTATTTGAAAATTAGAAGATTACAAAGGAATCTAATTTGCATTTGTTTGTTTGTTACATCATTTTAGATCTATGGAATACATGTATGTTGTTAGATATTTGATTGATTTGGGTACATTAATGTCAAATTGGTCCAATTTAATATTTTTCAAGAACTTATTAATTTGTAATTCAATAGATTTTCTATGCTGTCAATCTTTACAGTGCAAATATACCAGCATATTAATGGATCATTTTAGGATGACCTAGATGAGAAAGTTGCACTTGGTGATGTTTGGGAAAAACAGAAGCTAGGTAGATCAAATTAAATTTTGACTGAGTATTTGAAAGGTAATCTCAATTAGTTTGGAGTGAGATTTGTAGCAAGAGATTAGAATGGAAACTTGCTAGTTTTTGGATTGAAGAGACTGAACAATGGAATGAACAACTCTCCATCTCTCCATCCTAATGATGAATCATAAAGTGTGATTCAAAAGATTGATGAGGTTAAAGAATACATGGTTGAATCCAGAAGCCTATAATCACATCATGAGTATGGACTGTGAAAAGCTAATAACTACAAATGAAGTTGAACTTTAGGTCACTTTGAATAAAGAATATTTGGCAAAACTATTATCACCTTTTGGAATCCACTTGTGATTGGTTAATCATAGTCTACTCAATTATCAGAGGAGCATCATTGGCCTATAATTTACCTGAATGCATTAAAATTTTCAAAATATCACTATCGGACTTTAAAGTGAGTGACACATGTCAAATGAGGTGGCAACACGTAGGTGGATGTACTTTCCAACTCTGCCTTGTCATTATTGCCACATCAAAATTGGGAGATGTTTGAATATTTTTGAACCCTTTGTCGAACGTATGGGGAAATAATGAGATGCGATGGTCAGCGTACGTGGAAGGCAAGAGGAGTGGCATTTTAAATGCCATCAAAGATGATAGTATTTTTGTTGGTTTCCATTTCTGTCAAACTTGGTGCAAGAAAGATGGTACTGACATGAAAGCCATAAAGATGGTACTGACATGAAAGCCATAGAAGCAAACATCACCCACATTACCGAGAAGCAACAATTGTGCTTTCTCAGATGCATTTTAGAGAAATGGTAGTAGTGGTTTCATGAATGAGCAAGGATCCAGTATTTTTTCTAATCCTTATGTTATGTATTATTTTAAATTTAATATTAATAAAATATGATAGATTGATTTATAAAAAAATACAAATATACAAATTTGTGAGTTATTCTAACAATCCATCATTAGTGAAATTAATTGACAAACTATGGTTTGACATCATCCTACATCCATGGGGTAAATGTTTGTTGTCATTGATTTTGGTTTGTCAATGATAAATTGGTCCAGTTTAATATTTAAAAAGAATGTTACTATTAATTCAAAAGGTTCTTAGAAATGTCAATTTTTACAATAATACAAATATTACAAATTTAAGTTAGCTAGTTCTAAGAATCTATCATTAGTAAGCTTAAATCACTAAATTTATACGAGGTCACACATCAAGTCAAATCTAAAATTTTCATCTAAACAAGTCTTGAAATTCAAATTTTAAATTATTAAATAGATCAAAATTCAATATTTTTTAAAACAAATTTTTATCATTTCTATTCATTGTACATTAATTTCAATAAATTTACATCACAATTAAAGAATTTTTGTTATCTAAATTAATTATACTAAAGTTCAATTTAATTTTTTATACTTGTTATTTATATGTAATTAATTTTCTTTATGTAATGGCTCATGTTGCATGCACTAAATTGTTGTCTTAACGTTTATTCTTTCTATAAATTTAAGTATCTTCAAATCAAATTGGTATTCCTTTTCTATTATGGTCTATTTGTAATCTTTATAGGATTCCTAGCTACCAACTATTGTATGTGCTTAATTGATGCATCATTTATGATTGATTCATACACTCCTCTATCTTTAGCTGCTATTCAGTTTTAGTGAGTATTAGAACTCTCTCATATAGATTTTTGACATTTATTGAATGATCTCTCTTTGATTTCCATCTACTAGCCTTTTTTTGTACTTAAATAATGCAACATTTATCCTTCATTCTTACTTTGCATTATATTTAGCTTCTATTACAACATTTAATATTTAATATAATATGTGACAATTGATTCTATTATTCTTGATTCACTCATGATTTCATTATATAGATGGCTTTATATTGTTTATAGAGAGATGTTCAATCAAGTATCTATATTTAATTCTTTAATTTACTTAATTATTGTGTTTCCTCCTCTTCATGAATACTCACTTCATTTACATATTAGTCTTGTTGATGTGTAAATTTTTTATATCAACTTAGTGAGGATTAAAATACTATAAAAAATGGTGCAATGATCTTCTAAACTGCTGGATTACTCAGACGGGGTGAGTCAGTAATCAATGATTCTTTAAACCTTAAAATTTTTAACTTTGATTCAACTCGATAAGACAAACAACAATAGTAATTGATAACAATAGTAATCAACAAATAACATGCACAATAAACATTCAACATATTGGATACTAGTATTTAACATGGAAACCCAATTTGAGAAAAACCACTGTGGGAATTGTCACCCACCAATCAAAATACTCTTCTAAAATATGCTCGATTAAGAGTCAATCCTATTAAAAATTACAATGCACATTACTAAATGTGTCCCTATTAGGGGATTTGCCTCAGATCTGTTATGATCCTCACCCTATTAGGAGTCGTCTAGTTAAAGGGATTTGAACACTCTTCTAGATTGTCACCTCTCTCAAGGATTTACAATAAGACTATTAAGTCCACTCAGTTAAGAGATTTTCATGCTACAAATATTAATAAGCAATAGTATAATATTTGATCTCTAAATCTGCAACTACCTCTTGCTTAGTCAGATCCCTTATGCACTTTGTCTTCACTTCATTCCTTCACTATTCATTGGCCTTGACAATTCATCAATATCTACTGTAGACTTGGATTTTCACCTTTTTCCTCTTTGTGTTCATCAACAATATTCATTTCTCTTAATAGCTTATTCTCCCTCTTTGACAAAAATGCCAAAGATACATACTCCTGAAAACTTTGTTTAGGCAGTGGATCATACCTAGCATGTACTGATATATCATTGCAAACATAATCATTTTTCACAACTTTAGGCATCACCTAAAGAGGGAATACTAGAATCAACTCATAAAATAGATATAGATAATGAATCCTTGAATTAATGTAGCACACATCTTTCTTTAATGAATATAGATAGGGGAAGAACCCCTAATTTACCTTTGAGATACTGAAAAGAATCCTTTGGTAGTGGCTCCGTGAATATATCTACTATTTTCTCCTTTGAATTCACATACTCCAATATCACATGCTTGTCTTGAACTTGTTCTCTCAAGTAATGATACTTGATAGAAATGTGTTTGGTCTTGGAATGCATCACTGAGTTCTTTAATTATTTGATAGCACTTGTATTATCATAGTAAATAGTAACTGGATCGATAATCTCCTCTTGCATACCTTAAAGTAGCTATTTGATCCTTACAATGTTTGCATAATTCATAGGTGGGTGATCCCACGAAGCTGTGTCCCACTTTTAGGGACGAACAAAATCGGCGAGGAAGGAAAAAAAAAGTTAGCGCCTTCGTACGAAGTTTATACTTCGCGCAAAGTGGTGGACCCACTTCGCATGAAGTACCCTAGACAAGGGGCTTTGTGTGAAGAGCCCTCTTCATGCGAAGTACCCTATGCAGGGGTCTTCGTGCGAAGAGCATCTTCACACGAAGCCCCTTTGGGCTGAATTTTTTATATATTTTCAGCATTTTTTTTTACTCTCATTGTCACTGTCAGAGTTTGCAGAGTCCAGGCCTTGGAGCAAATCACCTCAGCATGTCAGCACGTTAGCGCCTCCTAAGCTTTTTTAACATCTTTAGATTGTTAGCAGTATCAGGTACACACATTTTTCTCATTTTTTATTTTTATTTTTTTTAGGCAAAAATGAGGTGTCCACCATATTTTATTAATAAACTGATTCAAAAACTCCCCTGTGGAAGAACCAGAAAGAAACCCTAGGATCATTGTGATATACAAGTATAGTTTTGATATTAGTCAATTACATTTGAAGTTACATAAGAGGCCAAAAAAGGCATTGAATCATTGTTCAAACATATCCCACATACCGAGAAGTTCAAGTTATATACTATGCGCAAATTGGATACGTATATCAAAACCCATCAGCGAGCCAAAAACCAAAAAAATCTTACAATATGAAATAGCTACAAGCTTATCCAAAGGCCATCAAAAGTTTAGGAATAACCAACAATGAGACACTTATTCGATCATGTCCTCCATGCCCCAATCCAAAGCAGGAACCTTTGTTGCACGTGGGGACCAGCCCGAAGATTCTAGGTTAGCACCCAATGCAAATTCTGATGAAGCTGGACGCATAGTTTCTCCCTCCATTGAAGAACCAGGTTGCCATCCATGAACAAAGGCCAAATCATGAGAGCAGGGCACCTCAAAGCCAGTAGCACAAGTTGATCACCAGGCAGATACCCACTACCCAAGCCCGATGGGTGAACATTTAGGTCCGACACCACATCTAGCATCCTTGGAGTATGCCCACAAGTGATTGGGCTTGATTGAATCAAATTTCCATCCCAAGAAGGGGGAGAATTTGGAGATTCAAAAAGGTCTAGCAGCACATTCACCTTGATTTTAACCGAATCCACCATGTGAAAGCCCAAGCACTAATTCACAGAGCGGAGGACATTTTCTACATACCTTGCATCATGTTTCTCCAAGGAGCATTTTATACTTACATACAGCAGCATGCAATCATGGTTGGTGAGCAATTCATGATGGGAAAAAAAACCACCAACTAGTGCCAACCCATCCCAAAGATCATATTTCTGTAGAGCCCGAATAAGCATATTATTCTGCAAATAATTAGGATTGATAACTTTCTCCACCAAAGATATGAACAGAGGCACTGATTGTATGAGGTCTAAAGCATTGGACAAGAAGATGGCAAAAAGTTGTGTTGGGAAGAAGAAATGGCGCACATGTGGTGTAAGGATTTCTTCACCGATAACAGTGCAGATAGCAGCCTGAATCCTCAGAGAATGGAAAATAAACATGGCATCAAAGGAACCCTCATCAATAATCATAGGCAGCACCTCTTCCACTCCAAAATCTTGCCGCCTCAATCTATAGTTTCTCATGATGATACCTTCCGCATTGTCTACATTTCAAAATCTGACCAACCCTCAACTCCATTGATGCTATGCAAGTGATACAAAATGACTGGTGTGTAAATGGGATTGGGAAAATATATAAAACCGTCAAAGCACTCCCATTATTTGAACAATAAATTACCTTGTCCGTCGAATCCCCACAAATCTCTAGGATGAATTGAGATGATAGCAGATCGTACCTTGGGAATGAAAATTCCCATATAATATTTTGGGAATGTACATAATCATACCTCACAGAAATCCAACACATGTAAACAAATTGTTATAAATGCAGGGGAACAGAAATTGACGGCATATCATCTATGGATATTTAATCTATCACTTATACCTGGATAAGTACGCAGCTTGTCACACACATTTGGTATTGTACCCCCATCATGCGAGATATAGCATTTATGTACCCATTGTCCACTTCATCAAACAATTATTTAATTTGCCACTTTCGCATCCTGCTCTGCTGAAGAGGCTTTCATATCCACATAAATCAATTCCTAAAGTTTAATGTCCTGCTTAATGATTTCATCTGGTGCAAATGAAGTCATATCGTGGCCATCGCATGCCTTATTATCAAGGTGATCTTCCACTACATTCCCCTCACGAAGGGTATGGGATATGTATATTTCATCAAAGGAATCTAGTAGGAACCAAATTTGTCGAAAGATATATCCTAACTACCAGCTGTACATTTCCCATTTTATACAAGTATTAATAATGATCAAGGAATCACCCTCTACTTGTATTCATTTGAATCCATTTGCTCTAGCCAATGTAAGGCCAATAAATAACCCATGAGCTTCAACCATATTATTTGTACTGCGAGGAAGAGGGAAAAATTTTAATGCTATAACTACACCATGATAATCTTGGATACACACACCTGCACCTGAATCACCTGGATTACCTCTGGAAGATCTATCAAAATTTAACTTCACAATCCCTTCAGCTGGAGGAATCCATCGAACTAGTTTGCGACCTTGTGGATTTGAATTAAGAGATCGCTAGCACCAACCAAATGGTACTTGAATGTGTTTCCATTCCCTTGAAATCACAATATCCCAACTTGTCATACGTAGGTTACACTTAAGCTTTGAATGACTGGAATTCACCATTTCAGATATTGACTTTTCCAAATTAGAGAGTACTACTTCAATTGTAGAGGAAATTTTGTGAAAGATTCTTTTGTTGCGCTCCCACCAAATTGCCCATAGAACTAGGACTGGGATACATGTCCATAATGCAAAGAAGAGGGAATTTGGATATCATTCTAGCCAGGACCGAAACAAATCCCAGAGACTGCTTGGCAAAGGCATCGAATAATGAAGTTTTCTCAACACAAAAATCCAGCAATGTTGTACAAATGAGCAGGTTAGAAATAAATGATCTACACTTTCTCTAGCATGATCACACAGTAAACAATTAAAAGGTTGTGCAATCTTTAATTTGTGTAGTCTATCACTAGTTAAAACCCTATTTTTCAATGCTAACCATGAGAAGCATCCTGCTTTGGGTAGTGTTAATTGACTCCAGCAAAATGTGAATGACCCAAAGCACCTTATCTTCAAAATTTGATAAGTATACTGCTTTTTCCAAAAAGATTTTTTCCAATAATTGACAGTCCAAGGGAGGTAGATTCAATTTTGATGGATCTTTCCAAATCACCTTTCTTGAGTGTATTGAAACTGCAAACACAAATTTTATCAGAAGTGATCCCCACACATTTTTAGATGCAATTACCATGTTATCCACACCTTCCATATTACTTAATAGTGGAGCCCCATTCCATGAGTCATGCCAAAATTTAACTTGAAAACCACTATTAACTTCCCAGGATATATGGTTAGTTACTATCTCCCTTGAGGCCACCATGAAGTCCCATATTGCTGATCCTTTCAGAGGATCAAGGATGGTCAGGACTCTAGCTAGATTGTTGTTATCTAAATATTTTTGCTGCATGATTTGACACCATATATTGTTGGGCTTAGAGTACATTTTTCAAACCAGCTTTCCTCCAAAGGCTTTATTCTGTTTATGAAGATCATGGATCCTTGCAACTCCAAGCTGTTTTGTTTGTGCCATACAATCAAGTGAGACCAAAGAAATTTTCTTTTCTCCATTCATATTTTCCATCCATAAGAATTCTCTCAAGATCTTTTGGATGGAATTGATGACCGAAGAAGGGGCTTTGAGAGCTGATAGATAATAATTTGGTATTGGTGAAAGCACTGTCTTAATAAGAAGGATTCTTCCTGAAAGGGATAGCCATCTTGCTTTCCAAGCAACAACTCTTGATTTGATTCTATCAATAATGGGCGCCCAGTAGCTTGTTCTATTGGCTCCAACAAAGAAAGGAATTCCCAAATATATTGATGGTAGGAAGTCTACTGAGAAGCCTAGAATATTGACAATCTTGTTGGCTATTATCTGATTTGTATTGAACAAGTAAATCTCAGATTTCTATGAATTCACTTTTTGATTTGAAATTGAGGTGTACATATCCAGGGATTGTTTAATCTATTTTGCTTCTGATACAGAAGAGGCTCCAAACAGAAGGGTGTCATTCGCAAATAGGGTGTGGGTAATGTAAATGTTTGTTTCACTAATATGTGCACCTTGCTAGAGCCCTAAAGCTTGCTTATGCTTAATATGTCTACTAAAAGATTCAGCCATCAGAATAAAAAGGACTCGGGATAGAGGGTCTCCTTGCCGAACCCCTTGCATGGATGAGAAGAAACCCGCAGGAACTCCGTTAATCACTACTGAGAACTAGGCCCCTGATACACATGCTCGTACCCATTTACACCATGCTTTGGAGAATCCAAATTTTTGTAAGACTTTAAATAAGAAATTCTAGCAGACCCTGTCATATGCCTTCATCATATCCAACTTAATGATGAAATTTGGAGATTTGCCTGCATTAATGGAGTGGAGTGTTTCATGTGCCACTAGTGTCCCCTCCATTGTTTCCCGACTAGGGACAAAACCACCTTGAGGTTGAGATACTAGACTTGGAATTAACTACTGCATCTTGAGATATATGGCTTTCGTAATGATTTTGTAAACCGTATTGCACAATGAAATGGGTCTAAATTCCGCAAAAGTCTTAGGTGCTTTCACTTTGGGGATAATAGCTATATTGGTAGTATTGAAGTATTTTAGCATGGACTTACTAGATCTAGATTCTTCAATAACTCCCAATAGGTCCCACCCCACAATGTCCCAGCATGCTTGGAAGAAAAGAGCAGTGAATCCATCCGGTCCCAGTGCTTTATCTAGGGGAAGGGAGAAGACTACTTTCCTTAATTCCTAAATTGTGAATGGCACTATTAACTTGATTTTTTTTATATTCTATAATAATAGATGGTATGGCTACTAGAAGCTCAGTCTCCCAGGTATCCAAGTAGGAAGGTAGATTCTGGGGGGCCAGCAAGGTTTTAAAAAATCTCACCCCTTCATCTTGTATGCTTTGAGGATCTATAATTGGAATACCTGTCTCCGCATTGTTAATAGAAAAAATCCGGTTGGCTGCTATTTTTTGTTTAACTGAAGCATGGAAGAATTTTGTATTTTTATCCCCCTCTTTCAGCCATAGTTCCTGAGATTTTTGTCTCTAGTAAATATCTTATCTACTACATAGTTCTTCCCACTCTGTAGATAGGCTTTTCTGAGCAAGCAAAGAGTCATTATCCATGCCATCTCTGGTGATCTTATCCAACACATCTTCTAGCTTTTGTTTTACAATCTCTTTTTCTTTAAAAATATTCTTGAAGACTACTTCATTCCATTTTTTAATTTGGGCTTTAGTATATTTCAGCTTGGTTGCAAATTGATGCATTTTAGTGCCATCCAAATGAGGGACACTCATCCACCATTGTCCAATTAAAGGCAAAAATGATGGATGCCGTAACCACATTCTTTCAAATTTGAAGGATGAATTATGAGGAAGACCCTGAGAGACTAAATTAAAACTCACTTGGATGCTGATAGGAAAGTGATCTGAGCCTGGTTTCGGCAGAATGTCTAACTAAAAGGAGGTCTTAGTGAGATTCCAATTTTGTGATACAAAAAACCGGTCTAGTCTCACAGCAATCTGAGCAAAATTAGATCTTTTATTGGTCCAAGTATACACACCTTTACTTGGCTCAATGTCTACAAGATTATTATCTTGTACAAAGTGGGAGAAATCTTGTATTGTTTTCAAAGGTGGACTAATGCCTCCACATTTTTCAAACAATTTTAAAATAGCATTAAAATCTCCCCCTATAATATGTGATGTAACTGGTGTGACTGAATCATATGAGTCAACTCCTTCCAAACTCTCTTCTTATCCATTGTTGTTGTGGGTCCATAGACGTTAATCAAGAGGAATTTTTTGTCATAACAACTCATGCTTAATGCTTGCCAATTATCTACTTGGTTTGTGAGCTGACCTTGGATTGACTTGGGATCCCATAGGACAGCCAGACCCCTAGAGGCACCCATTCCCGGTCTTTGTGCTGATTGCCAGTTTGACCATTTCCCAATTGTTTTATCAAAGTTCTCCTATGAAAATTTTGTTTCTTGCAACAGGATGACATCTTCTTTCATAAAATCAAGCTATTGCTTAATTCTACCCCTTTTGTCAGAGGCATTTAAACCTCTGACATTCCATGAGATAATCTTCATGATTGACAAGGAGAACTCATCGTTCTCCTCGTCATTCTTTTTGAAGGTATGAACTTGCCATCGAGAGTAGATTGGATACCTACTACAATTTCAGCTTTAGTTTGAGTATTTTTGGTCTTTCTGCCTCTTTTTTTCAGTGCGGGCTTGACTTGGGTAACCTAAGAGGGGGTTTGTTGAATATTCAACAATTTATTGTTACATACCGATTTTGTTGAAATCTATTTAGGGTTTGGCTTTGTGGAATCTGAGATGTATTCTACTATCTCTTGGGCTTCACCCTGATCCACAGTGTCCTGATCTGAACTTTGAGCTATCAATCCTTGTTCCTGAATCCCAAAATTTTGCATCTCCTCGCTGTCCAATTCCATAAAGGCAGTATCTCGCATCCACTCTCCAACTTGGTTAATTAGAATCTCATCCAGGTTGCAATCATGCTCAATATCTAAACTGTCCTGAATGGCCAAAATATTATGAATGTCATATGGAGCTTGATATTCCTGTAATTCCAAAGATGATTTTGGCTGACAATTCTGATCAAAAGGAATAGGTGGTAGATTGTCCTGCTGAACAATAAACTCGGATAATGCCAAACTTGATTGTGTGTTAATAAGGTCAATTTCATCAAGAAGCCCCTCTTCTACCGCTATCTTAAAGATCAATTTGGTGGCCAGTTCTGCAATCATTTGATCTGATAGATACCTAGCTTTCAAATCAATGACTGCTTGTTGGCTGAGTGAGTCCTATATGCTAATGATATTAATTGGGGAACTTTGATACATCAGCTAATGTACAATATTGTTAATAGTTGAAGAATGCAACATAGGTTGTTCCCTCAAAATAATCGTTGATGATGACAACACTAGATTTGGCTTAGGATGGGCAATCTAGCAACAGACTAACAATTTGCTGATCTCAGAAGTAAAGAAACTATATATTTTAAGAATTTGTGAAAGCAACCATTGATCAAGAATATTAATCACTAAGATCAACCTTTTATCTACTATAAGTTCAAATAATGGAGAGGGGGTTTTGGCTTCAATAACTGATTCGATAATGCTCAAATCCTTGTGCAATTCAACTTCCTCTCCCTTATATTGTGTGAAAACCTATACAGAGCAGTCTGTTGGATTCGTGCAATGATCCACACATACAAGGGTCTTAGTGTGCTCCGACTTCTTGCATTGTGTGGTAAAATGACCTAAGCAGTTTTGATGTTTCTAACAAATACTTGCATCCTCTACAACAATGCTTTGGACCAATATCCCCCATTTTGACTTGATCTTTATCTGATTTGGTGTCGGATTTGAGGAACAAAGTAGCACACAAATGCGAGTATCATGGTGTGGGTATTCAAATGGAATGAGATCATGCTTGACAAAGATGTCGATTTTATTGGCAATGGTTTCTACAATTTCCAAATCTCTGTATTCTAATGGGAGTGATGGGAGAGAGATCCAATATGGATAGAAACAACATTCAGATATAATCAGCTTAAAGTTTGGCATCCATACCCCAGTGAATAAACTGTGGCCATTACAAAACCATCCTTTATAATGATGTATAGCATCCCTAAAATCTTTTGATTCAAAAGAAGCTACAAAAATGCCTATAGCTGAATCCAGTAGAAAAATGTCTGATAAACCCTTCCAACTATCAAATGCCCAATTTCTAATAACTGAAAAATCAATAGATTGATTTGAGAACTTACTGATGAGTGTTGTACCTTGCAAAGCTCTGATTGGATTTTGTAAGATCTGATGCAACAAAGTGATCTCGAGTGTTTCTTGGGTGCCTTTATTCATAAACGGGCCTCTATGGTAATGCAGTCCAAAATCTGGAGAATGACCATCTTTGTGCAAATAGGTATGTGTAGAAGGGTTATGGTTTTGAATGGGCCCCAAAATATTTTTGGTTTGAAGGGTGCTCTAATATGGGAAGCTTCTGGTGCTACACTAATATGGTTTTCGGAGATGTGCGCATACCTGATTTGCACGGGAGATCTTGGAGGGGTACCTTCACAAATGTCAAAAGTCGGTTGATCCTTGATATATTTTCCCTTCCTACACTGATCAAATGTATTTCTCTTATTAGAACGAGTCTCATTAGAAAAACCCCTCCGACGATTAGGTTGATTCTTCTGGGAAGCTGCCAATGATTGATGAAGGGAAGTCATCGTTCTAATATGTGCTTGGCTGGATGATTCTCCATACTCAAAACTTTATGAACCTTGGAACTCACCTTGTGATTTCTTACCTTGGTGCAGCCGAGCCTTCTGAGACTTAATCTGAAACCTAGGGTTAACAAAAAAAGGTTTCATGGGTTGGACTATGGATTTTCCAGAAAAAATAGTGGTATTTAATTTCCCCTTCAAATTGTTTGAAACATTCTTTTCCACAAAATGACAATGGAGAAAATCATTAGGTAGCTGGCTGTTACAACTAGGTTAAGGGTTTGCAGGCTGGACAAAAGGGGTTCCATGAAATATTTTTGCCATGTCAGAATGCACACCTTGCCACCCGCGTACTAACTGCTGATGATGACGCCCTCTGTCAGAGCAACTACCAAGGCAAAACTATTTGAATTTCTCACTCTGTGACTGCAACGGTCGTCTCCTCCCCACCATGCGCCATTCCTACTCCCCACCATTTGCCATGACATGAAAAATATCCTAGTGATATTAAATAATATGTTTTATATTTATTTTAGTTAGTTATTTGTTTTAAATAATTTTTTATTTGTAGAAATGTTAGAAAATTGTAGTTAAATATTATCTAATATGTTAGAAATTAATAGTAGAATGTTAGAAAATCATAATTAAATATTAGAAAATGCTAGAAATATTAAAAATCATTGTATAAATGTTAGAATATGTTCGAAAATGGTAGAAAATTGTAGCAGTTTGTTAGCAACTGTTAGAAAATATTTACAAAACATTAGAAACCATAGTAGAAATGTTAGAAAATGTTAGAAAATATTAAGATTAAAGTTAGAAAATGTTAAATTTTAAGTTTAAAGTTGTAAATATTAGGAATTTCTCTCTCTCTCTCACACATGTACATGCATTTTTAGTAAATATTAGTTAGTTATTTGTTTTAAATAATTTTTAGTTTGTAAAAATCTTAGAAAATTGTAGTTAAATTTTTGAAAATGATCTAGTAGTATGTTAGAAAATGTTAAAAAATTATAGTACAGTAAGTTTCTAGGACCTTTATTCCTCCCTTACGACATATTAAGACACTTAGGATCCCTTAGGAATCTCAAGATCTTATAATACATATTAGGATGTCCTATGACCCATTGATGTACATGTTAGGTTCCATTAATACATACAAGGACTCATTATTTCCCTCAAGGCTGCTTAAGATATTCTAGGATGAATTAATGTAACCTATGATCTCTTAGGACCTATTATGACATATTATGAGGCCTACAACCCCTTAAGACATTCTAGGACCATTACGTATCTCTTATGACATCTTACTTGACACATAGGACCCCTTAGGACCCATATGACCCATTATTATATCTTAAAATGTCCTAGGACACATTCATACATCTTAGCTTCTGTTAATACATATGTGAACCCATCGTTTCCCACAAGAACCCTTAAGACATACTAGTATCAATTAATGTAACCTAAGATCCCTTAGACCACTTATCACATCTACGACCCATTAACATTGTTGGACCATTATACATCCCTTATGATATTTTAAGACATATATGAACCATTTAGATCATCAAGACCCATTAACATATCTTAGGTTGTCTTAGGACACATTTATGTATCTTAGATTCAATTAATATCATACAAGGATCCACTAATGTAACTTAGGACCCCTTAGGACCTCTCATGTTACCCCCAGCCCCTTAAGACACTCTACCTGACCCTTATCCATCCCTTACATTATCTTAAGAGACATCTAGGACCCATTGTTACCCACGACCCCTTAAGACACTCTAGGACCACTTATTGCACCTATGACCCATTAACATTCTAGGACTCTTATCTGATCCCTTAATACCTCTTATGTTACCTATGACCCCTTAAGACACTCTAGGACCCTTATCTATACCTTAGGATATCTTATGCTACCCGCAACCCCTTAAGACACTCTAGGACCACTTAATTCACCTACGACTCATTAACATTCTAGGACTCTTATTTGGATCCCTTATGAAATCTTAAAACAAATATGAAACCTTAGGACCCCCAAGACCCATTAAAGAATCTTAGGATGTCCTAGGACCACTTAGACCACTTATCACATTTACAACCCATTAATATTATTGGACCATTATACATCCCTTATGACATTTTAAGACATATATGACCCATTCGGATCTTGAAGACCCATTAACATATCTTAGGTTGTCCTATGACACATTTATGTATCTTAGATTCAATTAATACATACGAGGATCTGCTAATGTAACCTAGGACCCCTTAGGACCTTTTATGTTATCCACGACCCCTTAAGACACTCTAGGACTCTTATCTATACCTTAGGACCTCTTATGTTACCCACGACCCCTTAAGACACTCTAGGACCCTTATCTATAGCTTATGACATCTTATGTTACCCACGACCCCTTAAGACACTCTAGGACCACTTATGTTACTCATGACCCCTTAAGACACTCCATGACTCTTATATATACCTTAGGAATTCTTATGTTACCCACAACCCCTTAAGACACTCTAGGTCATATTAGGTCCTAATTGGTCATAGTAGGTCATATTACGAAACAAGGTATAACTAAGTTGTTTCTCTCTCTAGATATTTTAAGTTGATGGTGAAGACTTGTCTTAATGTTCATCATGTAAATGTGATATTTTAATACCTAATTTTAGAGCTAATTAGACCTACTAAGAGTAATTATTAGCAAGTAGGACCTATTAAGACTAATTAGAGGTCTAACTAGACCTAACTAGATCTATTAGGACCAAGTAGACCTAGCTAGGACCTATTAGGACCAATTAGACCTATTAGGACTTTAACCAACATTAGTCTGACCAATTAGATGTATTAGGACCTATTAGGTCCAAATAGACCTAACTAAACCTAGCTAGACCTATTAGGACCAATTAGACAGGTAACTAGACCAATTAGGACCTATTAGGAACAAAATTTAGGACCTATTAGACTTAACTAGACCTAACTGTACCAAGACCAATTAGGACCTATAAGGACCAATTAGGACCAAGTAAGACCTAATTATCTACCTAATTAGACCCAATTAGACCTATTAGGACCAATTAGGACTAGTTAGAACTAATTATGACCATTTAGAACTAATTAGGACCTAATTAGACTCAATTAGAACCAACTCAGACCTAATTAGACTCAATTAGAACCAATTAGGACCTAATATGACCAATTCTAACCTACTATGACCAATTAGGACCCGTTATGACCAATTAGTCCACTAATTAGTGTTGACTTGGTGGTCAGCACCTCCTTGGAGATTGGTGACATGGCTTAACCGCCTCTCATGGATCAGGTTAAATCTGGCATTTATATCGGGCATTGATAGTTTGAGCTTTTGGTGCAATAGAAAATGATTCCAATAATTGGTATCAGAGCCTTGGGTCATGGGTTCGAGTCTCCCTTTAGTGGGTGCTGAAGGCTCAGTCGGTGCTGAGGGGGAGATTGTTGACTTGGTGGTCAGCACCTCCTTGGAGATTCGTGATATGGCTTAACCACCTCTCGTGGATCAGGTTAAATCTAGCATTTGTATCAGGCATTGACAGTTCAAGCTTTTGGTGCAACGATAAATGATTCCAACAATTAGGACCTCTTATCTTACCCACGACCCCTTAAGACACTCTAGGATTCTTATCTATACCTTAGGACCTCTTATGTTACCCATGCCACCTTAAGACACTCTAGGACCATTATCTATAGCTTATGACATCTTATGTTACCCACGACCCCTTAAGACACTCTAGGACCTTTATCTATAGCTTATGACATCTTATGTTACCATCGACCCCTTAAGAAACTCTAGGACCACTTATGTTACCCACAACCCCTTAAGACACTCTAGGACCTTTATTTATAGCTTATGACATCTTATGTTACCCACGACCCCTTAAGACACTCTAGGACCCTTATCTATAGCTTATGAAATCTTATGTTACCCATGACCCCTTAAGACACTCTAGGACCTTTATCTATGACCCCTTAAGACCTAATAAGATCTTTTATGTTATCTATGACCCCTTAAGACCTAATTAGTACATCTTAGGACCCTTAAGACCTAATAAGATCACTTACATGACCTAATAGGACCTATAATTTTATATATTTAGATAATTGTTTCCATTTTACATGCAGTTATAACATGTAATCAAGTACTTAATTATTAACACTTAGCTTTCACATTTTATGTATCTAGATGGCCACTCAGGGTGCACCTCAGACTCTTGATATGTAAACCATTTTTCATATTGCTGATACAGAGATGGCTTGACTTAGAGAGTCTATTTGTATGTCTTTAGTAGATGGTATATATAGAGATATGTGTGTTACTATATTGACTAGTTTGGAGACTATGACTGCCAGACTAAGGTCTCATTCCTTCACGCCTCAGGTATTTGAGACCATTTTTCAAGAGTTGAGGGACGAGGTCTCAGGTGATGTTTCCTTGGTGACGGTTTAGAGCCTTGTCCCCAAGAAAACCATCAAACGAGAGGTTTTCCCACATTATGAGGGGAGGGCCACAGTGAGAGCATATCAGGTCACACAGTTGTGTTTCCTCAGATCGCATGTATGATTTACCACTGATTTCTTCTGGCACATGGTCGTTATCTAGATTCTATTATATTTTGCACAACAGTTGTACGCTAAGTTCTATTTGGGACTCAGGGTCAACTATTTAGATCTCCCAGTATATTATGGCCAGGGGCTCGATAGGGTTGCAGACCATGATCAGTATTGTAGGGTTGATCAAGTTGTACAATCTTGTAGATAGCTAGTTAGGGATAGGACTCTGGTAGTGGCACTAGCAATGGATACTACTATAGATAGAGTCATCATTGCTTCTTAGAGGGGAGTTCTGGATAGTATAGGATAGATTGCTTTTGCAGCCACATCCATCACTTTAGATTCAGTGGGCAGATACATTTTGACTAGACCGAGTAGAGCCAGATCATCTTCTAAGGATTCATCTAGTACTAGTGCAGGTGTGACTGAGGAGACATATAGAGCTGTAGGTCTTCCTATACTTGGAGAGATACGAGCACTGTTAGATCATCATAGTACTTTAGATATGGCCCTTTACTTTTTGGAAGATCTCCTAGAGGCTTACTCATATTGCTGACATGCATAGGATCCCAATATATTCAGTCAGGGATTGCATTGCATGTGCATGGGGTCCTGTAGTTCCACGGACACAGGATGCACCATCTACCAGCCAGGCACAACATAGCGCAGAGCCCTGTACACCCATAGATCACTCTACAGCTGTAGTGCCAAGTATACAAATTGGAGATGTACACATCACCACTGAGGGCCTAGATAGTTTTGATAAGTAGTTGCATGGGTTGGGTCAGGTGGATGTTGTCACTGATTTTGGGTCATATATGGATATGTTATTGCATCTAGATGGTTCAGGTTCTACATCACTCCCCTCCCAGCTAGTGTCACCCCTACACTCCTCATTACTAGAGAGGTTTAGGACCTTAGGTGGTGTGGGTGATGCAGTTTCAGTTGATGATATGATGGCACAGTGCGTTGATGATCCTCCAGCTCCTGAGACCCAGGTACATATAAAATTTTCTTTTCTTTTTTCTTAGGATTTTTAGTGAAAAATTAATTATAGACATGTGTATTGATGTTTGTTCAATGTATAATATTTTGTAGGCATAGTTAGCAGAGCATGTTACCTCTAGTGTGGGCTCAGAGGATCTTCCTATGAGAGATCCACATGATGTGACACCTACTAGTGGTCAGGTAAGTTTTAGATATATGTATGTTTAAGCATGCATGTGTACACATGTATTTGTATATTTCAAGTACTTTACATAATATATATACTATGCACATGTATATAACCAACTTTTGTACACTAAATTTGCAGGGGTCAGTCGCTGCTTTACAACTAGAGGATGCTTTTCATATGAGTGATTCAGCAGATGTGACACCTAGTAGTGGTTAAGTAAGTTTTAAAAATATGTAAGTTTAAACATGCATTTATAATATTTTAATTATTTTATATCATTATATATACATGCATTTATATTTGCAGGGATCAGTTATTGTCTCATAGCCAGAGGATGCTCATGGAAGTCGCTCAGAGGGCCGCTTTGTTCGTATGTGCCTAGATGACTCCCTAGTTTAGGACTTGTTGCACATATCTTTTATTTGAGACTCATTATATATGTCATTAGTATATGTTTGATATTTTTAGTTTATGATTCGAGACATATATTTGATTAGAAACATATATATTTGATTAGATGTACTTATATTTGATTTGAGACATATATTTGATTAGAGACATATGATTCGAGACATATATTTGATTAGAGACATATATTTGATTAGATAATATGATATGATATGATTTGATTTGATTAGATGATTTTATTTGATGATATATGATTTGATTAGATGGTTTTATTTTATTAGATGATATGATTAGATAATATGATTTGATTTGATTAGATGGTTTTATTTTATTAGATGATATGATTATATTCAATTTGATTTGATTAGATTAGATTAGATGATTTGATTAGAGGATTTTATTTGATGATATATGATTTGACTAGATGGTTTTGTTTGATTAGATGATATGATTTGATTTGATTTGAATAGATGATTTTATTTGATGATATATAATTTGATCAGATGATTTGATTACATGGTTTTATTTGATTAGATGATATGATTTGATTAAATATGATAAGTAATCTAACTAATTTCATCATTTTTTAGTGTCTTAAGGGGAGGTCTTAAGGGGATCTAGAATTAATATCATAAAAAATAACTAGTTAATACATGTAACTAATGGATAATAACTATTCTAACTAATTCTAGAACTAACACATGTCATAAGTAATATAACTAATTTCATCACTTTGTAGTGTGTTAAGGGGGATTTAGAAATCATAAGCATCATAAAAAGTATCATAAAAATCATTGAATAATCAAAGTATACATGTAACTAATTCTAGAACTAACACACGTTGTAAGTAATCTAACTAATTTCATCATTTTTTAGTGTCTTAAGGGGAGATCTTAAGGGGATCTATAAATCATAAGAATCATAAAAAGTATCATAAAAATCATCGAATAATCAAAGCATACATAAAATCTTTAACTAATATGCAATCTATGAAAATCACTAAATAATCAAAGTATACATATAAAAGTCTATATATTAAAACCATTGAACCATCAAATAGGTCCATCATACATCAAAAATTTATAGTTCATCATATGTTTAAATATATAAACACAGTATAATGAAATTTAATCCAGAGATATCAACTAGGTCCTAACACAAGAAATAAGTATACATATTATACTTTTTAGACCAACTCAAGTGGTTTAGACATTTCATGGAGAACATGTAATATTCTCTCATGACACTAATACATTTTGGGTCATTTTGCGACGGCTATGTGTCGCAATTGCGACAGCTATGTGTCACAATAGCAACACCCATAGACGTCACTTTTTTTTAGTCGCAAATTGTGACGTCTATGGGTAGCCGTCGCAATTGCGACACCTATCCGTCGCAATGTGTCTAAGATTTAAGAAGCGGCATGGCCGTCGCCCCCCCGTCGCATGGCTTTGGAGGGCCGTCGCAATCGCGACGGACCTCCCAAGCAATTGCGACGGGCGCCTGCATCGCATTGCGACGGGTGTCCATCGCAATTGCGACGCCCGTGGGTGGATTAAAAAAAAAAAATTAATTTAATACATTGCTTATGAACCACATTAATGCTTTTTTCTTTCAACAAATGAGGACAGCCACTGTAAAGACAACATGATAATGTACACTCACTGTAAGGATAGTCACAAATGAGGACATCTCACAGTGACTGTCCCTAGTGTAATTGCCACTTGAATGTATTGCTATTCAGCCACATTAATGCTTTTCTTCTTCAACAAATGAGGATAGTCACTGTAAAGACAACATGATAATGTACACTCACTGTGAGTGTACATTATCATGTTGTCTTTACAGTGACTATCCTCATTTGTTGAAGAAGAAAAGCATTAATGTGGCTGAATAGCAATACATTCAAGTGGCAATTACACTAGGGACAGTCACTGTGAGATGTCCTCATTTGTGACTGTCCTTACAGTGAGTGTACATTATCATGTTGTCTTTACAGTGAGTGTACATTATCATGTTGTCTTTACAGTGTCAATATATGCATTATTACTTAAACTGAAGAGTACTCTAAATAATATGTCATTGTGGAGTTCTGATTGCTTCCAATTTGATATACGCTTGTTCTACTTATGTATCCAGCATCATGTAAGAAAAGTTGATGCTTTTAAATAGATTCATTTAGCCATGAAATGCCTGTGCATGTTACATACAAGATTCCAAGGCCCAAAACTGATTACTCATTATAATTCATGTACAGAATGATAATCAACCACAACGAGGCATGCGTAGGTGCTGCTTAGATTTTGAGGCATCAGAAGCTCGTAGAAGAAACTTGACCAATGGCTCATGGAATGCAACAAACTTATTGCCTAAAATAGGAGCATTGGTAACCACAGATGATGGTTTTGAAAAGAACACTTCACCATCAATGTCACGTGAGGGAACTGCAATTTCTGATGGCAAGTAACTTGTAGTATATAAGAGAGATGCAGGTACAGATGCTGGGAATACATTGCTAATGAACCACATTAATGCTTTTTTCCTTCAACAAATGAGGACAGTCACTTTAAAGACAACATGATAATGTACACTCACTGTAAGGATAGTCACAAATGACGACATCTCACAGTGACTGTCCCTTGTGTAATTGCCACTTGAATGTATTGCTATTCAGCCACATTAATGCTTTTCTTCTTCAACAAATAAGGATAGTCACTCTAAAGACAACATGATAATGTACACGGGCTGTAAGTGTACATTATCATGTTGTCTTTACAGTGACTGTCCTCCTTCAAGTGGCAATTACACAAGGGACAGTCACTGTAAAGGAAACATGATAATGTAGAGAAACGTTGTCATTTGTATTTTCAACAGTGCCGAGAGAGATTCCCTCCGCGAAATCACATCTACAATTTCTGAGTACGTTGGGTTTATTTTTCTTTTGCCATTATTATGTAATCTGGTATTCAGCTGTTACAGAGCTAAAATACACAGAAATGAGGACATATCTGTGTTGAATTTATTGTTAGCGGCTCTGGTTATTTAGAAGTTTAATTTTATTTGTTCATCTTTCAAGCACAAACGTTTTCTGGACCGTAACATCTTCATTGTTTCGGGTATGCAATGAAACAGCCGTAACTTGCAACTACCTTCACGGTACTTGTGTACATTATCATGTTGTCTTTACAGTGACTGTCCTCATTCAAGTGGCAATTACACAAGGGACAGTCACTGTGAGATGTCCTCATTTGTGACAAGGACAGTCACACGAGGACATCTCACAGTGACTGTCCCTTGTGTAATTGCCACTTGAATGTATTGCTATTCAACCACATTTATGGGCCCGTTTGGACCCCAGCACACAGTAGCATCTACAGAGAAGAATATCCTAGGTGTAACAAGTTGTAAGAATATACCAACAGTTCTAAGAAGTTCCCTAGCACATAGTAGCATCTACAGAGAAGAATATACAACATGAGGGCAGCCACTATAAAGACAACATGATAATGTACACTCATTGTATGTGTACATTATCATGTTGTCTTTACAGTGACTGTCCTCATTCAAGTGGCAATTACAGAAGGGACAGTCATTGTGAGATGTCCTCATTTGTGACAAGGATAGTCACACATGAGGACATCTCACAGTGATCGATTGTCCCTTGTGTAATTGCCACTTGAATGTATTGCTATTGAACCACATTAATGCTTTTCTTCTTCAACAAATGAGGACAGTCACTCTAAAGACAACATGATAATGTACACTCATTGTAAGGACAGTCACAAATGAGGACATCTCACAGTGACTGTCCCTTGTGTAATTGCCACTTGAATTACACAAGGGACAGTCATTGTGAGATGTCCTCATTTGTGACAAGGATAGTCACACATGAGGACATCTCACAGTGATTGATTGTCCCTTGTGTAATTGCCACTTGAATGTATTGCTATTGAACCACATTAATGCTTTTCTTCTTCAACAAATGAGGACAGTCACTCTAAAGACAACATGATAATGTACACTCACTGTAAGGACAGTCACAAATGAGGACATCTCACAGTGACTGTCCCTTGTGTGATTTCCACTTGAATGTATTGCTATTCAGCCACATTAATGCTTTTCTTCTTCAACAAATGAGGATAGTCACTCTAAAGACAACATGATAATGTACACGGGCTGTAAGTGTACATTATCATGTTGTCTTTACAGTGACTGTCCTCCTTCAAGTGGCAATTACACAAGGGACAGTCACTGTAAAGGCAACATGATAATGTAGAGAAACGTTGTCATTTGTATTTTCAACAGTGCCGAGAGAGATTCCCTCCGCGAAATCACAGCTACAATTTCTGAGTACGTTGGGTTTATTTTTCTTTTGTCATTATTATGTAATCTGGTATTCAGCTGTTACAGAGCTAAAATACCCAGAAATGAGGACATATCTGTGTTGAATTTATTGTTAGCGGCTCTGGTTATTTAGAAGTTTAATTTTATTTGTTCATCTTTCAAGCACAAACATTTTCTGGACCGTAACATCTTCATTGTTTCGGGTATGCAATGAAACAGCCGTAACTTGCAACTACCTTCACGGTACTTGTGTACATTATCATGTTGTCTTTACAGTGACTGTCCTCATTCAAGTGGCAATTACACAAGGGACAGTCACTGTGAGATGTCCTCATTTGTGACAAGGACAGTCACACATGAGGACATCTCACAGTGACTGTCCCTTGTGTAATTGCCACTTGAATGTATTGCTATTCAACCACATTTATGGGCCCGTTTGGACCCCAGCACACAGTAGCATCTACAGAGAAGAATATCCCAGGTGTAACAAGTTGTAAGAATATACCAACAGTTCTAAGAAGTTCCCTAGCACATAGTAGCATCTACAGAGAAGAATATACAACATGAGGGCAGCCACTGTAAAGACAACATGATAATGTACACTCATAGTATGTGTACATTATCATGTTGTCTTTACAGTGACTGTCCTCATTCAAGTGGCAATTACAGAAGGGACAGTCATTGTGAGATGTCCTCATTTGTGACAAGGATAGTCACGCATGAGGACATCTCACAGTGATCGATTGTCCCTTGTGTAATTGCCACTTGAATGTATTGCTATTGAACCACATTAATGCTTTTCTTCTTCAACAAATGAGGACAGTCACTCTAAAGACAACATGATAATGTACACTCACTGTAAGGACAGTCACAAATGAGGACATCTCACAGTGACTGTCCCTTGTGTAATTGCCACTTGAATTACACAAGGGACAGTCATTGTGAGATGTCCTCATTTGTGACAAGGACAGTCACACATGAGGACATCTCACAGTGATTGTCCCTTGTGTAATTGCCACTTGAATGTATTGCTATTGAACCACATTAATGCTTTTCTTCTTCAACAAATGAGGACAGTCACTCTAAAGACACCATGATAATGTACACTCACTATAAGGACAGTCACAAATGAGGACATCTCATAGTGACTGTCCCTTGTGTAATTGCCACTTGAATGTATTGCTATTCAGCCACATTAATGCTTTTCTTCTTCAACAAATGAGGATAGTCACTCTAAGGACAACATGATAATATACACTCACTGTAAGTGTACATTATCATGTTGTATTACAAATGGACCTTATGTTGGTCGGGATATAAGTGCAAAAAAAAAAAGGAACGTTGTCATTTGTGTTTTCAACAGCGCCGAGAGAGATTCCCTCCGCGAAATCAAGCGGGTTATCATTTGTGTTTTGAACAAAGCGGGTTGTCATTTGTGTTTTGAACAGCACCGAGAGAGATTCCCTCCGTGAAATCAAGCGGGTTGTCATTTGTGTTTTCAACAGCGCCGAGAGAGATTCCCTCCGCAAAATCACAGCTACAATTTCTGAGTACGTTGGGTTTATTTTTCTTTTGTCATTATTATTTAATCTGGTATTCAGCTGTTAGAGAGCTAAAATACCCAGAAATGAGGACATATCTGTGTTGAATTTATTGTTAGCGGCTTTGGTTATTTAGAATGCTTCCCCACAATACTTAATTACACAAGGGACAGTCACTGTGAGATGTCCTCATTTGTGACAAGGACAGTCACACATGAGGACATCTCACAGTGACTGTCCCTTGTGTAATTGCCACTTGAATGTATTGCTATTCAACCACATTTATGGGCCCGTTTGGACCACGACACACAGTAGCATCTACAGAGAAGAATATCCCAGGTGTAACAAGTTGTAAGAATATACCAACAGTTCTAAGAAGTTCCCTAGCACATAGTAGCATCTACAGAGAAGAATATACAACATGAGGGCAGCCACTGTAAAGACAACATGATAATGTACACTCATTGTATGTGTACATTATCATGTTGTCTTTACAGTGAATGTCCTCATTCAAGTGGCAATTACAGAAGGGACAGTCATTGTGAGATGTCCTCATTTGTGACAAGGATAGTCACACATGAGGACATCTCACAGTGATCGATTGTCCCTTGTGTAATTGCCACTTGAATGTATTGCTATTGAACCACATTAATGCTTTTCTTCTTCAACAAATGAGGACAGTCACTCTAAAGACAACATGATAATGTACACTCATTGTAAGGACAGTCACAAATGAGGACATCTCACAGTGACTGTCCCTTGTGTAATTGCCACTTGAATTACACAAGGGACAGTCATTGTGAGATGTCCTCATTTGTGACAAGGATAGTCACACATGAGGACATCTCACAGTGATCGATTGTCCCTTGTGTAATTGCCACTTGAATGTATTGCTATTGAACCACATTAATGCTTTTCTTCTTCAACAAATGAGGACAGTCACTCTAAAGACAACATGATAATGTACACTCACTGTAAGGACAGTCACAAATGAGGACATCTCACAGTGACTGTCCCTTGTGTGATTGCCACTTGAATGTATCGCTATTCAGCCACATTAATGCTTTTCTTCTTCAACAAATGAGGATAGTCACTCTAAAGACAACATGATAATGTACACGGGCTGTAAGTGTACATTATCATGTTGTCTTTACAGTGACTGTCCTCATTCAAGTGGAAATTACACAAGGGACAGTCACTGTGAGATGTCCTCATTTGTGACAAGGACAGTCACACATGAGGACATCTCACAGTGACTGTCCCTTGTGTAATTGCCACTTGAATGTATTGCTATTCAACCACATTTATGGGCCCGTTTGGACCGCGGCACATAGTAGCATCTACAGAGAAGAATATCCCAGGTGTAACAAGTTGTAAGAATATACCAACAGTTCTAAGAAGTTCCCTAGCACATAGTAGCATCTACAAAGAAGAATATGGGTCAACGAGGTTGACTTCAAAGCCATGCAATCTAATGGTAATAGTAATATCATAATTTGACATACTATCAGAAATACTTCCTAAATAGACTATTCAATCTTATAAGAGATGGATTCATGAGAACTATTATTTATGAAATATGAGTCAATGACTTTAATTAAAAAAATTACACAATCTAATTCTTGTAAAAATATCAAAATTTGACACATTGAAAATACCTTCCAAAAGTATCGTTAATTGATTAATATGAATCACTACTCATGAAATATAATTTTATAAACCTAATCTAAAAACTACACAATAAAAATCTTAATAGCAATATTGTAAGAAACTATTCCCAAAAGCAAGCCTAATAAAATTTGATGAAAATAATTTTTGTTTCACTCAACTTTGACATTCACAACTTTCTCTTTTATTATAATAAGAAAAAAAATGTCTTTTTAGATATACCTCATGAACCATACTCGAATAATCTATCATTTTTCTTCTCAAAAACATATTTGCAGAGCCTGCTTCTTTTACTTGTTTGTACTTTTATCTCTCTGATGGAAAGGGTTCCTTCAGGACACATTTTTCCAAGTTCACTGCTTGAGATATTTGAGGAGGGTTCCCCTGCTTGAGTATCCATCCAACCCATATTCGAGTAGTTCTACAATTGCACAGTCTAAATTAATAATACTGACAATTGAATGACGAATGATGATACATAGAATTGATATAAACTAATCCTAAAAACACTAAAACATTATTAATATATTTATATTTCATAAATAAAATTGATATAAAAGATTTGGAAAGATACATTAAAAAATAGAAAAACAGTAATTTATAATAGAAGGAAACTTAAATTGCTATTTAAAAAAAAAACAAGAGTCTTAAATCTTATCATTTTGTTTCATTATCATCCATAAGTACACACCTCTAGCATAATAATTATATTTTACCACCCATAAAATGAAAAAAAGATTTTCACAAGAGAAATTGAAGCTAGATTATAAAAATGAACCATCTTATTGGAAACTGGAACTGTTATCATACCCAAAAGGACTACAAAATTTCACCTTATCATACCCAGATTGTTGCTTTGCCTGGCGGAGGGAAATTTGATCAGTAAAATTGACACAGAGTATGTTGTCTCCATTGTCATGCTGGATAACAAAACACCAACTTTAATGGGCATGTACTGTCCCTTGTGTAATTGCCACTTGAATGCATTGCTATTTGATGCAGGGGCATCCCTAATGCAAGCCAAAGACACCATGATTGAAGGAAGTTGCCATGAAGCCAAGGAGTCAAATCCTATCAATTGGAACATAAGATTTTCACCTTGGAGCTTTGAAGGATTGACTGGTGAAAGGTCCTTTTGATTGACAAATCAGAGTCTTTTTGAATGACAAATCAGAGTCTTTTTGAATGACAATAAATTAGAATAGGAGTTTTAGATGTTTTCTTGGTTTGTAATAAATATTAAGGATTGATCTTATCTCCTTATAAACATCCACTTGTTGGACACAAGACCCCTTGGTGACTTATAAACCTTGGGCATCTTTTGAGTCCTTGGATGAAATGAGCATAGTAAGTGTTTATTAGGTGTCTTTTAGATGTTGTTAAGAATTTTGAAGGTCCAAAATAACTTTAATAAGGTTCCTAAAGTTTCACAACACATTTTTAACCTTCTCGGCAAAGTTGTTTGCAAAGTTGTAATGCAACTTTAAAAGTTGCTTAGCAAAGTTGACATTTGTTGGATAAACTATTCTAACCACCTAGATGGTTGAACCAACATTTGGAGAGCCTATTTTAGGCTTCAAATGGTCGAAGACAGACAGAGAACCAGTATTGTAATCATTTTGCTTTCATAAAAAATAAAAATAACCCTGTTTTAGTGCATTTCTGGTGAAAAATGAACTCTGTACGGCTGTACGGATGGTGGTTGGATGATAAAATTTTCCTGGAAGTTGTAACAGTGACATCTGATGCTTTGGAAGTTGGTTTGATTGATTCTCTTTGTTTTATATCTAAGTTATTTCAAATTTTTTGTGCATTGTTTACAAACCCTCATTTTCAGGGTTTGACTGATGTAAAGACCTTAACTCACGTTTCAACCATTGGAATTCCTTCTTCCTTGGTGGAATGAGAGTTAAGGATGTATATTTGTATATTCTAAAAGCCCTGACTACTCTGCATCACTATTGAACCACATTAATGCTTTTTTCCTTCAACAAATGAGGACAGTCACTGTAAAGACAACATGATAATGTACACTCACTGTAAGGATAGTCACAAATGAGGAAATCTCAGAGTGATTATCCCTTGTGTAATTGCCGCTTGAATACATTGCTATTGAACCACATTAATGCTTTTTTCCTTCAAGTGGCAATTACACAAGGGACAGTCACTGTGAGATGTCCTCATTTGTGACAAGGATAGTCACACATGAGGACATCTCACAGTGACTGTCCCTTGTGTAATTGCCACTTGAATGTATTGCTATTCAACCACATTTATGGGCCTGTTTGGACCACGGCACACAATAGCATCTACAGAGAAGAATATCCCAGGTGTAACAAGTTGTAAGAATATACCAACAGTTCTAAGAAGTTCCCTAGCACATAGTAGCATCTACAGAGAAGAATATACAACATGAGGGCAGCCACTGTAAAGACAACATGATAATGTACACTCATTGTATGTGTACATTATCATTTTGTCTTTACAAGGATAGTCATTTGTGACAAGGATAGTCACACATGAGGACATCTCACAGTGATCGATTGTCCCTTGTGTAATTGCCACTTGAATGTATTGCTATTGAACCACATTAATGCTTTTCTTCTTCAACAAATGAGGACAGTCACTCTAAAGACAACATGATAATGTACACTCACTGTAAGGACAGTCACAAATGAGGACATCTCACAGTGACTGTCCCTTGTGTGATTGCCACTTGAATGTATTGCTATTCAGCCACATTAATGCTTTTCTTCTTCAACAAATGAGGATAGTCACTCTAAAGACACAATGATAATGTACACGGGCTGTAAGTGTACATTATCATGTTGTCTTTACAGTGACTGTCCTCCTTCAAGTGGCAATTACACAAGGGATTTGTGTTTTCATTTGTGTTTTCAACAGCGCCGTAACCCTCCGCGAAATCACATCGGGATATAAGGGCAAAACAAACAAGAACGTTGTCATTTGTATTTTCAACAGCGCCGAGAGAGATAAACAAACTTAAAACTCAGACTTAAGAAAGATGAAGGCAATGCTTCAAAAGGACGATGCCCTAAATACGGGAAAACACAATACCACCATTAAACGATGCCCTAGTCACCGTATCAATGCTGCCAGCTCCGTACCAGTATGCTGACTGCTCACTTTCATCCTGTGATAAAGGTAACTTCATTAATCATACTTGAAATGGCAGCATACGAACTAAAGCTGATGAACATTTATAAACTAAAAGTTTAAAACTACAGATTACAAATGTAGTAGTTTCATACGAAAAGAACTTGATGTCTGAAATTTACCATTAGAAGTATCCAAAGGAATACCACAGTACTGTTGAACTTGGAGAATCGGAGATGATCTACACAGCAAGGTTCAACAGCTGTAAGGACTGTTACACCATCTTTAGCATTTGAATACATTTTCTCCTTGGCTTCTGGTGGATCCTCAAAGACCCCCAATGACGTTTTCCCTACAATTATCAATTGTTTGTCAGTATGAGATATTAATAAATAAACATTAATCACAATATTAGGCAAACAATGTTCTTGATGTCTTAATCTAAATCACAGAAAGCTCTAATAAAGCAGTTCTCAGTTTCACATTAAACTAAGTTTCAATTTCAAATGGTTATAATAATTTTTGCAAGTTATAAGTAGCTGGTTACAGTATATGACATAAAAAGAAAAAAAATCATTTCTATTCTTTTCTTCTTTTTCTCTTTCAACGAAGCTTTTGCACCACACAAATGCATACCAAGAATTTCTCAGGAGGTTTCAAGACCATTGCATACCAAACTTCTTCTCTGTAGATGCTACTGTGTGTCATGGTCCAAACGGGTCCAAATAGACCTAGTGACTCTAGTAGGTCTCCAAAACCTATTCTGCAGCAATAACTCTTCAATTTGACAAAGGACCTTATGAACTTATATGTTTTTTGAGTACCCTTTTTGATGTTCTAACAATCCTCCAACTCCCAGACCTTGACTCCACTCCAGCATATCAATGTCCTTATTGAGTCCGCAGACCTAATGCATGCCTTTGGGTGTGGGTTCCAAAACAAGGCATTGAAAATGGGTGCATGAAACCAAGATCAGAGTTTGAAGATGTCCACCATGCTCTAAAGATCTAGATTCAACAAGGTTTGAGGTCCTTTACTTGCCGCTACCCTCTGATCTTGCATAATCCATCAACTCCTAGTCAAGAACATTGAGATTCTTGACCTAGGGCTTGCTCTTGAAATTCTCTGGCTTAGTATCCTGTTCCAAAGCTTTTAAAATATGAAAATAAACCCCCTTAACTTGCATTTTACAAAGAACAGAGGATATCCTATGGTTTATTTGCAAGTTAAGGCCATTTGAATGCAATAACCCAAAAAATGAGGGTTTGACAGAACAACAGATAAGAAAAAGGAATAACTTTGATATAAGGTGTCTTGAATCTACCAAATAAACTCTCAAAGCATAAGATATAAATACTCTAACTTCCACACTGGTCTGCCCTCCCTTTCACATCCGTACACTGTACAGTGCTTGAAGGAAATGCACAAAAAAGGCTCTGAAATAGTGGCTCTATCTGACAGAGAGTCCATGCTAGGCTTCATGACTAACCTAGAGCACATTCCTTGTTATGGAGGAAGTTTGAATGGTGAAGAACTTATGGAATGGATAGAGGACCTAGATAACCATTTTGACTACAAGTATCTTATTAATAACCATTTTGACTACAAGTATCTTATGGATAGAGGACCTTGATAACCATTTTGACTCATTTAGTATCTTATTGAGCTTCACTTTGTTTCGAGAATATAGTTTAATATTCTCTACTAAACAGGGCCAACCACGTGAAGGTGGAAGCTCATTTGGCCCCACCCCCTTCGCCCTAACATCACTCTACATTCCCCGTTAACATCTAACATTCATTCATTCTTTCAATTATTAATAAAATGTAACATTCAATCAATATCACATGATAACATTCATTAACACATTAGATTCGTTAACACACAACATTCATCAATATGAAAATAAAAACATAATTCATGAACATTCATTAGCACATAATTAAATTCATTGAGACATAAAATTCAGTCATTATCAATTAAGGTATTTAGATGACAATCATTTCTTTTTTCTCTTTCTAATTTTTTTTTCTATGTAAGCTCTAAGAGGAGCATCAGTGTTATCATCAATACCCCCCTCATCAGTTGTTTTGTTCTTTGTTCTTGATGATCTCAAATTCCTATGCTGCTGCAAAGGGGGGTCCTCTACAATAACAAATAAAAGAGTTAAATTTAAAATATTTAATTATAATTGTTACAAGTATTTAATTATTTTAAAGAACATAACTGTGGCGCTCTTTAATTACCTGATCTGGCCACATCATTTTGTCTAGACTCAACCTCAACATGCTCATGAGCACCGACCCCTTGATCCTCTACAGTTGCTATACAAAATGTTACATTAATCCAAACACCAATTGTAATTACATATAAAAATTTTAATAGCAAATGTATACCTCCACCACTAGGATGCACATCATGCGAACCTTCATTATGCATAGATTGTGTAGAAGGATTGTCAGGCTGCATTCCAATATCCTACACATTGTTATCATTGCTTTCTTAAAACAGATATACTCACTTTATATTAGAACTTAACATCAAATAGACTAATTGGTAAAGTATTCAATTTGAAATAAATTTCATTTAGCTTATTTACCTGTGGCTCAGATGCATCATTATTTGAACCTTGCACACTGATTTCAGCTCGTAGCCGTTCAGCCACGGCTCTATAGCCTTGTTGGAAGCCAATTCTCTTGTCCTCTTCTGTGAGGCATCTATTGAACTCTGACCCCTACATTTTTTCTTGGTATGGTGAATTTTACTTGCATTGTTTGATCAAAAAAAATTTCCTTGCAATATATAAAAAAATTGATACAAGTTTTCATTTACTAATACTTACAACTCGTGCTTGAAGTTTGGAAAAACCACCAGAGCCGAGCTTGTGTGTCCCATGCTTTTCTAATCTTGCCTTTGTTGCCTTTGATGTGTCAGGCAATCTATGAAAAGTTTGAAATATGTTAGAGACCAGTATAGGAAAAATTTAGAGGTTAATTAGTACATAATTACATTCTCAAAAGTATCACATACCTTGCTCTACTCTCTACTGGCGTAATTCCTTTTTTCATGTCGGCTTTATACTTTCCATCCAAAATCAAACCCTGCCACTCAGCCTCAAGAACATAGGGCGGACGCTCGTGCCTTGGGTTAACCTCTAAATATTTCTTGTACTGGTCCCTAATATACTTCAAACATAAACCAGCTCTTTCAAGGAGCTTGTTTCTCTCGAATGCACGAGGTCCAAAAAGCTGGGTCATACTATCTACAAGATCATCCTTCAACTTTTTATCTTGGTTATTCCACCTTTTAAGTAAAAAAAAACATGTTAGACTCATAAATGAAGAGAAGCTACCTTTAATATAGTTCAAGAAATTGATGAAAAGGAAAACTATTCTAGCAATGATATGAAATCAAAATAGTGGTTTGGGGTTTTAGTTAGGATATGATGTTCCACCATGTACGTATGGTGGGCCCGAATATCCGCAAACACTCGTCACCAAGTTTTTGCCAAAAAATATCATTCCCTACAAAATAATCATGGGATCATTAGTCGATGAAGAGTGATCAAAAACTAAATTACTATTATATCACTATAGAATAATAATAACTTTAAAGTACCTGGAAGTTTGGATACTTTTAAGGGAACGCCTTCATCATCGCTGATGATCAATACGCAATCCTTCACCGTTCCCGTACTAGGAACACGGGAACATCCAGGGAATGATGTTGCATCGGGACTTGTTGCATCTCCTATTGCAAAAAATGAAAACCATTATCAAATGCCTCCAAGAAATAATAATTCAAGGGAAATAAATTGGTGCAGAGCACCCATGGCACAAACACAATCAAGGGATCTACATCGTAAACACATAACACTTAAACACATAACAAAAGAGAGAAAAAGAGGGATTTGTGTACCGGTAGATGGTGCAATAGTTGGTGCATTTAGGCTGTGTGTTGTTGACATGGCAGTCGGCAAGACATTTGTGGCTGTCCTGGATGGAGGCGGCGTTGTCATATCATCATGGAAAGGAGCTGAAGAATAAAATTGTTAGAGCATGCATAAATACAGAACGCGTGGACTAGCATGGACAAGATTGTTAGAGCATTAAAAAAAAGATTGTTCGAGCATGTATTGTCAATGATTATGATCATTCCTATATATATTCAGTGGAAAACACAAGTGGGGAATGGAACATGTGATCTACCTGAACCACTTGCAATACCGGCCTCATCATGGGAATGGGGTTCAAAATTACGCAAATAACTCTGTAAAGACAATGCATCCATATTTTAATTAATGTCATAAAAGAGCATAACATAAAAACCATTATTGAACTCTTGTAATAATTAAAAATTTCATTAATACTTACTTTAAAGTTTTCAGAAGTGCGCAACAACTCAGCTGCCCTGTCTTTTATTTCCTGAGTCTGAGGATGTATGGATACCAAACGTAGAAGTTCTTTCCCAATTTTCTTTAGCAGCTTTTTAATGGAACCGATCGGGTCATCGGTCTCTGCTAAATCAATAAAAAAAGGGTCCACAAGGGGGGACTCCTGAGGGACTGCAGGTTGCTTTCCCTCTCTCCGACCACCAGCCCTCTGTGACAACAATAGTATTAGTATTATCAAAATTACTCCAAAACAATGAAGAAAATAACATTAAAAAAAATAACATTTTGCTTCTATCTAGTTTGCACAATTACAATGAATTTTACCTACTCATGTGTAGATGAGCTAGGAATATCGTCACCATCACCTTCGGGCGGTTGCTCCATATTGTGCCCCTGTGTCAAAGATCAAGTATAAAAATGTTAGCCAAAAATTTAATAACTAAATGGTATGTTGGAGTCATTGATTAGAAGTTGGTTTAATAGTATGTACCACCCCCATGATAGTAGCCTCGTTTGTATCTATGCGGTTTAAATTGTAATCAATAAGCAGCTCTTCCCCTGCACGTATTGATTTTATCGCACAGATGAATACACGATTTCCCTCGCGCGCCTCAAATATGCAATTGGGTTGCTTTATAGTTGACCCAGGTCGTGTACTATTTATAAAACCTGCAATATTCCCTGTTGCTTTTGGCCTTCCATCAATGTATATAGCCACACTTTTACTTTGATTATTGTCTTGCTGTTGTATATAATTTGCCGAGAGTGCATACCTACGCATACTTTTTTTATATTGAACAATATGCATCCAACTTTTGTAATCGTAACATGGTCCAACATACTCCATCAATTCAGAAACTTTGTTGTAAGACACCTTTATGCCATCCATAGAAAATAGGCCCAAACCATGTAATGATGATGGTGCTATGCGATATATCCTCTCATTAACACAAAAATCAATGTTTATTGGAGGAAGTTCCTTGGGTACCCAATGTTTCTGTAGATGTTGGTACCTCAAGGGCACCTCGATGTCGCCTTTCGTCTCATCATCATAAGAACATGACCCCCCTTGAGCAAGGAAAAATTTCATGTGTTTATTGAATTTCCTTCTAGTCCTTTGACCTCTAGTTAATCTCCCTATTCTAGATAAACTGCATGTCTCACTTTCCTCTTCTATTCCTATATTTCCCTCACTCGAGGAAGACACTTCTGACAAATACCTATTTGCTGGTACCTGCAAATGGGAGAGATCTTAGAAGACATCAATCTTACTATTGATAAGTGTATTAAATAGACTTTCTATAAGGTCTATTGACTTATACCTGTCGATCCATGAGACTGTGCGGGATACTCTTGAAAGGGGTTCAATTTCCTGCAAATGTAATTCAATTATCGTGAGCATAATCACATCATAATCATAATCATATCCATCATAAGCATCACATAAAAATTAAAAACATTAAAACGTACACATTATAACACTTATAGCTTTTAAATAGATAATGAATAAACTATGTAACCATTTAAGACAAATATATTTCTATCAAGAAATGAATATTAAATACATTAAGGATTGATGGCATACCTTTAAATTTCATCATCATCATCCTCATCATCATCATCATCATCATCATCATCATCCTCGTCATCGTCATCATCATCATCGTCCTCGTCGTCGTCGTCGTTGTCGTCATCATCAACATCATCATCATCAACATCAACATCATCTTCATCATCATCATCAGTAGCAGCATCATCTTCTTCTTCTTCTTCATGAAAATTTGTCTCAGGAACATCATCCAATAATTGTCGATCATGATCATCATCTACATCATCTTCTACTTCTTCGGTATCTTCTTCTTCCATCGCATTATACTTTATCGGCCTTCCTCTCGGTTCATGTCTAACAACAAATGACCAACCCGGTTTATGTGAAACCTCTGAGTAAAATACCTGTTCACATTGGCTTGGAAGAACATAGGGCTCATCCCCAACTGGCTCAAACGACCTTGTATTAACCATTGTAAATCCATTATCATGTTCAATAACAGTTCTATTAGGATCATTTGGATTAAGTCGTAGCCTGTACCATTTGACAACGAAGAGTACTAATTTGAAGGAACTAAAGTCGCACTCAAATATATCATCCAAAATGCCATAGTATTGATTTTTAGACTCTTGAGGATCTAAGTCATTTCTAGATGAAATATTAGTCACTTGAAAGACTGCAGTTATTCCAGAATCACAAGTTTTCTTCGTGTCATCCAACACTTTGACGCGAAATTTTTGACCATTACAGAACATACCCTTGTGGTGTTTAACCTGCAATAATATGTGAAACATGTCAAAATTATTATATCGTGAGTTGATAAACATACGGGTGATTAATAATTTTGTACGTACCTGGAAATCTCTTAAACCATATGCTAAATCTATTTCCCTTTGCGTAACATTAGAATCTCCATTACGATGAGCTTCTTTAACCAATGAAGATACACCTTCCCATGTTAATGTGTGACCAGAATGTTGACATCGTTCAATCCATACCGTCATCCAATCAAGATTGTTTGCAATATACAAATGTAGTGCATCCCACTCTCGAGCAACTGTACAAAAAAAAAATAGACGACTTACAACTGATTTATTTTGAAGATTAAGAAATAATTTATTACAATAACATCTTATAATTTATTACCTGTCACTTTCCTCAATCTACCTTTCCCCATCAAGTACTCCCCTTTGAATTTTTTAAAAGGGTCGAGATCCCAAATGCGATCTACATGGATATTTGAAGCAAACTTAGGAAGATATTCAGTAATGTACACCATAGTCTAGTATACCATGTATCCCTCTACCATAGAACCCTCAGGATGTGCTCTTTGTCGAACCAAAGCCTTCAAAGATTTCAAGTGCCTCTCAACCATCCACATTGACCTAGTGTGTGCAGGTCCACACATTTCAATCTCCTCAACTTGGTGTATGAGGTAGTGTTCTTGTGCATTGAAAAAAGTTGGAGGTAGACACTTTTGCATTTCACACAATAAATGAGGAATTCTTCTCTTTCAATAGTTTATATCTTCTTTATGGATTTCTTTAGATGACAACCACCTACATTAAGAGATTCAAGTCACAAGAAATATATAAATACGAGACTTTACAAAATAATATACAATACATTACATAGCAAGAAAAACAAATCGCGAATATAATAAATATATACAACAAATTGAACAGATATTACTACTTACCTCATGTATTTTCCAAGATCATATATCACTTGTTTGATGTTATTGTTGAAGTGCTCTGGGAGAGATAGAGGTAGCACGTACTGCAGTAATTATAAACCAATCATTTCATTATTTTCTAACATAACATAATGAATAGTACACGTAGTTTATGAATATATTGTAAATACAGAAGAACATAACTTACCTTGATGAAAGTATGCCAATCATGCGTTTTGAGCCCTGGCCCAAATTCACTTTTCTTTGATATGAGATTGCTTATGTTCCCAGCAAATCCTGTGGGAAATCGAATTTTTCGTATGACTTCTTTTATGGCATCACTTTGCTACTCCGTTAATAACCAAGGAAGGGCACTTATATTAATCTGATCTCTATTGCTATTTGAGTGAATGAAATTCTTCAGTGCATGATTGGATTCATGAATGTCATTACAAATTTTGACAATTTTTTCTTTGTCACGCCTTCCATCCAGTATTTTCCACAATGTCTTTGTTATATTATTTCCAACATGCATAAGATCAAACAAATGCACAATTTGTAGGTCCTCGTAGTAGGGCAACCTACTAAATTGTCTGGGATAGCTTTTTAGTCCCTTTGGAAGGTTGTCAGTAGTGCCTTGACGACCTTCACGATCATCAATTACATAATTAGTAAACAAAAATCACAATAGAAATATATAAATTACAAACATAAACCATTAAGTGGAACGACATTACCTCGACGATTAATTCTATTATATTCCAACTTCCATAGGCGAGGTGTCATTCTTCGTGGCTTTGATGTAGTCTCTTCTTTCCCATTGAAAAGATGTTTTTCCATACTTCGATACTTATGATTCCTGTGGAGGAAGTGTCTGTACTCATCAAACACATGCTTTCCTAAACTTTTTGAATGACGAGATTTCATCTTTGGACCACAAACTGGACATGCAAATTTTCCCTTTGTTTGAAGACCTACAAGATAATGATATAATTGGATTATTAAATATGTTGATTTTTATAATTATAATTATCATGCGCAACTTGAATTCACTATAACATACCACAAAAATGTGTTAGCCCTGGGGCATCATGTATTGTCCATACAAGTATTGCATGGAATTGAAATTGTCTTTGTCCTATTGGTCTAGACACGTCATACATAGTGACACCGTTCCATAACTCCACCAACTCGTCAATAAGAGGCTCAATATATACATTCATATCTTTAACTTGATATTTACCTACTTGAATGAACAGTAACATTACATAATTATTGTGACCATTTTACTGTAAGATTTGTAAGTACATGTAAATTAATAACTATCAAATGATAAAATACCTGGAACAATCATTGCCAACATAATGTGCTCCCTCTTTATTGACATCCACGGAGGAATGTTATTGTTGATAACAAAAACAGGCCACACCGAGCAAACAGATCTCATCTCTCCAAATGGATTGACACCATCCGCTGCCAATGAAAGCCTGAGATTACGAGGTTCTTCTTTGAAGTGTTGCCACTTTTCCTCTATGTGCATAAATGCCGAACCATCCGCAGGGATTCGAATAATGTCATCTCGACTTCTATTGCGTGCATGGTAATCCATAAATTGTGCCAAGCTAGTACACCTGAATAATTGTCGCATCCGTGGAATAATGGGGATGTAACGAAGAACCTTGTGAGGCACCTTTTTTATTATTCGATCCGTTCGATATCTACTCGTATGACATACAGGGCATTGTGTTGCAAATTCATGTTCTTTATAATATATAATATGATCATTGGGACAAGCATGTATTGCTTGATACTCCATTCCAATATCTTTCATAATAGCAGATAATTCTCGATATGAGCGAGGTAGAATATTTGATGGTGGTAACAAAAACTCGCCTATCAATCTATAGCAAAAAATATAAGTTGTTAATATAAACAATATTAGTGGTACATTATTCACCCTTTGTTAACTATAAAGACATATATGACATACCTTAACATACGTGACATTGTTATGTTGGATAAACCATTCATAACCTTCAAGTTCAACAACAACAATACAGCAGAGAGAAGAGTTGTTTGGGAGTCTTTGTATAGGGGCTCGTATGCCTTCTCAAGTAGAGGTACATCAAGGCTATCATCATCATCATGATTAGATCCGCTTGGACTAAATGTGTCATGGATCAATGTATTTATACCATCATCTTCAATTGTGTTTTCTGGCGCATGATCGTCATCTTCCATGGGATCATTATCTTCACCTTGGATATTCGCACCCCCATGTTCCTCCATATCATGTACTTCCCTGGGGAGATCAACCTATATAAAATTGATTAACATAAATAAACCATGATCTTCAACTCATCATCAAGTGATTTCATATGTATATAAATTGTTAAAATGATATAATGAACAACTTACCAGTGGATGATAGTCATGCCCCCCTTCAATGTGACCATTCTCCCTACAATGTCTCTTAACTGTTTTGATTAGCAATCTTCTACGGTTTAAGCCCTTACAAATTTTGCAAGGACAATAACATTTTCCATCACCTTTTCTTTTCAAGTTAGACCACAATCTAGCGATTGTCTCCCTATTTTGTTCTTCACTTATATTATCTGACATGATCGTTCTTCGCAGGAAGCAAAAATTGGGCTATGAAAACTTCGGTCTACAACTTTCAGTGACTAAGCAAAATTGTCAAAAGTACACAAAACATATAAGCTACAAGGCCTTCTTGCTTAGCTCTAGAAGCTCTCTAGCAATCAAAACATATAAGCTACAAGGCCTAACAGCAATTTCAAAACATATAAGCTACAAGGCAAGACATATTACATGACATGGCAAAAGGATTAAAATATACATTAGATTAAAAAATATACAATTTTCAAACCTGAGCGCGCGGCTATAACTCATGCAATGGTCTTCTTGCTTAGCTTTAGAAGCTCTCCAGCAGTCAAAACATATAAGCTACAAGGCCTAATAGCAATTTCAAAACAAGGGTCATCAAAAGAACCAAAAACAATGTGTGCAAACAATACCTTGTGAAGTGGTATAGACAATTAGAAGATGCTACTATGTGCTAGGGAACTTCTTAGAACTGTTGGTATATTCTTACAACTTGTTACACCTGGGATATTCTTCTCTGTAGATGCTACTGTGTGCCATGGTCCAAACGGGCCCATAAATGTGGTTGAATAGCAATACATTCAAGTGGCTTACACAAGGGACAGTCACTGTGAGATATCCTCATGTGTGACTGTCCTTGTCACAAATGAGGACATCTCACAGTGACTGTCCCTTGTGTAATTGCCACTTGAATGAGGTCAGTCACTGTAAAGACAACATGATAATGTACACATACAATGAGTGTACATTATCATGTTGTCTTTACAGTGGCTGCCCTCATGTTGTATATTCTTCTCTGTAGATGCTACTACGTGCTAGGGAACTTCTTAGAACTGTTGGTATATTCTTACAACTTGTTACACCTGGGATATTCTTCTCTGTAGATGCTACTGTGTGTCGTGGTCCAAACGGGCCCATAAATGTGGTTGAATAGCAATACATTCAAGTGGCAATTACACAAGGGACAGTCACTGTGAGATGTCCTCATGTGTGACTGTCCTTGTCACAAATGAGGACATCTCACAGTGACTGTCCCTTGTGTAATTAAGTATTGTGGGGAAGCATTCTAAATAACCAAAGCCGCTAACAATAAATTCAACACAGATATGTCCTCATTTCTGGGTATTTTAGCTCTCTAACAGCTGAATACCAGATTAAATAATAATGACAAAAGAAAAATAAACCCAACGTACTCAGAAATTGTAGCTGTGATTTTGCGGAGGGAATCTCTCTCGGCGCTGTTGAAAACACAAATGACAACCCGCTTTGTTCAAAACACAAATGATAACCCGCTTGATTTCGCGGAGGGAATCTCTCTCGGCGCTGTTGAAAACACAAATGACAACGTTCCTTTTTTTTTTTGCACTTATATCCCGACCAACATAAGGTCCATTTGTAATACAACATGATAATGTACACTTACAGTGAGTGTACATTATCATGTTGTCCTTAGAGTGACTATCCTCATTTGTCGAAGAAGAAAAGCATTAATGTGGCTGAATAGAAATACATTCAAGTGGCAATTACACAAGGGACAGTCACTATGAGATGTCCTCATTTGTGACTGTCCTTACAGTGAGTGTACATTATCATGGTGTCTTTAGAGTGACTGTCCTCATTTGTTGAAGAAGAAAAGCATTAATGTGGTTGAATAGCAATACATTCAAGTGGCAATTACACAAGGGACAATCACTGTGAGATGTCCTCATGTGTGACTGTCCTTGTCACAAATGAGGACATCTCACAATGACTGTCCCTTGTGTAATTCAAGTGGCAATTACACAAGGGACAGTCACTGTGAGATGTCCTCATTTGTGACTGTCCTTACAATGAGTGTACATTATCATGTTGTCTTTAGAGTGACTGTCCTCATTTGTTGAAGAAGAAAAGCATTAATGTGGTTCAATAGCAATACATTCAAGTGGCAATTACACAAGGGACAATGTCATGAGCCGTGACATATTGAACTTAGTATAATAATAAAATGATTAGATGATATATAATAATCTATTATTAACGGTATATAACAATAATATATAATTATTATCAAAAGATAATAATAATATATAGTTAGCATAATAAGTAATATGTTAATTAAATAATATTAAAATATTAATAAATAATATAATTATGATTATAATTATAATATAAATTAATAATAAATAATTATTAATAAATTATATATATTATATTATAATAATATATTAAGTAATAATATTAAATCAATTATTGATATAATAATTTTAATATATAAATAATATTAATAAACCTCTCAATATAAAACAATATGTTATCACTATAATAATATTTATTATAATATTATTAATATTACTAACATCATTAATTATAATATTTAATAATAACAATAACATTAATAATAATAATAATAATAATAACGTTTAAAGCAATATCAAATATCTGTAATCGATATACATCTACATTAAACATCTGCATTATCTATCACGATGAGGAACGAAGAAGTGATACAACAATCACTAGTCATTACACATCGATACCATGAGAGGATGATTAATGAACCAAATACTATGAAGTCAAGATCAACATGATATGAATAAGGGATAGGTCGCTATGGGTTTCAGAAGATGTATTGATAAGCAAGAAGGATAACCATTCATATATTATAAATAATCATTAATTGCACAAGTTTAGACAATGACATATCCGATAAAGCAATATCAAACATGAAGACCCGCTAGCAAATATGCACCATCACTTCCTATGTTATCATGACAATAACATAAACTAGATTGAATTCTACTATCTATATCAATAGACACCACATAGGAGGATATCGACTAAAGGATTGAAAGATTATCGATTGTCTGAGATAAACCACATCTTGTAGAAACACAAAAGCATCAGTGATTATATCACAAGCTATTGATGAATGAGGCATCAGTCATGGATAATAAGTACAATGTATCCTTAAGTATTAACAGGAATGGAAGTCAATTTGAAGATCAAACTCCATTACCAGCAATCAACCAATAAATGGACAATTATCAGAAAATGATATCGACTTATATCAGAGTAGAAAGATTGGATATCATCATAACAATATGGGATAAGGCAAGAGTTAATATCGATTGACTAAATACTAATGATAGTTAGACCAAACTAATACAAACACAATGGATGTTAACTACTGGTTGCACTACCAATTAGGGAAGATTACCTTCATAAAAAGATTTGATATTGAGTCAATCTGGGAGTTATCTATGATCAGAAAATAATGAAATAATATTATGTGAACTGTCGGATTATGGAAAGGTGTGCTTAACAAAGGGACATGGAGGAAGAAACAAGACATGTCTCATTCATAGCATCTCTTCATTTGTTAAAGACAATATAAGAATGCATTCTCGTCAGTCACTCAAGGCATCATTAGAACTTTATTTACTTATCCATATTTGGATATACTCAATAGAGCATCTGCCTTTGGCAGTTTGGTTTCAAGTTTATCATTGCAGATCAGAGACAACACCATGATTGCACAGATAGAAAGGATAGTCAGAAACAGCATCAATATTTGAAGTTGCAAGCATATAATTCAGAATCTGAAATAGCAACATATCACTCATAGCGATATTACACATTTGCATAATTACATCATCATATCAGACACAACAAATACATTGCTGTAAGCAATACTTATTGATTGTATATCGATATTGTTTATATCAGACATACCATCATTATACTATCACTATAAGTGATAGGAAACATCATATTCATAGCATATTTCATATCATTATATCCGACAGTGCTATTAAACATATTGGTATCAATATCATCTTGCACACATATTGTGATTGAATCTGAAATAGCGGTTGATATCTTAAGTAACCTCCATTACTTAGTTTAATTGTAAGTATCTGATAGAGTAAGTCTGAGAAGTGGAGTAATTGTTCCTGTTTTCCAAGTTAGCCAAAAAGGGGACATTACAGACAATCACGGTGAGATGTCCTCATGTGTGACTATCCTTGTCACAAATGAGGACATCTCACAATGACTGTCCCTTGTGTAATTCAAGTGGAAATTACACAAGGGACAGTCACTGTGACATGTCCTCATTTGTGACTGTCCTTACAGTGAGTGTACATTATCATGTTGTCTTTAGAGTGACTGTCCTCATTTGTTGAAGAAGAAAAGCATTAATGTGGTTCAATAGCAATACATTCAAGTGACAATTACACAAGGGACAATCACTGTGAGATGTCCTCATGTGTGACTATCCTTGTCACAAATGAGGACATCTCACAATGACTGTCCCTTATGTAATTCAAGCGGAAATTACACAAGGGATAGTCACTGTGAGATGTCCTCATTTGTGACTGTCCTTACAGTGAGTGTACATTATCATGTTGTCTTTAGAGTGACTGTCCTCATTTGTTGAAGAAGAAAAGCATTAATGTGGTTCAATAGCAATACATTCAAGTGGCAATTACACAAGGTACAATCACTGTGAGATGTCCTCATGTGTGACTGTCCTTGTCACAAATGAGGACATCTCACAATGACTGTCCCTTGTGTAATTCAAGCAGCAATTACACAAGGGACAGTCACTGTGAGATGTCCTCATTTGTGACTATCCTTACAGTGAGTGTACATTATCATGTTGTCTTTAGAGTGACTGTCCTCATTTGTTGAAGAAGAAAAGCATTAATGTGGTTCAATAGCAATACATTCAAGCGGCAATTACACAAGGGACAGTCACTGTGAGATGTCCTCATTTGTGACTGTCCTTACAGTGAGTGTACATTATCATGTTGTCTTTAGAGTGACTGTCCTCATTTGTTGAAGAAGAAAAGCATTAATGTGGTTCAATAGCAATACATTCAAGTGGCAATTACACAAGGGACAATCGATCACTGTGAGATGTCCTCATGTGTGACCTTTGTGAAGGCAAGTGCCAATTTGTACCCAAGTTACCAATATTGTGGCAAAAGTGGGAATGAAGCATTTAGGGGTCAAACTGGGCAAAGAAGTGTAGAAGTGGCCTATGTGAGGTCTAAATAGCCTAACTAAGTCATGGTTAGGGTCTTATGGTGTTTGAACAATAAGTTTTGAACCAAAATCCCAAAGGTTGTAACAAGTTGTCAATGTTGTCATTCACAACATTGACAACATTTGTGCAAGGGAGCATTTTCGAGTAAGATGGTTATGTAACTATATGAAACCATTGAATTAGGCATCAGATCAACTATAAGAGGCCTCCATCGATCTGTGCAAAAGGTTGGGGGGAAAAACATTTGGAATTAAGAAGATTTGTAGAGTAACACGGTTTTAGTGAATTCTTGAGTTTTTTTGTTTCTTTGTTTTCAGTTGATTAATGGATTAGATAGCTCGCAGTGTCTATTGGAAAAGTTAGTACAAGTTGTTTTTTTTATTCTGTGTTGTGTTTTTTTTGAGTTTTGAAGCATTCCAACTAGTTTGTTAATTCTTTTGTTAAGTACCCTATCATTGGTTTGAACCAGGCAGGTTGAACAAATGGAGTCTTAGCTCATCATTCCATTGTCAATTTTGTACGGGCTCTTGGAATGGGTGAGGAGACTCCATGTACTATATGTTTGGAAGGAGGGGCCCTGGGAAGCTCATTTTCTATGTTTGCAATGATGTCCTAGGTGAGTCAGTTGAGCACAGTTAGGGATGACAAATCATTACAAGAAGATTACAACAAGTTGAATGCATTGGTTGCTTCAACTAAAATCTCATGGAGAGGTAGACACACATCTAAAGAAGCCGCAAGTCAAATTAGAAGATTGGGTGAGTTTCTTTGGCTGCTAAGAAAACAAACTCTTAGTCAGACTGTCCAAGTTGTGTCAAAATACTTGTTTTCAGGCATGGCTGTAGCAGTTGGTGTACAAAAAATCTAGGAGGAGAAGACCTTAGATATCTTGGAGTTCTCAATAAAGGGCATCTGAATCCTAAGCCCTTTAGGTGGCTTAATATAAACAAAAAGGCTTGACAAAGGCCTAATTGCTAGCAGCCTATTTTTGGGTGCAATTGGCATGCATGGTTTGATGAACCGGATTGAAGTACTGATGAAAAGTATAGGTGAAGGAGTAATATTGAAACCAATAGAGGTCCTAGTGGCCAGCCTCTCCATGGAGTAAAGTTCTAGTTGAATGTGTTTCAATTTGTGAAGACAAGACTAGGAGTGTCCTAGTAGCTAGATTGGTATTGAGCAGAGTTCGTTGTATTTCTTGTTGGTGTGCACTAGTTGAAGGAGTGGGATCTTGGGTAGAGATACCTAAAGAGTGTAGGGATAGTTAAGTACCCTATCAAGTCAAAACATTGGCCTAAAGAGACCCTAGTGAAGGATAGGGAGTGAGCAAGACAAAGTGTTACATCAATTAACAAGATCATTTTTTGGTAATTGTGTACATTATCATGTTGTCTTTACAGTGACTGTCCTCATTTGTTGAAGAAGAAAAGCATTAATGTGGTTCAATAGCAATACATTCAAGTGGAAATTACACAAGGGAATATCACTATGAGATGTCCTAAGTGTGACTGTCCTTGTCACAAATGAGGACATCTCACAGTGACTGTCCCTTGTGTAATTGCCACTTGAATGAGGACAGTCACTGTAAAGACAACATGATAATGTACACAAGTACCGTGAAGGTAGTCACAAGTTAGGGCTGTTTCATTGCATACCCGAAACAATGAAGACATTATAGTCCACAAAACGTTTTTGCTTGAAAGATGAACAAATAAAATTAAACTTCTAAATAACCAAAGCCGCTAACAATAAATTCAACACAGATATGTCCTCATTTCTGGGTATTTTAGCTCTCTAACAGCTGAATACCAGATTACATAATAATGACAAAAGAAAAATAAACCCAACGTACTCAGAAATTGTAGCTGTGATTTCGCGGAGGGAATCTCTCTCGGCGCTGTTGAAAACACAAATGACAACGTTCTTGTTTTTTTTGCCCTTATATCCCGATGTGATTTCGCGGAGGGTTACGGTGCTGTTGAAAACACAAATGACAACGTTCCTTTTTTTTTTTGCCCTTATATCCCAACAACATCGCAATTGCAAGTTAGGGCTGTTTCACTGCATACCCGAAACAATGAAGACGTTACGGTCCACAAAACGTTTGTGCTTGAAAGATGAACAAATAAAATTAAACTTCTAAATAACCAAAGCCGCTAACAATAAATTCAACATAGATATGTCCTCATTTCTGGGTATTTTAGCTCTCTAACAGCTGAATACCAGATTACATAATAATGACAAAAGAAAAATAAACCCAACGTACTCAGAAATTGTAGCTGTGATTTCGCGGAGGGAATCTCTCTCGGCGCTGTTGAAAACACAAATGACAATGTTCTTGTTTTTTTTGCCCTTATATCCCGATGTGATTTCGCGGAGGGTTATGGCGCTGTTGAAAACACAAATGACAACGTTCTTATTTTGTTTGCCGTTATATCGTGATGTGATTTCGCGGAGGGTTACGGCGCTGTTCAAAACACACATGACAACGTTGCTTTTAAATTTTGCGCTTATATCCCGACAACGTCGCAATTGCGACAGTTACAAATGTATTGTCGTCGCAAATTGCGACGGTGTCGGGCTATATTTGAAAAAAAAAGAGCAAAACCACATGACATTTGCCTGCCGTCGCAAATGGCCGTCGCAATGTCACCCCAAATGTATTAGTGTGATTCTCACTATCCAGTCTCCACTTACGACGTCCATGTTGAGATTTAATTGTATGAAGACAAATGGATGTGGCAACTACTAGGTGACAAAGTGAATACCAGGGTGAATTACTTTGATTTGCTTGAAATATGTTCTCTTTAAAACAACTGAACCTGCAGGTCACAAATTTTAACAATATATAAATTTAAACAAACTCAATTTGAAATTTGTTAAAAGGTAGAAATTTATAATTTATAAATTAAGTTCAATATATTGATGTAAACCATATACAAACCTATGGGGAACAACATTCCATCACTTTCTTCAGGTTCAAGTAACTTCATCCTCTCTGTAGTACAATGCAGTAAATAATAACCAACTCCTACATTTCCATGCTTAGCAATCACTACAAAGACATCTCCTGCACAATAAATTTATATATACATGTGTGAGATCTTAAAATAAATACTTAGTTCAATCTATAGATCTATCTATCTATCTATGCATGCAACTCAATGTACCATATAATGTGAAATATATATACTTACCAATTTTGACCAATCCTGAGATATGATCGTATTTAGTAGAAATCAAAGGAATATCATCAAAGTTTTCATCTTCATCTCTATCAAATGTATCAGTAACAACTAGTGGCACTAGATTCCATGTGCCTACATATCCACGGTCTTGATTGATACATTCCTCATAATTTTTAGTAATGCACTGACAACAAAAGCATGACTAGTCCATAGTGTTCAACATCCAATTGTGACAATTCGTACTCATAACCGAATGCAAAGATCACGTCTTTTCTATCTTATTGCAACCATGCATAATTTTTCTATCCACACCTGAAAAAATGCATATATAATACATTCTATATAAATATAATTTGAATAAAAAATATCATACAAATTTTAAACACTTTCAAATAATTTAAAATGTGTGCATACTTTTTATCGCCCAAAATTTTCTATATGGCATTGCTTGAGTCAATCCTGATGACGTGTCATTCTCATTTGGTGCAAAATGTGTCTTGCACCATTTGACCACATCATGTGCATTTTTTATATGCACTCCCTTATAATTCATTTGATACTTTTGTATAGCACATTTGATGCAAGATCTGGCACCATCATGTTCACCTTTTCCATCTCCACTCTCAGAGAAACTCCAGACATGTGGTATGTTTTCATTATGATGATATCTACATAGTGCATAAAATGGTCTCGATGATTTGAATTGTGCAGCACATCCATCTAACCAAACATAATGTTTATCAATTTTTATACCTCTTTCTTCCAAATTTGCAAAAAACATCTTGAAGCAATGTTCCACATAATAAATGTCATGCTGTCTATTATCACTTATATAAAAATGATATTCCTTCTTGATGACCTGTGCTTCAAATGTGCTCTGAATACCATCCAAATCTAATTGTGCATGTCGATAACACACATGTACCATAATAGTAATTTTCTCTTAAAAATAGTATTCTGACTAAATTGCCTTTTGATGAACAAAAGAATAATTTTTTGCAAAATCAACAACTGATACAATAGTTCCAAGTGCGAAATTGTCTCTCAGTGTTTGAAATTGTTGTGCTCGCCACTTTGCAAAAAAAGCATGATGAATGTAGGGTTGAATCAATTTTTTAATTTTTTCCATAAATACTCCAACATTTATCTCCTCTTCAACATATTCTAACCTTTTGGATTCTTTCACAAATTTTGTTTCATTCTTTACATATTTGTAACTCTTGAAATTTACCATCTTTGTTACATCAAATGGATGAGATGAACTCACTTCGTCTAAAATGAGGAGCCTTTTCAAAACCATAAGTGTCTTCTACAAACTTTCAAAAAACTTGATAGTGGAGATCAAATTCAATATGATAACGACAACAACAAGTTTCAAACACTTTGTTTGTTCTGATATAATATGGCTTCAATCTTTCAAACAATGTTTTCCCAATCTTTATATTAGGATTTGAACTACAAAATGACACATACATTTCATGTTGTGTTGTGTCTAACCAATGTTTCGTATGATATTCATATTGATTAGTTGAAATTCTATGTCTGATAACATCTCTAGTGTTTGATGAAGGACGTGTATTATCAGTCCAAAATGATGTGACCAAATTTTTTGTTTCTTCATCTATCCTATCAGAATGAGGAGCTCTACACATGATTGCCCAATTGCCTTCCAAGGTGCTATCATCCAAAAATATTCTCCTATTAACATATCGTGATAATGTTTTCCTATTAAAACCAAAATGAGATGAAACTGAAGATATTTATCTTTTTCATCCCATAGTGTTACCTACAATGGATGTCAACAAAACTTTTCTTGTAATGGACTTATCTATAGTTTGAGATCGCTTCCCTAGCTGGTCCAAACCTTTCTTAAGATTTTCAATCATATCAGTTTACATGTCAACAAATTTTCTCTTCTTTGATGATGTGTCTATACCTAATAATTTTAATGCCCTTTCCAAATTTTTGTTTATAAGTATAAGTGAAAGCAATTGAGCTTGTTCAAGTGTTTCAAAATTATCAAATTTACCCAATATTTCTCTTGCTATCATTTTCATTCATCTCTTCTTAGCAAGACTTAAGGGTTGATCATTAGCAAGTGATCTCAAATTCTCCACATCCATTGTAAGTAAATGATCTAAGTTTCTATAATTAATATTTTTCTTTACATTTTGAGCTAACTTTAAAAGTTCATCCATACCAGTAGGAGCACGTGATGTTGACCCTTCTCCAACATCAATTGTTTGACCCTCCGTAGGGAGTAATCCCGACCCTTCTTCAATGTGAAATTCTTTGACTTGACATGACCCTCCTACTTCAGCTTGTCTTTCAGCTTCTTTAGTTTTATGATAATATGTCAATGTAGCTTCACAATTTATTTGTTTAGTACCGGGTGACCTTTTCTAGAATATTTACTTTGTCTTCCCTTCTTGTTCCCCATTTCTTCGAGCTCCAAAAAATGTCTTCCCCAAGATCGTCAACAAAAATTTTCTTCTTCAAAAAATACTTTAATCTAATATTTTTCCTCTCCAAAATTATGCCTTTGAAAAAATAGAAATATCAATCCTCCTTCAAAAAATGCCTTCAATAATAGAAAATGCAAATTTATTGATTGCAATTCGATATAAAATAGAAACAAAATGTTTTACTTTTATACCATTCCAAATTTTTTTACAAAATAATTTTACTAGCCGACTTCGCTTGAACTACATACTTCGTGCAAAGTACCCAAGGCAAAATTTCGGCGAGTGTCTTTTTTGCCGAGATTTTCACTTGAGAGGCTTCATGCGAGGGTTCTTCGCATGAAGACACTCAAGTGTCTTAGTGTGAAGGGGGTCTTCATGCGAAGACCGCAAAACTAAAATTTTGCCCTCAGAAAATAATTAAACTTCAGAAAAATGGTCTTTCGAGGCCTGAAACAAGGACTAAACAAGATGAATTTTTCAAACAGATGATGTCAAATGATGCTATTTGGAACAAGATTTCTAATGAATATAATTTTAATACATATTGAGTTCATTATCACTTTTAAATATTACTTTAACTAAACATAGGTTGTTTGGTCATTCAACAACCTGTCTCTTCAAGCCTTCGGGAAAAATAGTAAATTATAAAAAATATTTAGGAAAAGCATATTTGTGTTACCTTTCTATGAAAAAAAGGAAAAAATGAATTTTTATATACACAGATCAAGTTAGAGCGATCCAAGTGATCTTATGTCTAAATTACAGTTATTGTCACTTTAAAACTTAATAAACTATGAAATATTGATCCAAAATGAATAAAACCAATTGCATCCTTTAGATATTGAAGTTAAAAATATAATATTGAAATAATTACATCATTAACATATTTAAAAAAAAAGTTATGTTGATCCAAGTGACAATAACTCTTTAAAAACATAGTTTTTTCATGCAAACCACTTTTCGAAGGAGAAGGAAAAATGAATTTAAATGATTTTAAAAAATATATATATATATATATTTATATATATATATATATATATATATATATATATATATATATATATATATATATATAAACTAGAAAGAAAATTCTAAAAGACTTTAGTTTACATCATCTTTAAATTCTTAATAGTTTTGCGGCAACAGATGTTTGAAAGTGAAGTTTTTTCTCAGAATGTTGAACTTTGTGTCAAAGTTGGCCAAAAAGTGGGACTCACTATTGTGGGACCACCCAGGTTCTTTTATATACTCTACCTCGGCTCTAGATTTTGATATACAAATCTGTTTCTTACTCAGCTATGTCACTAATCTTTCTTCTAAAAATAAAACTGCTCCACTTACATACTTTTCCTATCATTAATGTTTCCAGCCCAATCAATATCTGTGTAAACCTTTAGATAAAAATATTATCCTTTGTTGTATTGTAGACCGAAGTCTTCTATACCTTTCAAATATCTAAATATTCTTTTGGTTGCAGACATGTGTGACTCCTTTGAATTGGAAGAAGATCTAAAAAAAATACCTATGTTGGGAGCTCCCTTTGATCTTCAACTTGTAGATTTATACTTTGATGGATAACTTTGATATAACTTTGACTCTATCACCACTCCAAAGTCTACAAGGAAGAGGGCCAATTAACAAGGATCAAGAGAGATCCTCCTACACTTTGAGCCTTATTGCTCAGGTGGGTGTACCCTTGATTCACTTCTTGAAAGGAATCACTAAATGATATACAACTATATACTCTTTACTAACTGCTTTAAGATTTTATCATTTGAATGTTTATGTGTGTGGTTGATGATAATGAAATGCCTCCAGAGGATGGACCAGTGCCTTAACCTAGGGAAAAGAGTCATCCAATTACATACATCAGCTGAATACCTTAATTCAAACACAACTGAATCCAGGATAAGTGCTTTGCCTATTACCCCTCTCCCTCAGACATAAGGACATCAGATTCTTGCTTGGTTGTAAACTCACTGAACCCACCCAAAAGACTTTAATCCTAACTTTGTTAGGAACTCAGAGATGACTTCACAATACTCTTTGTTTACCATATGCTAACACACTTTGTGACATTAACATATATGAGCTTAGAACCGAAACAAGAAGACATACACATATGCAAGATTGGAACTCAATAGTATTTTCATTAAGATATTTAGGATCAATATACAATCAAAACAACACAAAGGTAGGAAATACCCAAAATCCCACTCCTCTATCAGTATAACACTATCAACAACTAGCCGGGACCAAAGAAAGTTTTGGAACCCCTACAAAATCAAAATTTCTGCAACTTATACTCCCTAGTCATCTTGGAATTCTCAAAGAGAATGCAACAAGCTACAAATGACTTAGGGTTAGGGTTTCAACCACCCAACCAACTGGAAATGGTCAAAAAGTTATTACAGGGGTGGAAACCCAAGCAACCAGGAGAAAGAAAACCTTGAAATGATCCTCAATCATGAAAATTTCTTTGTGAAGGTATTGAGAATCATGAACAACACTCAAAATGTCAACCCTACAACATGCCTTGAGCACAAAACCGCACAGTACAAACCCTATAGACGATCACTCAACACCCTGGACCACACTGTAATGGAAAACAGATCATCTCACCAAGACGAGTTGCTTCTGCATTGAATTCTAGTCTTTCTGGTCGCAGGAAACCCTTCAAAAATTTGAATTTGAAATCAAACGACTACTTTATGGTGCTTTCAACAAATCAGCGGTTGAAATTTGAAATCAGGTTCACTTTAAGTCGTGACCGTCCGATCATCCCTTTTCGCAGTCTTTATGATTTACCTTTTAAAAGGGCCCCAATCAAATTTAGCAAACTGGCGACAAAGGTTTCCGCCAGTTCGTGAAACACTTTATCTCTTCGCCATTAAGTTTAGATATTCTGCAAATGCTTGTTCGTTGAACCACTAAAACACTTAGAGAATTACCGCTAACCTCATTCATTTGGGCCACTAAACCTTTTGACCCCACCTAGGCCCGCTTTATGCCACATGTCAGTACATCATTCGATTCTCATGCTCGGTCACACTGACAAAGGACCCACCTTCTGGAAGCCTTATAATTGGACGACAGGCGTAAGATCTCATAGTTCTGACAAAACTCATGAGAACTTACACCAACCGTAGATTATGTCCTCCTCATTGATCTCTCTAACAATGACCCCACCTGCCACATCATCCACGTCAACCAATAAAAATTGAACAATCCTGCACCACCTGGAAAATGGCCCCACTGAGAACACTAAACCGCTTGGAAGATCGGACGGCTGGTGTAAGATCTGAAAGGCTTGCAAGATTCTATGCACTTACATGCAAGTCATCGATGAAGAATCTTCTCCCATCCCTGACAACCTACTGACAAGAAACAAAATTAGTGGATGGTGCATGATCTTAAGCCTCTAACAAAACCCATAAGATTATACGCCGTTTGTCGATTCACTGACAGGATCAGGACCCACTGACACATCTGGAAACTAGGTCCCATTGACAGGATTCCTCTCAGCAACACACTAACCAATGAGAGAATGCCAACTGTGCCAACATGGTAGTGGACCCGCTTGAAAAGAAAGACTACATCATAAAGGAGAATCAATGGATGTCTTAAGTTCGCAAGCCTCTGACACATCTCATGGGAATATACACCCACCATCAGATGGAGATGGTGGCAGAGAGCCGGGCCCAGGAAAATACAAAGCCAAAACATTAGGAAGTATTAAAACTCAAGGCTTAGGAAAAATTAAAACCACTGGGCGCTGGGAACTTAGGAAAGATTAACCGGTGACTTAGGAAATATTTAAAGGGGACCTGCTGACACATGAAACCTAACCGCGCGACATGGTAAAGTTGATCATTTAAATAGCACATGTAGAATAAAAGGTTTTAAGTGACCCGCGAAAAGGTAATACAACATTAGAATAGGGCCAGGGTATTTTTAATTTTTAAAATCCAATGGCTACAATTTTGAAACTTTTTCCTTGGGGTTTATGCCAGGGACCTAAAAATAATTGCAGAGACCGGCAGAAAATTGCTAAAGCCATGAAATTTTTGGTACGTGCTAACAGTGGCTCTGTCTGGGGATGTATGCCTCCTGCAGGCATAGCAAGGACTTAGAATCACTAGTTTAAAGCAAACCATCCCACTGGAAAAATTTTGCAGACAACAGGGAACAAGCAAGGCAGAGCAAGCAACAAGACCAAAAACTGACAGACCAGGACAAAACAGGGTAGGGGCAAACAGCTTATTTATAGAATTTACAAAATGTACAAACCTAACTACTATTCATGGAAAATAGAATACCTCAATTGAAGTATTTCTTCAATAATTGTCCATGAACTGGCAATTCCTGAATATCACCATTTAATTCTTTGATAATGTATGAATTTTGGCCCCATTTCTCATGAATTAGATATGGCCCTAGCCAGATGGGATCAAATTTACCATGTTTCCCCTTATCCTCCAGTCTAGCATTCCAAACTAATACCAAATCACCAGGTTCAAACTTTCTATCAACAGCGTTCTTATCATATAAATTGTTAACCTACAACTATAATTTGGCATTCATTGCGACTGATTCTCTTCTAGTCTCATCCAACCTAATGAGGTCCTCAATTCTCAACTTCATCTCATCATCTATGTCATCATCATATAGCTGAACAAATTTATACATTTCCAATAAGTTATTTTGAGACATTCTTGCATGAATTCCATATACTAGGTTAAATGGTGCACAACCAATTTCCCTCTTCATAGTTACCCTATTAGCCCATAGAGCTAATGGCAGCTTTGAATTCCATGCCCTCTTATTCTTTTCAAGAATTCTCTTTAATATTTTAATCAAACTCTTATTACTAGATTCTGCCTGACCATTTCCTTGTGGATGATAAGGTGAGGAATTAGAAATCTGAATTCCCAAACCTTTGCAAAAGTCCTTATATTCAGCAGACTAGAAGCACATGGCATTATCACTTACTATTCTCTCAGGGCACCCAAACCTTGTAACAATATTATTCATCATAAAATCAATTACCACCTTACTAGTTGCATTTCTTGTAGGTATAGCTTCTACCCACTTTGTAAAGTAATCAGTGGCAACTAAGATCCATGAGTGTCCTCCATGACATTTATTGAAGCCTTTTGTAGAGGGTCAGGGACACCTCTATCATTTTTTCCTCTCACAGTAGGGACAATAGGCTTTCCATCCTTCCATTGGGTGTTGTAGGGGTAGTTCTGCAATCTATTCTATTTGTTAAAATTGTTGTTGAACTGAGGCCTTTCATTGGTAGGAGCACTAATGTTCCTATTTGCAGGTGCCTTCAAATCCTTCAATGCATTGAGCACCTTATCCAATTTATCTTCCTCTTGCCTCTTAGCTCCAACATTCTTATCATTTTCCTTTTTGTATTTCTTATCCCCAAACAACTTTGGGTCATCTCTCTTTCCCCCCAATTTTCTTGATATTTTCATATTGTTCTCAATGTTGATAGCAATCCTAAAAGCATCCCTAAGAGTTCTTGGTGCTTTGTCCCTCAAAAAATATCCCATCTTTCCATCAAATGCATTGAAATATGTGGTCAGATAGACATTGTCATCTAACCGCATAACTTGGAACAACTTATGCATACCTTTCTGAAATCTCATGTTGAATTCAGCTGCAGTCTCATTCTGATTTTTCCTTATGGTATTGAATTCATTCAACATGAAACTAGCATTAGGCCTATCACCATACTACTCTTTAAAACATCTCTCAAAAGAATCCCAAGTATCAATACATTTGTCAGGAAGTCTCTTAAACCAATCTCTAGCATCCTCCATTAGAGACTAAACAAATAACTTCATGACCACATCCTCATGCTCTACCTCATAATCATTAAGCATATCAACAAATAGCCTAAGATGCTCTTCACAACTAATAGCATTATTACCAGCAAACTTAGGTACCTTATCTCTAATATCATTTGGAAAAGCATTCGGGTAACCAGGAATTCCATCAAAACTAATTTTCCTATAGCCTTCTAATTGCATAGGTCTTCTTTGAAAAATTGAACTAGTGTTAACCCTAGGATCAACATTAGCATCTACATTTATTTGTGCATTTGACTGCTGCCTAGGATCAGCACCTATCCTAGCAGATGAAGAAGGAATTGAACTAGTAGCATTACTAAGTGGAATAGTAGTAGTCATAGATGGCATACCTAGTTCAGTAGCAGATGGGCCAAGAGCATTAGCTGATGAAGCCTTCAAGAACTGGATCTTTCTTCTTTTTTTTGCAATGGAAGCTTCAATTTCAGCCCTCTCTAATTCTCTTGCAAGGTCCTCATCTTCTTTTCTTCTTCTCTCCATTTCTGTGTCCTTATTTAAATTGGGTGGTGGGACCTCAGGTATTGTCAATGATTTACTTGTTTGATGTCCCACCATCTTTTTCTTTCCTTTCTCACCAGCGGCAACATCAAGCCTAGTGATCTCATGCCCATCTTTATCTTTAGGCAAAGGAACATAAATTTGCACTTGTTTAAGCATAGGACCCTCCCTATCAAATTCATGATCTTGCAGTAAGTGCTCTTGCTCACTCTTCAAGGCATCAAGATCACCAAAGACATCATGCTACAAAGTTTTAGGAGCAGAAGCAAGCATCTTATTTCTCTCCTTCATTTCATTAATCTTTCTAAGGAGAGACTATCTTTCTATCAGAGAATTCATCTTTTCAGCCTCTCTCTCCTCTTGTAACCTCTTATGTATGGCATTCTACTCTGCCAACTGCAACCTCAATGCATTTAAATCATCAGGATCTACCATAATGTCATCAGAACCTGATAACACATCCATATTAGAAAGATTTTGATATGGGAAGTGGACTTGCCTTGGTCTCATGGGTTCTCTTTTGAAATTGTCCTCATCAAGATCTAAATCAATCTCCAAACCCATCTCTCTATCTTGTTCATCTTGACCTGCAGGCAATGGACCTTTGTCCTGAAATATAGCTTCTGGAGTATCATAAAATCTATCTTCAGAGCGACCACCATTTGAATTAGAAACTCTGTCCTGGGAACCTTCCTCACTTGAGGAAACATGTGGTGCTCTACCTCTAGTATTTCTTTCTTCTCTGATGGGAGCACTATTAGACTCACTATTCCTTCTAATTCAACTCTTCTTCTCCTTCTTAGGCAATTGCTCCAGAGTGACCTCCGGATTCTTTCTGACAAAGGACCTAGTATTCCTCATCTTGTCCATGATTTACAATATATAGCACTGGTTCTTAACCTTTTTGAGTCGCCACCCACCTAGATGGGAAATCTTTACTTGAAGTACAATAGGAAAACAAGAGTGCACTTACAACCTTTATCTCTAGACTCTCCCCAGTAGAGTCACCATTTTGTTGGGAGTTCCCTTTGATCTTCAACTTGTAGATTTATACTTTGATGGATAACTTTGATATAACTATGACTCTATCACCACTCCAAAGTCTACAAGGAAGAGGACCAATTAACAAGGATCAAGAGAGATCCTCCTACACTTTGAGCCTTATTGCTTAGGTGGGTGTACCCTTGATTCACTTCTTGAAAGGAATCACTAAATGATAAACAACTATATACTCTTTACTAACTACTTTAAGATTTTATCATTTGAATGTTTGTGTGTGTGGTTGATGACAATGAAATGCCTCTAGAGGATGGACCAGTGCCTTAACCTAGGGCAAAGAGTCATCCAATTACATACATCAGCTGAATACCTTAATTCAAACACAACTGAATCCAAGATAAGTGCTTTGCCTATTACCCCTCTCCCTCAGACATAAGGACATAAAATTCTTGCTTGGTTGCAAATTCATTGAACCCACCCAAAAGACTTTAATCCTAACTTTGTTAGGAACTCAGAGATGACTTCACAATACTCTTTGTTTACCATATGCTAACACACTTTGTGACATTAACATATATGAGCTTAGAACCGAAACAAGAAGACATACACAAATGCAAGATTGGAACTCAATAGTATTTTCAATAAGATATTTAGGATCAATATACAATCAAAACAACACAAAGGTAGGAAATACCCAAAATCCCACTCCTTTATCAGTATAACACTATCAACAACCAGCTGGGACCAAAGAAAGTTTTGGAACCCCTACAAAATCAAAATTTCTGCAACTTATACTCCCTAGTCATCTTGGAATTCTCAAAGAGAATGCAACAAGCTATAGATGACTTAAGGTTAGGGTTTCGACCACCCAACTAACTGGAAACGGTCAAAAAGTTATTATAGGGGTGGAAACCCAGGCAACCAGGAGAAAGAAAATCCTGGAATGATCCTCAATCATGAAAATTTCTCTATGAAGGTACTAAGAATCATGAACAACACTCAAAATGTCAACCCTACAACACACCTTGAGCACAAAACCACATAGTATAAACCCTGCAGATGATCACTCAACACCCTGGACCACACTACAATAGCAAACAGATCATCTTACCAACACCAGTTGCTTCTGCATTGAATTCTAGTCCTTCTGGTCACAGGAAACCCTTCAAAAATTTGAATTTGAAATCAAACGACTACTTTATGGTGCTTTCAGCAAATCGGTGGTCGAAATTTGAAATCAAGTTCACTTTAAGTCATGACTGTCTGATCATCCCTTTTCGGGGTCTTTATGATTTACCTTTTAAAAGGGCCCTAGTCAAATTTAGCGAACTGGCAAAAAAGGTTTCCGCCAGTTCGTGAAACACTTTATCTCTTTGCCATTAAGTTTAGTGATTTCAAGAATGCTTGTTCGCTGAACTGCTAAAACACTTAGAGAATTACCACTAACCTCATTCATCTAGACTGCTAAACCTTTTGACCCCACCTGGGCCCGCTTTATGCCACATGTCAGTACATCATTCACTACTCATGCTCGGTCACACTGACACAGGACCCACCTTCTGGAAGCCTTATAATCAGACGACAGGTGTAAGATCTCATAGCTTTGACAAAACTCATGAGAACTTACGCCGACCATAGATTATGTCCTCGTCACTGATCTCTCTGACAATGACCCCACCTGCCACATCATCCATGTCGACCAATAAAAATTGAACAATCCTGCACCACCTGACAAATGGCCCCAGTGAGAACACTAAGCCGCTTGGAAGATCAGACGGCTTGCGCAAGATCTGAAAGGCTTGCAAGATTCTATGCCCTTACATGCCAGCCGTCGATGAAGAATCTTCTCCCATCTCTGACAACCTACTGACAAGAAACAAAATCAACAGATGTCACATGATCTTAAGCCTCTGACAAAACCCACAAGATTATACGTCGTTCGTCGATTCACTGACAGGATCAGGACCCACTGACACATCCAGAAACTAGGTTCCACTGACAGGATCCCTCTCAGCAACACATTGACAAATGAGAGAATGCCAACTGTGCCAACATGGCAGTGGACCCACTTGAAAAGAAAGATTACATCATAAAGGAGAATCAATGGATGTCTTAAGTTAGCAAGCCTTTGATACATCTCATGAGAAGATATTCCCACCATCGGATGGAGATGGTGTTAGAGAGCCGGGCCCAGGAAAATACAAAGCCAAAAGATTAGGAAGTATTAAAGCTCAGGACTTAGGAAAAATTAAAACCACTGGACACTAGGAACTTAGGAAAGATTAACCGGTGACTTAGGAAATATTTAAAAGGGACCCACCGACACATGAAACCTAACTGCACGACATGGTAAAGTTGGTCATTTAAATAGCACATGCAGAATAAAAGGTTTTAAGTGACCTGTGAAAAGGTAATGCAACATTAGAATAGGGCCAGGGTATTTTTCATTTTTTAAATCCAACAGCTACAATTTTGAAACTTTTGCCTTAGGGTTTATGCCAGGGACTTAAAAACAATTGCAGAGACCGGCAGAAAATTGCTAAAGCCATGAAATTTTTGCCACGTGCTAACAACCTGTACTACATGAGAAATATCATGTCTACTATGTACAACATACTGTAGCTTACCAATCATTGATTGATAGAGTGTCTCATTCACTTCTTTTGAATCATCTTCTTTTGAAAATTTTCAAATAGTAGCCATTGGTCTTCCAACTGGTCTTGAATATTCCATACCAAATGTCTTTGTGTTCTCATTGATGTACTTTGACTATGTGATGTAGATCCCATCTTTGACTTGTTGAATCTGTAGTCCAATAAATTATTTTATGTCTCCTATCATGGACATCTCAAATTTATTTCTCATCTTCCCAACAAAAGATCTGCTCAATGTGTTATTTCCTCCAAAAATAATGTCATCAACAAATATTTCAGCAACCAAAATCCTATGATTACTATCACATTTTAGATACACATTGTTGTTTTCACTTGTTCTTTGAAATCCAATCTTGATTAAATATGAATGCAACATTTCATACCATGCTTGGGGTGCTTGTTTCAAATCATACAGTGCCTTGTACAGTTTACATACCATGTCATTGTTAGTATTCTCAACAAATCCTTTAAGTTGTTCAACATAGACTTCTTCTTCAAGAATACCATAATAATAAATTCAGATTTAACATCCATTTGATGAACTTTAAATCCTTTATAAGTTGCATATGATAGTAGAATTCTAACTCATTCTAATCTAATAATAGGTGAAAAAGTTGCACCATAATCAATACCTTCTTGTACATACCCATTGCAAACCAGCTTATCTTTTTTCTGATCACATCTCCATGTTCATTCAGTTTGTTTCTAAAAACCCACTTAGTACCAATAACATATTTATCTTTAGGTCTCAGTACCAAAATCCATGTATTGTTCTTTTCAATTTAATCTTTCTCTTCTTTCATAGCTTTAACCTAATCTTTACTATTTAATTCATCTTTTACTATTCTTGGATCAAATTCAAAAATTAAACATGTATTATATCTTAACTTACTTCAACATTCTTGTCTCCAATAATCTTTCTCAATGAATGGTGTATTCTCACATACTTGGCTAGGACAGGTTCAGTAGGTTGTGGAAGTTATTGATTTTCAACATTCGGTGGTGGCTCTCTCTATTCATCTTCCTCCTCAATTTGTACTACAGGTGAACTTTAGGTAGAACATATACAAATATTTGATAGTCCTCAAGTTCCATTTTTCTATCTTTATCATTTTTCTTTACAAATTCATCAATCCTTACATTTTCACTTTCTACAATTTTTTTAGTAGTCTTGTGTAAGCACTTGTAAGCCTTTCTCTTTGTAGAATATCTTAATAATATTATTTCATTACCTTTATGATCAAAATTTCCATTGCTAGCATCCTTTAGAATGTAACATCTACTTCAAAATACTTTGAAATAACTTACATTTGGTTTGTGACTACACTAGATTTCATATGGAGTCTCGTTTGTACCTTTCTTTAGTTGTACCCTATTTATTGTATAAGATGCAGTGATGACTGATTATCTCTAAAATGTTTGAGATACACCCTTCTCAATTATCAATGTCCTTGCACAATCAATAATGTATCTATTTCTTCTCTCTGCTATACCATTTTGTTGTGGTCTCCTCAGTGCAAACATTTGTCTTTTTATTCCATGTCCATTACAAAAAAAGTGTAAACTCACCAAATGTAAACTCACCTCCTCTATCAGATCTCAGACACTTCAATTGTCTTCCAGTCTTGTTTTCAAGTCTTTCCTTGTACCACTTAAACATTTGAAAAGATTCAAATTTATCCTTCAAAAATATGACAAACATCATTCTTGAATAATTAGCAACAAATAAAATGAAACATCTATCACCATAATAACTTTGTGTTCTCATATGTCCACATAGTTTAGTGTGCACTAACTTGAAAATTCCTTGTCTAGTGTAATATTTTCTTACAAAACTTGAATTTTTCATCTTACAAACTTGACATCATTTGCACATGACATTTTTAGGTTTATCCAGTCTCAGTAGACCTCTTAGTCTATTCTTTTTTCTCATCTTAATTAACTTGTCAAAATTCACATGATAGAATCTCTTATGCCATAACCATACATCCTCAACTTTAGCAAATAAGAAACTCTTTGCAGTAGTATTAAGGTAGAATATAAGTTACCTTTTGATTGTTCACCAGTGGTAATCAGACCTCCATTCTGATGAGATACTCTTACCTTGAACCATTCTGAAATTCTAGTCAATGACATGTGTTGTTCAGTTCTGCCACACTTCAACCCAATAGACATCATCACATTGTGTATTATCCAACAAAATTATAGAACCTTTACCTTTCATAGGATATGGAGCATCATTACCAAATCCAACTTAACCTCCATCATGATATTCCATAGTAATGAACTTATGTGTGTCCCCAATCATATGATGTGAACATCCATTATCTATTATCCATCTATCATTCTTACTAACACGAGAAATTAGGGCTTTTTCTTCTTCATACCTTTCTTCATCAGAATCATCCTTGATAGAAACATACACAACCTCTTCATCTTCATCATTATATAAATCATCATTGATTATTCCTTCTTCAACAATGCAGCATGACTTCTTACCTTTGTTCTTGAAATCTTGGTATCTCTTGAATCTGTTCTATCTTTTGTTATTATCTAAGTTATCTTTCTTCTCATCACTGTTATTGTCAAGACATCTAGATGCAATATGACCAATCTTGTTCCAATTGAAACATTTAAAAAGTAGTTTATCTTAGTATTTTCCATTTCCTCTTGGTAGTCTCTTGTCTAGTAAAGCTTCAAACTCTTCTTGTTGTCTTTCCTCTTCAAACAGACTTTCTAGATCACTCTTGCAATTGTGAAACCTTTCACTTGCACACTACTTGCATAACCATCACTTGATCTAGACTCTCTACAATTAATAATGTTCTTGAAGATGACTTCAATGTAGACTCAATATTAGTAGTGGTAGGTAAACTATTTTCAAAATCATTTAGTTTAAAATAAATAAAGTTACCAATTGTAGCATTCAATTAAACATGCATCTGAGGAGTAGATCTTCATTCTTGTATTGTAGACACTCGGATGGAACATATAGGCAACAATGTCCTAAGAAGTTTTCTTGTTACATCTTCTTCTTCAACATGTCCTCCAACACCTCTAATAGCACTCACAACTTCCTTCAATCTTGTATACTTACTATGTAACATCTTCACCTTCTCTCATTCTCATAGAATCAAAATTTCCTTTCATAATTTAAGCTTTTGACTTCTAAACATGTTGATCTCCACCATATACCAATGCAAGTTTTTCCCACATTTGTTTTGCTATATCAAATCCTTTCAAAGATTTCAATCTTTACAATGCAAATATACCAGCATATTAATGGATCATTTTAGGAGGAGCTAGATGAGAAAGTTGCACTTTGTGATGTTTGGGAAAAAAAGGAGCTAGGTAGATCAAACTTAATTTTGATGGAGTGTTGAAAGGTAACCTCAATTTGCTAGGAGAAAGATTTGTAGCAAGAGATTGGAATGAAAACCTTCTAGCTTTTAGATTGAAGAGAATGAACAATGAAATGAAAAAAAATTCATCACTCCCTTCTTATGATAAATCATAAGGTGTGATTCAAAAGATTGATGAAGAAAAAGAATACAAGGTTAAATCGAAAAGTCCATAATCACATTAATATGGACTAAAAAGCTAAAAAATACAAATGAAGTAGAAGTTTAGACCACTTTGAATAAAGAATATTTGGAAAAACTATTATCACGACATGGAATCCACTTGGAAGGTGATTGGTTAATCATAGTCTACTCAATTATAAGAGGAACATCATTGGCCTATAATTTAAATAAATACATTAAAAATTCAAAATGTCACTATCGGACTTTAAAGTGATACACCTCAAATGAGGTGGCAACAAGTAGGTGGATGTACTTTCCAACTCTGCCTTGTTAGTACTTGCCCATAGGCTAGGCAAGTACTATTAAATCCATTTTTTATTTCTTCCATTAACTAGTGATTAAAAAATTACATTTCTACCAATTAAAATTATTATTTTTATCAAATTTGTTACAAAATTAATAATTTGTATAATTCAACAAAATTAATTTCAAGCTCTTCTATTGGCTTAGGCAATATTATAGGGGCAAATACTTTACCATGTCATTAAAATAATTCATATTTATTTTTAAAAATATATTATAATATAAATGCATGGTTTTGGATATAGATAATTTATTAACTAATGTATATTAAACTGAATAATAAAATTTGTTATATGTATTATAATTAGATGTTATATATTTAGATTAAATAACATAAATTAATTATAATCTAAATATTAATAAACTTAACTTTTTCATTATATAAAATATTATTAAAACTATTCTTTGTTAATTAAATGATGTAATTTATTTTGATTTTAACAATTATTTTTTAAAATAAAAAATTATATTATATTAGATTAATAATTTATGTGAAGTATTTCAATTTTGATTAATAGTTATATTTTTTAAATATCTTATAATATATTATATTGAATATTTATGTATAAATTATTTTATGTCAAAAATTAATAATTATATTTAAGAAAAATAATTTTATTGATATTTTTAACTATATATTTTTAAAATATTGATAATATATAAATCTTTTTAAAAATTAATAATATTGATAATATATAAATCTTTTAAAAAATTAAAAATAATTTATGTACTTCATTAACATAGACATATTCACTTACATTTATAAGGATTAATTTCTTTTCTTTTTATTAATTTGATTTAAACTATGATAATTAAATATCTTAAATTTGTAAAACAAAGAAGTAAAATATTTATAATTATTATATATTTATCATTCTAAATTAATATAAGACTTCATCTATTGTATCAAATAGCTATAATATTAATTACGTTGTGATTAATATCAATTATACTTGTACTTGGTAACTACAACAATAGATATTTGTTTATCTTTAACTTATCATTATTAACTTAATATCAAACTCCTAATCAATTAATCAATTTAATTATATTTGTATGAAATAGCCATTTTTTTTTTTTTTTATTATTATTATTATTAAGGCAAGTACTTTACCACTACGTGGTACTTTTATTATATTGAAAAATGTTTGAATATTTTTGAGATATTGGGCTTGATGATTTAGAACCCTTTGTCGAACGTATGGGGAAATAATGAGATGCGATGGTCAGCGTACATGGAAGACAAGGGGAGTGGCATTTTAAATTCCATCAAAGATGGTAGTATTTTTGTTGGTTCCATTTCTGTCAAGCTTGGTGCAAGAAAGACGGTAGTGATATGAGCGCCATAGAAGAAAACATCACCCTCATTACCCAGAAGCAACAATTGTGCTTTCTCAGATGCGTTTTGGAGAAATGGTAATAATGGTTTTATGAATGAGCAAGGATTCAATATTTTTTCTAATCGTTATGTTATGTATTATTTTAAATTTAATATTAATAAAATATGATCTATTGATTTATTAAAAAATACAAATATACAAATTTGTGCTATCTATTTTAACAATCCATCGTTAGTGAACTTAATTCACAATCTATGGGTTGACATCACCCCACATCCATAGAGTAAATATTTTTTATTAGAGATTTTGATTAATTTTAGTTTGTCAATGATAAATTGGTTGATTTTAACATTTAAATTTTTTTATTACTATTAACTCAAAAGATTCTTAGAAATGTCAATCTTTTCATTAATACAAATATGAATCTATTATTAGTGAGCTTAAATCTGTAAATTTATATGAATTCACACATCAATTCAAACTTAAAATTTTCATTTAAACAATGCTTAAAATTCAAAATTTAAATACATCAAAATTCAAAATTTTTAAAACAATTTTTCATCAATTCATTAACATCAATATTAATAATTAATTTTCTTTACATTTGATGTATTGACTCATGCACTAAATTGTTTCCTTAATGTTTATTCTTTATATAAATTTAATTATCTTCATATCAAACTGGTATTCTTTTTTATTTTGATCTATTTGTATTTTTTTTGCGACATTACAACATGATCTTTATATGCTTGCTATCTACCAACAGTTGTCTGTTCTTAATTGATTCATACACTCCTCTATCTTTAGCTGCTATTCGGTTCGGTTTTGGTATTTCATATAGATTGTGAAAACTAGTCTAATTCTTCTTGAGTCACTCATGATTTCATGATATTGATGATAACTTAATTGTTATTTTTATATCAATTTAGTGAACTTTCTTTAAAAAAATTGCTTTGTTTTATCATTTTATTAATCTACAAGTCTTATTAGTACTTGCCGGTAGGCTAAGTACTATTGTATCTGTTTTTAAGTTTTTGATCTTAACTAGTGATTAAATGCACTGTTCTACAACAATGAAAATAAATTCGATTTTATATTTCATTATAAGTTTTTTCATTTCCATATTGCATAATTTTGAGAGCTTGGAAATAATTTTTATTTTTATCTTTAATTGAAATTTTTATTAATATATATATTTTATATTAATTGTATATTAAAATTTTTAAATTATATTACATGAGTTTAGTTTAATATAGAACTCACTTTTTCTAATGTAAATAAAAATATTATAAATATATGATATAATATAATATATATTTATTCTCATTTAAATATATATTTTAAAATATTTGAAAATTTATTATGTATTAATTATGCATTTTAAAAATATATTTAATTATGCATTAATAAATTTATTTGATTTGTTGTATTTGAATATCATATATTATCACGTTCTTATTTGTATCAATATATCAAGGAAATTTAATATCCTCAATCACATTCTTATTTGTATCAATATATCAAGGAAATTTAATATCCTCAGGCTTGCAGGGTAATCTTTCCATCACAAATTATCTCATTTTTTTTTCTCTCAAATGCCTTTTATTTTCTTCAATATTTCAATCACCACAATTAATTGCTGTGAAATTGTCAAAGAGGTCTTCATACAAGATAATAGACTTGTCACATCTGTCTAAGAATATGATTTGTGGCGAGGATAGGGTTAGATTAGTGGTCTAATCCCACACCATTTATTTCTCAATGGGTGTGTATGGTTGTGTATGTTTCACTCTATGCTGCAATAAAAAAACATTTGGAGATATAAAAATCAAGGTATATGCAACAAGCCCTTGACATGCAGTTTACAATATTTAGAGAAGACATAACTATAATATTCCTAGGAGGGTGAATACCCTTCTGGTTTGATCATGCTAGTGGTTTGATCATTCATGAGCATGAAGAACATCTTCTAGAGTCTTTCTGCTAGCATAGGGTTATCTAATTGCCTCTAGTGGTAACATTCTAGACAACGCCAACTAATCTCTCCTTAGGATTCCAAATTTGAACAACCCTTTAGAGTCTCCTCAACATGCCTCAAATGATCATTAGGATAGGCATGGTAAAAATAAAATTCAAGGGGATGAAATGGAAGAATGAAAATACAATTTCCATAGTTTTGTCAAATATTTTGTAGGAGGGCTTCACATAACTATCAAAGGGAATATTGCCTTGTATACATAGGTAGTCACCATAGGATCAAATTTTACTAAAGTTTAGATATTATTATGGTATGATGTATTCTCAAGGTCACACATCAATGTAAAAGAAAAATAAAAGAGTTGTATATAATTGCTTGGAAAGGGTTTAATTTTAATGTTGATTAGTTAAACTCTATTAGAAAAAATGGTGATTCATATAGCACATGTAAGAAAACCCCCCCCCCCCAAAAAAAACCTCTTAATCTAAGAGAGATCAAATTAGTAGTAATCAATCTATAATCCTCATCCTAGCAAGATCCTATACTATAAATGTAGTGTAAAAAACATGTATAGTTCTCAACCATAATAATCATATTGCATTGATCAAACTATACTTATAATCATGAGGTTCATCCCTACCTATGATTGTACCACTTTTCTTTTCATTTTTCTATGAAACCTATAACTTAAAATCCCCTTACCATTTTTGTTCTTCATTTTTATGTGAGTAACAAACTACCACTTACATGATTTTCATGATCTTTTGATTACTAAATCTATCAAAATCTATCTTAGCATAACTTTGTGGAAGAAAAAGATAGTATTGACACCACTTTTATTTTAAGTATTAAATCTCAAAAACTAAAAATCAAATGAAAAGTCATACATAATGTTCATCCATCTTCATCCATCCTCTAGTATGCCCTCTTGGCTCTATTTTGACCCTTACACTAAAATAAATAAAATATCTATTAATTCCTTAAAAAAAAGATATTTAAAAAATTTATCCAATATTTAAATGAATTAAAAATTCTAAAAGATGTGTTCATCCATTTAGAATCATTAATATATGTTATAATAACTTTTAAATTTGATTGGGTAAATTTTTTTACACAATCAAATTCAAAAACTATTATAACATTCATATAAGATTGTAGAAATTTAATAACTATGATCATTAATATATTCAAATATTATACTTAAAATATAAATATTACATACTATATATAAATACAAGTGCCTATATCCAACCATTAGAATTTCAATACATCAATTACAATAAATTCATTACTTATGACAATTATCATAATTAAAAACATAGTAGTCATTTTGAAAGAAATTTAAATATTTAACCAAAATTTTAAACTAAATTTCACCTAATGTTTTCATTTGAATGGACCTGAGTATAATGTGTGAATCGATTTGCCTACCGGAGTCCTGACTGTAGAATTAACGAATTGGGAAATAAAACCAGAAATACAGAATGAAAAAGCAGAATACAAATAAATGCAGAACACATAAATTTGAACCACGGTAAATTTGTGTATTCTGCATTTATTTGTATTCTGCTTTCTAATTCTGTATTTCTGGTTTTATTAATTCTACACTGACATGTAAGATTTCTCTTCGCACCTTAACTAATATCATAACTTATAAGCATATTTAAAGTAGTTATCAATGTCATGTCAGATCTGACATTGAGAACAACGAATCTGACTGCTTACTTGCTAAGTTAAATCAGCCTCTCATCATGACTCATGTCCTGTCAATTAATTTCCCATACTTACATTGATCGTCTCAACGTATGTTCATTCACCACCTTCAATTTAAATCCTCAAACTTAATTATTAGAGAGCCATTCTTCCACCGAAACAAGCATCTTGTACCATCTTGAATGTTGCAGGCAGCAAAAGTTACGTTGGAGAAAAGATTTATATGAAAAACTTATAATTACCAGAGGAAATTATTAGGGTTTGTTGGCACCAGGTATTTCTCTCTCCGTGTTGTTGGGCTGCCCATTTTATTAGTTTTTTAACTACCTTAATGGTTTTCTTCGCATTTCTTCTGAACCCTTTTTTTTCATCTCCACGTACTGCAATTTCCATTGGTTTGAAAATGTGTGTTAGAATTGTGAGAGCTTTAATTTGAATTTCTTTCATCATATTCTGCAGGTGGTAGAACAGCTGTATGCAATATATTGAGTTGGATATAATGTATTTTGCTTGGAAAATAGTTTAACATAGAATAGATTTTTTAAACAATTCAGTGTATTGTTTGGAAAATTAGTGAATGTAGAACACAATTTTGTTACCATTTAGTGTGTTGCTTGGAAAATAGGTGATTGTTGAACTGAAATTTTTCGTTACTGTTCAGTGTGTTGCATGGAAAATAGGTGAATATAGAACATATTTTTTTGTTATTGGTCAGTGTGTTGCTTGGAAAATAGGTGAACATAGAACAGGTTTTCTTTTTTTGGGGGGTTACAATTCAGTTTGTTTGGAAACTAGGTGAACAAAGAATAGATATTTATTGTTACATTTTAATTTTTGGCTGTTAATAAACCAAATTATGGGTTAACATCATGTGTAAAAATGTGTGCTATGATGTGCAGGCTAACACATTTCTGTGGTATTGTATTCTGGGTCTAATAGTTGTTTTGTTTGGTGCCATATTTCTAAAATTGGGTTTTGTGTAGGATTACACCAGGTAATTTGGGGGTTGCCCACTTTATTCAATTCATGAAGCCCCTGAGGAGCTCAGTGAAGAAAACAGGCAGGAAGTCTCTTCTAGAAGGTTCTTCAAAGCCAAGAGGAAGGAAAAGTGGAAGTACTAAGAAACAGCATTTCATCAATGAAGATATGACCAGTTACATTAAAGCACTGATGAATGGAATGAAGTGTTGTGATGAGATGCCTGCATGTTCAAGCCCTCTGCATGAGCCCATTTCTCTTTCTGTAGACAATGGTAGCATTATCCCCAGTTTTATCTTACCTTACCTAGAATTGTCCATTCTCCAGAACAATCAGACTACCCACAGTGACTCCACTATTAAATGCTATGCACTTTCCCCATTCTATTCATCAAGCACACTGGAATCTGAAAACATATCTTATGAGCCTTCCTTAAAGAAAAACACCAATTTAGCTCTAAATTCTCTGCCCTCTGAAGTAACATTGCCAGACCCAGTTGTCAAGGGCTGTTTTTGAGAATTCATAGATAATCTTGACTATGGGCCTTCAGTAAGCCCATTAACCTCCTACAATGATGATCAAAATCAGAAGGCTGTGGTCATTTGTGACTTGGTTTCAGGCTTTCTTACTACTGACAACTCATTCATTTCCTTATCTGAAATGTGCAGTCATAACTATAACAGCAACTGTCATGTACCTTCATATTTAGTTAGCAGTTTAAGAAATCCATTGGGCAGTTACATGGAACATGAAATGCACCAAGCAGGATATTGTTCCTTCAAGGGATCAGGCTTGCTGGGGGACATGATTTGTGGGTTTGTTTAAATGTGAATTTAAAAGTTATGTACCCATGGCCAGAACATTTTAATCCGTTTCTGAAATGCCTGTAATGGTTGCTAATTAAGTCCTTGGTTTTGTATTTAGGGAGTTAAGGGTCTTTCTTTGCTTAGTGTAAAGCAGCTTAGCATCCAGATTTTTTGGAAAACAAATGGTCTAAAAGCACATTTCAAGTGGAAAAGAATCAGAGAAATCTGATTTAGGGTAATGCAGCTTAGCATCATGATACATTGAAAACGAAATGGTCTAAAAGTACATTTTAAGTGTAAAAGAATTAGAGAAATTTGGTGAATTATTTTGAATTTGGTGAAGTGAAATTTACATTTAAGCTATAATGCTGAAATTTATGGGGATGACCTACATACAGATTAGCACATACTTTATTGAATATACATTTTCATTTGGGGTGGCTGGAGAGAAGGGGATGGTTTCTTTGTTTTGAATTAGAACACTTCAATCCCTATATTGTAATGGTGAAGATTGTATATGACAAGCTCATTTTCTGAATGTTTTTGGGAAGAATTCACTAATTAGTTATTAAGTAAGAGATAATAAATTTGAGATTTACTTATCCATTCACAATACAATGGAAGCTCCAATCCTTAGATATTTATGACCCTTTTCTCTCCAAACCATGCAATTTTCTCTTCTTTTTTAACTAATTATTAGTTTAGGGACAAATATTAGGAGTTAAAAATATTTGTATGCCCAGGATGCAGTGGCATGTATATTTGAGATAAGGAATTCGATAGAATGATGGCCCAGCCCAATCAAATGAGTAGTTTCCACCTTTCCTTTTTTTAAACAGTCAAGTCAGGAAGAATAGGTTTGCTTCCTCTTTCTTCCCAATTATCCCCCTTCCAAAAACTAAGTGATGTAGTTACTCTCCTTTTCCGCACATCTCAGAGCTTTTATAGGAATGGTATATTTTCATATGAATTTGATAAATGGTATCATACAGTTTGATTTCTATAATTTTTAAATTAATTAGTTATTGTTAATCAATGTGGTGTATAGTTTGCTTATTTATTTATAGTAATTATGATTGTATTTAGAGATGTTTATTCTATTTATTTGAAAATTAGAAGATTACAAAGAATCTAATTTGGATTTGTTTGTTTGTTACATCATTTTAGATCTATGGGATACATGTTTGTTGTTAGAAATTTGATTGATTTTGGTACATTAATGTCTAATTGGTCCAATTTAATATTTTTCAAGAATTTTTTAACTAGTAGATCAATAGATTTTCAAAGCTATGGAAAAATATCAGTATATTAATAGATTATTTTAGGATCTAGATGAGAAAGTTACACTTAGTGATGTTTGGGAAAAACTGGAACTAGGTAGATCAAACTAAATTTTGATGGAGTGTTGAAAGGTAATCTAAATTTGGTTGGAGCGAGATTTGTAGCAAGAGATTGGAATGGAAACCTGCTAGCTTTTAGATTGAAGAGACTGAGCAATGGAATGGACAACTCTTTATTTCTTCATTCTAATGATGAATCATAAAGTGTGATTCAAATCATTGATGAGATACATGATTAAATCGAAAAAATTCATAATCACATCAGTATGAACTGTGAAAAGCTGATGACTACAAATGAAATAGAAGTTTAGGCCACTTTGAAATTCAAAAATATTTGGCAAAACCATTAGCAGGACTTGGAATCCACTTGGAAGGGGATTGGTTAATCATAGTCTACTCAATTATCACAGAATTATCATTGGCCTATAATTTAAATAAATACATAAAAAATTTCAAAATATCACTATCGGACTTTAAAGTGAGTGACACATGTCAAATGAGGCGGCAACACGTAGGTGGATGTACTTTCCAACTCTGCCTTGTCATTATTGCCATAGAAGCAAACATCACCCTCATTACCCAGAAGCAACAATTGTGCTTTCTCAGATGCATTTTGGAGAAATGGTAATAGTGGTCTTATGAATGAGCAAGGATACAGTATTTTTTCTAATCTTTGTGTTGTTTTTTTTTTAAATTTTATTTTATTTTAAAAGTTTATCTTAAAATATTTTATTAATATATGGAAAGATTATAAAGAATTCCATTCGGTTCAGGGGCTGGTAGGAAAGAGTGAGGAGGAGAAAATCTCCAGCCATGCCTGAGACCTTAGTTCGGAATATAATACATAATTGAAGTAAAGGGCATTCCCATCAATATGTCCCTTTTACAAAACATTAATACATGCAATTGTTCCCGACTTTGTTTACAATGGATCAATTCAGTTTATGCCTAAAAGACTTTTAGAGATTCCCAATCTTAGACTTCTTATTAAACGTTGTAGTCGTATTCTTGACTGATTGTAACCCTTGTTCACCGATTCCGCTCGTTGCTTTTAAGATTCTTGGGGCTATTGCTCTGGATTACCGGTATTATCTGTATCATCTTAGAATTTGGCTAAGATCATTGTTAGTAAGTTTGAAACCAATTTGTACTTTCTATTTCTTAGGATAAAATCCATATCCTAAAGAGAAAAACGTGTTCTTATTTGAAAAACTCTAATCAAGATGATTATTATCTGAAAGGAAGATAACTGAGATACAGACCTAGCTAATATTCTATATTTGAAAAAGTTTCCCTTGCTGGAAAAGGAGACACAGAATAAATCCTATGCTAAACTTACAAGGGCTAATTTGTAGAGTGTCCTTGAGCGCAACCCATATAGAGGGACTAGGCTAAATAGAGGGGGTTTGCAGAATAACCTTGTGGAGGGGGGGGGTCGGGGAAAAGAAAATGCCATGCCTCTAAATATCTCCTGTGAAACTTGCTCAAACTTAAACCTTTTGAACTAAATTATGAGTTGAAAAGGAAAAGAATCTAAAGAAGGGTTACTATCATAATCCAAAAATCTTTAAGATTCAGTTGGCAGAAGAGTTGTCTTGGTTGCTTCCTCTAAATTGCTTCCATATTCTTGCAGTGTGAGATTCATCATATATGCTACAAGATAAGATGAGAAAATTAACTAATTTAAATTACAAGAGTCGCAGCTTTGCCTTGCCCTCCGATGGTTAATGATTCAAGTCATCAAACATCCAGTATCGTTTGAAAGAATAAGGGTAAGCAAATTAACAACTTGCTTAAAATCCATCTGGGAAACATATAAATTCAATAGTATTTAAACACATAAAAATTCATAACCATAACTGCTACAGTTAAGTATGAAAACTTAAAGCAATCATGACCTTCTATGCAGCTAATAGACTTAGAAGTGTATCTTAAAAATGACTCTAATTTATTAAAGGCAAGATTTGATTAATATCCTTACAAAAGAGTAGAAGGTGGAAGAATACCAAATAAGCCCTTTTTGAAATAATTCCGAGAAACACTTTGAGGAGGATGAGGATGCCAAAGAGTCTTTTTCTTCCTTGGCCAACCTCAGCCCAATACCGTCATCAATAATATACTCATTCATCCAATTTGAATCAAGAAGAGACCGTACATGGGTGAAGAATAGTAAAAAGTTTGGGTTTCTTCTATTGGAAGGAGTTTCTACTAAAAATATCTCCCAATCTTATATTTCAAGTATAGGGAATGTGGAGACAAATTTATGGTTGATGACTCGGCTATTGTAATCTTTAAGCTTGGGGATGGTTAAATCAGTGTGGATATCGTTTAGTACTTTGTCTAGATCCACCAAATATCTTTTTTTAAAAATCCTTCTACACAGGACCCCAATAGCCTTAATGTCTGGGTCCACATGTAGGGCTGAAGCAATAAACATTGCTGGGATATCAGTGTTTACATGATCTATTGATATTCTCCCTAAACTCATTTCCTAAAATGACAGATACTGCCTGAACCACAATGTTAAATTTGATCTGTATAATCTTCTTGATTGTTGTAGAAGAGATTTCTCCATCGAAGGCAACTTGTTTATTTAGGCACCTTAGTTTGATTGGAGTTGTCATTTCTTAACAGATATTAGCAGATGTTGGTGAAGAAACTAGGTATTATTTATAGGTTGTAAGGTTTCTAAAGACGTTAATAGAAGGTGGATGTGAATCGTTAGCATTATCAGCATAAACCCCTTTAGTGACTTTTCATTTAAAATTTCATTGTTCCAATAATCTAAAATGTGAGCATGTTATACAAACTAATTAAAATTAAGAAAGCCTATAAATCCCACTTGACAATAAAAGTGTTCGGTTGTGGAGAAATGAAGGATTGTGCACAAGGGTTTCTATCAGATTTCCTAGAATAATACAAATTTAAATAACCATGCATAAAAAGTTTAAATATTTGTATATATATTTATATATATATCTAAATATATGCATCAAATATATATATATATATATATATATGAAAATGTATAACTAATTCAGGAAAGTGTATAAATCTATAGAGATATTAAAATCTAACAAATAAAAGTTTGCTCTAAATAAGTTCAATCAATACATACATACTGGACACTTATCATATGTTTGGTAGCAAAAAATTTCTATGATTTTAGTTACCATGTTGTTGAAACATGCTTCATGATCTGAAGTCTTTTAACAAAATCAACCGAGCCTAAAACCTATCAAGATAAAGATCCTTATAGCCCCTACTCATTTTAAGATTCAGGGCATAATTCATGCTAGATCTTATTTAAGACAAGGATACCCCGACATCCCTGAAGATGACATTATTGAATTTGAGAATATATGCCTTATTGTGAAATAGTAAGATATAAAAATTTAAAAGAGAAAAAGCTAAGATAGACATGAAACAATATTGAATGTAATAAGTGATGGCAGAATGCTTGTATCAAAGAATACAGTCACGGTTCTAAGATATAAAAATGCTTCTATTTTATATTAATAGTGAGTCCAAAGACTGAAGCGCAAAACTGGAAACCTTTAATGATATTTGTCTAAAAAACCCTAGACCAAAATAATCTTTAATGTTTAGGAAAACCTTCTCTGACTGTAACATTCTTTCTTCGTAAGAAACAAGTATTATAAACTATTAATGGGTCAAGAAATTGTTTGAGTGAAATACAACTATTGATCAAAATATGATATCCAACTCTTGAGAATACTATTTCTAAATTTTCACACTGTGATTACTTCTGGACCTACCTTCTTTGTAATGATGTGTATCTTATATATATATGTGTGTGCTTACATACATATATATCCGCAAAGGAAAATCATTGATAAAAATAATACAGCTCTATAACTCATAAATCAGAGATCTAACAAATATCCTGAACGTGAGCACACTTGATACATTCAACATTTCTATAAACTTGCGATCATGAGTAAAAGGAAAATATATCTAAATGTCTAAAAGCGCAGAGCAAAATATGTTTACATATATATATGTATGTATGTATGTATGTATATGTATATATGTATATATACATATATAGATATATATATATATATATATATATATATATATATATATATATATATGTATATACATATGTATACATACATATGTACATATATACATATGTATATATACATATATATATATATGTACATATGTATATATACATATATACATATATATATATATGTATATATATATATACACATATATATATATATATATGTATATATATATATACACATATGTATATATACATATATACATATATATATCCATTAGATAACAACTCTGAATATAGTGAGCTCCCATAAGAAGATGTCAAGCCACCAGACTAGAATAGAGATCACGGAAGCATATTATAGTTGAAATCTAGATGCCTCTAAAAGAAAAAGAACCACTCAAGCGTTCCGAAAGATTCCAGCTCTCCTGTGGTAAATGCTGCTATGACTAAGAAGAAAATTAAGGAATCTAAAGGCTGCGATACATAAATTAAATAAGTCACATAGTAGTATAAAATTAATAGATAAAAACCAAAAAGTCATTGTTTTTCCATCGATAGCTTTGTTGTACTAGTCGTTATCCAGTCTTGTATCGGTATTCCATAATTACATATTAAAACAAAAAGGGACCATTTTTCAAAAGTTCAAAAAAGATGTGCTAATATATATATATATATATATATATATATATATATATATATATATATATATATATATATATATACTTTTAAATCCTACTCTCTATCTATTCTTTACGTATGATGTTGCAGCTCCAAGAGGTGACCTCCTTTTGTAGAATGATGATTTCTTCCAGTTTTGTCATAAAATCCCTTGAGGACTTTTTTACCGAGGGCGCTATAATATTTATGTTGCTGGAGGTATCTTCATCCAGTTCCTCAGGGATGCCAAAGCCTTCCACCCTCCAGTAGTCAAGAACCTCTTTAAGATCCATCTCCTCTTTTATCACTGTGGTAATGAGGAAATCTAGGTTTCTCCTCATTGATGGCCAAAGTTTGTCAAATTTGGCTTCATCATTGAAGAATAGAATTGGAAATCACTGGGAGCTAGGGATTGAAGATAAAGTTGTCATTTCCTCCTTCATGTATAATTCTAGAAAAGGGAATTTTCAGGTCTTTGTCGATACCATGCACTGCCCTCTCTAGACCTTTCAATAACTCCTCTTTCAAAATTCCTCTTTCAAAATTCCTTTAGTTGCTCCAATGATTCTCCCTTTATTAGTTCCGTTAAAGGACGCTAAGGCCACGGAGAGTCCTATAATATGCCCATTCACCTGGACTATGAAGTCATTGTCAAAATGATCCTCCCCAAGTCCTTTAACCAGAGCCCTACGGCTCCTATCTAAGAGAGAGTTAAGGATTATATTCCATCTTTTAGGCTTGACATTGCCTCGGAAAGGCATTTGCCTATTTTCCTTTGTGTGGAAGGTTAGCACTCTCGTTTCCATTTTACCAATAGAGAATAGAATGGTAGCTATCCTTGTCGAAGCTTGTTATTAAATAACAATGAATAGTCTCGATGCATCTAAATTAATAATGATGTGATACTAGGACTCAAGTGAATTTACTACACGATTTATATCTTACCATATCATCATTATTGAGTACTTGAAGCCTGGAAATAGTTGTTGCGTAGAAAGGTATAAGTTGGATGCGAGTGCTTGGGTTTTCGAGCAAGGGAAAGGATGACAAGAGCATGATTACGCTTAATAATGAAAGAGGTGTCACTTGCCTAGATTGACGACGCCTAGTTGGATGCCTAGGAGTGGTGACCGAGAGAGCTAGTTAAAGTAATTATTCATAATAAATATAAAAGTATATCTCTGCAAAGGATTAAGCATAGGAAAAGACCCTATCAAGAGGCCCTAGCTCATGTAGAAAACCAAACCTAAACTAAAAAAGAAGATAAACCTTAAGGGATAAAAAACTATAGACCTAAGGAAGAAACCCATGCTAGAGAATGATAGGTTAATAAAGGTTTTCCCTAGAATATAACATGTTGAGCTTAACACAATTAGACTAAAGGGAGGGGTCCTCTATAGTTAGGAGTATTGTTTATAGGTTGATAAAGGTTTTCCCTTATATATGTTGTTGAGATTTATGCAATAAGACTAAAGGGAGGGGTCCTCTATAGTTATAAGTTTAGTTTAAATAAAATGCATATTCTTAACCCTAGTGATCTCAGGAAATTTGTGAAGTAGACATCCTCAAAATATTTATATAGGATTCTAAGGATTATGATGTTGATGGTGCTATTAAGAGATTCTAACCCCATCTACCCCTAAGTTGGCCAGCTCGTCTACTCTCTTGTTCCCTTATCTGTAAATATGATTGATAGAGATTTTTTTAAAGGATTGGCATAGGATCAAAGCTTCTGATAGTAGTAAATTCAATCTTCAGTTAGGAATTGTCCCTTTCCTAAGAGGATTAATTATAATTGTTGAATCATCTTCTATCTCAAGGTGTTGTAGTCCCATAGAGACACATTTGCTTAGACCTTTGACTAGAGTAAAGATTTCTGCCTAATTGTTGGTTTCCATCCCTATAGGTTCTGCTATGGCAGCAATTTCCTCCTCATATTTATTGTGAATATTGCAACCAATACTAGCTGTCCCTAAGTTGCCTCTCGAGGCCCCATCAAAGTTAAGTTTGAACCATCCCTCTTTTGGGGGAATCCATTTACAGTCAGATCTTTTGGATACCGTAATTTGATTACCTCAGCCTATAAAAGGGGGCGAGTAGGAGACCTATCCATTTTCCTCGCATTTTACCATTCCAGTGACTCATATGCAGATTCATTTTCTAAATTTTAGAGATTCTACAGTTCATGTTCTCTATGATGATAGCCTCGATTTTATTGCAGAGTTGTCTCCATTCCTATTTCTCCTCTCTAAATATCCTTCTGTTATGTTCTTTCCATAATTCCCAGATCAGGATTGAAGGAGAAGAAATCCATAGGTTAGCATAAATACTCTCTTTCTTGATGGCTAGCAAGGCTTGTAGCATCGCGACAAGGGAATGAGGAAAGACAGATGACCATCCCAAATTCCCCGTAAGCCACTTCCAACACTGATTTGAAAAGGGGCAGTTAAGAAATAAATGGTCTACATCCTCTTCACATCCCTCACAAAGGACGCATTTACTAGGACTAGAGAAAACTAGCTTCTTAAATCTACCCATAGTTAAAAGTCTATAATTAAGGGCTAACCAAATACAAAATCCTGCTTTAGGGAGATAGTTTTTATTCTAGCAAACGTTAACAGGTATTTCCATTTTCGGTCGATTATAATTTTGGGAGATGAGATTGTACCCATCTTTTGTGTTATATTCACCCATTTTAGAGCCATCCCAGACTAGTATGTCTTCAAAGGAATTCAATGAGAGTTTTCTTTTACTAAGAAGCTCTGCAATCATCATTTCATCTTCTAATGATATGCCCAAATGCTTCAAATATTTCCATGCCCATTCAGCTCCATTAAAAATAATATAGTCCTTAAGACAGGTTCCCATTTTTCCCTTTAGGAAATTTATAAGGGTGGGGTTATTTAAAGAGTTGGATATGGCTTCATAACCTCCCCAAGAATCATTCCAGAAGAGAACTTCCTCACCAAAGCTGGGATTCCATGTTAATTTTTCCTTTATGATGCAGGAGCATCTCGGGTCCTTGGTAATCTTGTGTCACCAAAAATAATTTAGAGTTTGTTTATGTTTCTCAGTTTCTACTTTGACCGAGTTGGTCAGTTTCCTTTGGCTACCAAGTGTGGTCAGTTCTCTCTTGGGCGGTCATTTATTTCACTAGCACTCGACATTGTCTGTCTATTGCTCGGTTATCGTGCTTACTGACGGGTTTAATTTTGTTTCCTATTGTGGCCGACTTGTACATTTATATTGGATCATAGATTTAATGTTTGTATCCATCATTGGAAATTGTGTGGTCCTAGATCTGACCATTACTTTCGTTAATTATGGATCTGAAGGCTGACTCAATTCGGTATCCTCTTGTATAAATGTAGTTGTTTGGTTGTAGTTTAGGGAGTCAGTTTTGATAGAAGATAGTATCTACATTAGATTAGAGATTTGTAATAGATCCTCGCATGTTTGAGGACTTCTGTGATTCATTATAATATCTAGCCGTAATCGAGAAGGCCTTACAGCCTGGCATGTATGATTCAATTGATGATAATATATAAAATTTTCTTCATTATCTCTCTCACTCTTGTGTTTTTTTGCTTCCGCATGTGTTGATCAAGCTTGGATCATTAGGGTGCACCATTTCTTGGCCCCTCATGCTCCCTACCTTGCGTTAGGTGGTATCAAAGCAAGGTTAGATCTTGATCTAGTTCTGCGGATCTAGGTTTGTAGGTTCCTCTTGAAGCCCTAGTTGAAATGTTGCAGGGTAGCATATTGTGATCTAATCTGTAATTGTAGAGGGTTGTCAAGATGGTTTGGGGGAGGCGAGATGTAGATCCAGGATTGACAGATATGCTAAGGAAAATTGCTGCTAAGTTAGAAGCAGTGGAGACAGCCTAGAGAAGAGGCAGACATCTTGAAGATGTTAGTGATGATGAAATTAAAGAAGAACAGGTGAATGCAGAACCTGCACCTATTATGGATCAAGGTGAAGAAATATTTTTGAAGGCTTTGACAAGTCTAAAGTCAACACCACATTTCAATCCTCCTGAGTATGGTGAAAAGCTAGATTCTGATGAATTGATGGACTGGATCACCGAGATGGAAAAGTATTTTGAATATGAGAACATTCCTGAGGATAAGAGGGTGAAGATTGCAAGCACAAAGTTGAAAATTCATGCATCCTTAATGTGGGAACACCCGCATATGGATTAGAAGAGGAAAGGAAAAGACAAAATCAAGGTATGGAGTAAAATGGTCAATAAGTTGAAAGGAAAGTTCTTACCTTGTGATTATTAGATTAACCTAGTTCGGCGAATGTAAAGTTTGAGGTAGATAGATAGCTCAGTAAAAGAGTATACTGAGGAATTCTATAGATTGGATATCAGATTTGGACATGATGAAGATGATGTGGAAAGAATCAGCAGATACCTGAATGGTTTGAGAGTTTCCATCCAAGAGAAAATTAGTATGGTAAAGTTGGAGAACATTGAAGAGGCTTATCAATTTGCTTTGAAGGCTAAAGAGAAATTGAAAACAAGACATGAGAAAAGATATAGAGGTCATGGAGGTAGATTCCCTAGAGGAAGAGGTAGATCTAATGGTGAAAGTGGTAGATCTAAACCTAAAAAGACAAATCTGGACAAAGGCAAGACTGAGTGAAAAGGTGAAAGTTCTAGAGGTAGAGGGAGTAACTACCGAGGTGGTTATGACAGAGGAAGTTTTCGAGGAACATGTTATAATTGTGGAGAAGAAGGACATAGATCTTTTGAATGTACACAAGAAATTAAGAAGGCTGGTAGCAGTAGGAATGCTTTGGTGCAAGAAGAGTCACTGAATGAACCTGAGAAAGAAAATAACTTGATGGTAAGGAGAGCACTATGGAATGAAAGCAAGAAGGAAGATCTGGTAAGGAAAATTTTGTCCAAGATTAGGTGTAGAGTTTCTGAAAAAGTTTGGAAGGTAATTATTGATAGTGGTAGCTCAGAGAATCTGTCATCTGAAGATATGGTCACACAATTGTAGTTGGAAAGGTTGGTACATCTGAAGCCCTATCAAATTTCATGGATCAAAGATGAGCATACATTCCTGATAAGTGAACAATGTTATGTGAATTTGAAGATTGGAAAATACTATGATAAGGTGTTATGTGATATCATGGCTATGGATTGTTGTCATATTTTGTTGGGTAGACCTTGGCAATATGATAGACATGCTATATATGATGGGAGATTGCATAAGTATACTATTGTGGCTAATGGAAAGAAACACATATTGTTACCATTGATGGAAGAAACTGTTAGTAATGTTTTCACATCTGTGAAAGTTTTCTTGATGAAAGGAAGAAAGTTTGTTAACTCATTGAAGAAGAATGATGTATGTTTTGTTGTGATTCCTAATAAGCTGAGTAAGAAAACATAGGATAATGTCCTTGAGGAGATTGATAAGTTTCTCATCGAGTATAGTGATATCATTTCTGATAATGTACCTAATGGTTTGCCACTAAAAAGAAGCATTGATCATTGTATGGATCTAATCCCTGGAGCTATTTTACTGAATAAATCACCTCATCGGTTGACACCTACTGAGAATCAGGAATTGAACCAACAGATTCAAGAGTTGTTGGAGAAATTTTTGATCAGAGAAATTTTGAGTCCTTGTGTAGTACCTGTTGTATTGGAACCTAAGAAGAATGGAGAATGGAGAATGTGTACTAATTCTAGAGCAATCAATAAGATAACAGTGAAGTATAGGTTTCCGATACCGAGGATGGATGATATAATGGACAGTTTGACCAGAGCAAGGTATTTCACAAAGATTGATTTGAAAAGTGGGTATCATCACATTAGAATTAGAGAAGGTGTTGAGTGGAAGACTTCTTTTAAGACAAAGGAAGGTTTGAATGAATGGTTGGTTATGTCTTTTGGTTTAACTAATGCACCAAGTACTTTTATGAGGTTGATGAATGAAGTTTTGAAGAAATTCTTAGGTAAATTTATGATTGTATATCTTGATGATATTCTAATATTTATTAAGACCAGAAAAGAACATTTGTTGCATGTTAGAAAAGTTTTGCAGAGGTTGAAAGAGGAAAAGTTGTTGATAAATTTGAAAAAGTGTTCATTCATGAAAGAAGAGATTGTGTATTTGGGATTTGTTATTTCGGTTGATGGTTTGAAGATGGATCCTGAAAAGGTTGAAGCTATTTTGAATTGGACCACACCTGTGAATGCTAGTGAGGTAAGATCATTTCATGGTTTGGCAAGTTTTTACCCAAAGTTCATAAGGAATTTCAGTTCAATTTGTAATGCTATGACTGAGACTATGAGAGGAGATAAAAGATAATTCAAGTGGACACATGGAGCTGACATAATTTTTGAGACTCTGAAGCAGAAGGTTGCTGAATTACCTATTTTGGCATTACCTGATTTTAGTAAGGTATTTCAAGTATAATGTGATGCAAGTGGAAGTGCAATTGGAGCTGTGTTGATTCAAGAAGGTAAACTTGTTGCTTTCTTTAGTGAAAATTTGAATGATGCTAGAAGGAAATATTCTGTGTATGATCAAGAATTCTATGCTATCATTCAAGCACTAAAGAAATGGAGACATTCTTTGATACTGAGTGAATTTGTGTTGTATACTGATCATAAAGCTTTACAATATTTGGGTAGTTAGAATAAGTTGAATCAGAGACATATGAAATGGGTTTAGTATTTGTAGAGTTATACATTTGTGATAAAGCATAAGTGTGGAGTCACTAACCAAGTTGATGATGCATTGAGTAGAAGAAGATCTTTGATGATCGAGATGAAAATTGAAGTTCTTGGTTTTGATGAGATGAAAGGTTTGTATGAAAATGACCCTGATTTTTCTGAGCCATGGAGAAAGTGCAAAGCACCTATTCAAGATCAACAAGATACTAAATGGGATGAATATTATATTTAGGAAGGTATGTTGTTTAAAGGTATTCAATTGTGTATACTAAGAGGAGTAATGAGATCTAATTTGATAAAGGAGAAACATAGTAGTGGTTTGGCTGGACATTTTGGCATTGATAAAACATGGAATTTTCTTAAGGAGAAATACTATTGGTCGTAGTTGTATAGAGATGTTCAGAAATTTGTGAAAAGTTATGGAATTTGTCAAGTTGCAAAAGGAGTAAGTCAGAATACTAGATTGTTTACACCGATTTTTGTTCCTGAGAAACCTTGGATTGACATCAGTATGGACTTTGTTCTTGGCTTATCGAAGATAGTAAGAGGTAATGATTTAATATTTGTTTTTGTGGATAGATTTTCTAAAATGGCACATTTTATACCATGTAGAAAGACATTAGATGCAGCACATATAGTAGATCTTTTCTTTAAGGAAACCATCAGATTGCATGGATTACTGAGGAGTATTATCTCTGACCGAGACAGTAAATTTGTTGGATATTTTTGGAAGACCCTTTGGAAGAAATTTGGCACTGAGTTGAAATATAGTTCTACATTTCACCCACAAACCGATGGACGGACTGAAGTTATGAACAAAAGTTTGGGGAATCTTTTGAGATGTTTAGTTGGAGACACACCGAGTAATTGGGATTTTGTGTTAGCACAAGAAGATTTTGCATATAATAATTCAATGAATAGGAGTATTGGAAAGACACCATTTGAGATTTTGAATGACACACAACCGAGAGGAATATTTGATTTGAGACACATTGCTGATGAGAATAAGAAAAGTGTTGAAGGAATAAAGTTTGCTAAGTACATGAATTCATTGCATGAAGATGTGAAATTGAAGCTGGAAGATAGTAATAAAAAATAAAAAGACAAAGCTGATAGATCAAGGAGACATAAGACTTTTGATATTGGTGATGAAGTGATGGTTCATTTGAAGAAAGATTGATTTACTGTTGGAACATATGGGAAGCTCAAGATGAAGAAGTTTGGACCTTGCAAGATTCTGAAGAAATTTGATGGTTGAAATGATATGAGATTGAGTTACTTGATGACATGGACATATCACCTATTTTCAACATTGCTAATTTCTATGAGTATCATGAACCTGATGAGGAAGTGACAGTACCGATAGAATATCCTAAGAAGTAGAATGATGAAGTTGAACATATTTTGAAGGAAATAGTTGGCAAGAGCACAAGACAAAAATAGTATATGGAATATTTGGTTAAGTGGAAGAATACACCGATGGAAGATAGTTCATAGATTTCATAGTCTAAGTTGGATGTAGCTCAGACCAGGCATATAAAATGATTCGGAGAATCATTTCAAAATAACCCCAGGTGTCTGATGCTAGAGCATCTCAGGTCCTTGGCAATCTCGTGTCACCAAAAATAATTTGGAGTTTGTTTGTGTTGCTTAGTTTCTGCTTTGACTGAGTTGGTCGATAGTTGGTCAGTTTCCTTTGCTTACCGAGTGTGGTCGGTTCTCTCCTAGGTGGTCGGTTATTTCACTGGTGCTTGACATTGTCTATCTGTTGCTTGGTTATCATGCTTACCGACAGGTTTAGTTTTGTTTCTTGCTGTGGCTGACTTGTGCATTTATATTGGATCATAGATTTAATGTTTGTATCCATCATTGGGAAGCATGTGGTCCTAGATCTAACCATTAATTCTATTAATTATGGATCTGAAGGCCGGCTCAGTTCAATATCCTCTTGTATAAATGTAGTTGTTTTGTTGTAGTTTAGGGAGTTAGTTTTGATAGAAGATAGTAGACATTATATTAGAGATTTGTAATAGATCCTCGCATGTTTGAGGACTTCTGAGATTCATTATAATATCCGGCCGTAATCGGGAAGGCCTTACAGCCCGACATGTATGATTCAATTAATGACAATATATGAAAGTTTCTCCATTCTCTATCTCACTCTTGTGTTTGTTTGCTTCTGCATGTGTTGAGTAGGCTTGGATCATCAGGGTGCGCCATTGCTTGGCCCCTCTTGTTCCCTTCCTTGCGTCACTTTATTATGTGTCTTCATTCCATCATAAAATTCCATATTTTAGAACCTTTTGGGGGGGGTAAGTTTCTCTGAATATACTAATAGGATCCTTGTCTTCTAGGTATTTATGAATGAGGATTTTGGCCTATTTAGCCTCTGGGTTTCTATATAACCTCCAAATGAATTTAGCCCCAAGGGCCTGGCCTTAATCCCCTAGATTCTTAAGACCTACTCCTCCCTCATCTTTTGCTTTGCATATGTTTTCCCATGAGATTAAGGGGATTTTGTTGTTTTCATTACCCCCTTCCAAAAGAAAGTTCTCAAATGCTTGATGATTTCTTTTTTTTTTTGAGAGGGGAGGTGAATACAAGATAATTGATAGGTTGGCATAGCTATCAAGACTAAACTTACCATAGTTTCTCTACGTGTGGAGGAAAGCCATCTTCCTTTCCAGGAGTTCATCTTGTTCTTAGTTTTTCCTATAATGGGGTCCCAGATGTCTATGGCTCTCTGGTCTTTAACTAGGGGAAGACCTAGGTATTTGGAAGGAAGCTTACCTTGATTGAAATTTAGAATCTTACAAATATCTTTCTCTATTTCTTTATCCATATTAAAGAAAAATATTTCTAACTTATTCGGGTTTATTTCTTGTCCTGAAGGTTTTGTATATTTCTAGAATCTTTTTAAAGGAACATACCTCTTTTCTATTGCTAGCTCAATATAAAAAAGTGTCATCTACAAAATGTTGATGTGTTGTGGGTTCTAGTTGACTGGTTATGGTTAATCCTTCAATAGTACCCTTTTCCTACTCTTTTGAGATAGCCCTACCTAGCACTTCTACCATAATAATGAATAAAAAGGGAGAGATAGGGTCACCTTGTCTTAATCCTCTGGATATGTTGAAGAATCCTTTTGGGGTACCATTCACTAGCACATAAATCATAGGAGTGGAAATGCATTCAAAGATTGGATTAATCCAGCTTTTTGAGAATCCAAAGGCTTCTAAGCATTTGCATAGGAATCTCCAATCTATTTTATCGTAAGCTTTCTTTATGTCTAGTTTGATGAGCATGCTGGGGTTTTTGTTATTTTGGACTGAGTGTATGGCTTCTTGAGGAATAATGACACCATCAAAGATCGATCTTCATGAAACAAAACCTATTTGTTCCTCACTAATGATAAAAGGAATTAGTGTTTGTAATCTTAGTGAGAGGGTTTTCGTGAGGAGTTTATATAATGTGTTACATAGTGCAATTGGTCTGAAATCATTGAGGTTCGTGGGCTTTTCTTTTTGGGGGATGAGGGAAATAAAAGTGTTATTTACTTCCTTAAGAATTTTCCCTGAGTTCCTAACACCTTCTAGTGCTTTTGTTACTTCCTTTCTGACAAAGTGCCAACATTTCTGCAAGAAAATAGTCGAGAAGCCATTTGGCCCTAGAGATTTATCCAAATTCATTTGCATTAGGGCATTTTTAACTTCTTTAGAAAATTTATCTGATAATGCTTTATTATGTTGTTTAGTTATGACTTTGGGTATATTTTTAAGAAGTTCCCTTTGACTAACTAAGTTTGAACTTTCTAGGTTATTCAAAATTTGATAAAAGAATTACTATTTCGGTTGTTATTTATTTTGGATCAATAATAATTTTTCCTACATCATTTGTTATACTTGATATTCTATTTGTATTTCTTCTTTGTTTTGTGCTATTGTGAAAGAATTTGGTATTTCTGTCCCTTGCTTCCAGCCAAGTCTCTCTTGATTTTTGTTTCCAAAATAGTTCTTCTCTTGCCAAAATCTCTTCCTATTCCTTTAGAAGATTCTTTTATTTAAGGTAGAGTTCATCATTCATTCCTACCTGAATGACTTGAGAGTTGACCTCATTCATTTCCTTTTCGAGGGTCAATTTAGTTTTGAATATATTGCCAAATTTGGTTGAATTCCATTCTAGCAATTTCCTTTTAATCAATTTTAGTTTGTAAACTACTATGAACATCTTGAACCCTGAAATGTTAGGTTATAACCACCAAGCCTCCATAAGATTTAGGATATCTAGATCCCTAAGCTAGGCCTATTCAAATTTGAAGGCACATTTCTTCGGTTTCATTTGTGTTAAAATGTTGAGAAAAATTGGGTAGTTGATGCAAAGCAGAACAACAGAAGGCTTGAGCAATGAATGATGGTTAAGAGAACTGTACCTTAGGGCACCCAAATTATGGGATGAAGTGTGCTACACCTATCAAAAGTGTAGAAAAGGACAAGTTTCAAGGTTATCACAACCTTAGAATCACAAGAGGAACCTAATCACTAGGTCCTATCAAGTCCAAGACACCAACAACCAAGAATGGCTCCTAAGCTCTACTGGCTCAATTTAGAAATTACCCCCAAGAAGTGACTATCAGGGCCAAGGGTGACCCATCCACATGGACTTGGCCTATTTAGGTCCATTTCAAGTAGTTCCAATGGTTCTTTCACTTAAAAGAAACCAATACGACCTAGTTGCTTCACAAATTCAAGACTAGGCTTGTAGCCCTTCCTAGGACAATTTTTGACATAGATCAAAATACTTCCACACAAAGCACAAAAAAATTTGGAGATTTTGATACCCTTTTGGGGTTTAGGGATCATATCCAAGCACCAAGAGTTGAAGTTAAACTGAGAATGAGAAATCACCTAATCTAGACGGGGCCAATAGGCCTAATTAGGTCTGCAATTGCACTACAAGTGCTCCTTCCTCCATATCAATACCCAATCCAATTATGGGATAATGTGAGGGCATACAAAAGGACTCTAAATCCATATTTTTAGGTCTTGGTGAATCTCCAACAAGGAATTATGCTGACTGTACTCAGTCACTTGTAGGTGCACACAGAGATGTACACCTAGGGCATCATGGAAAAATCACTTCCCTCCAAATCTCCACTTTTAACCTGCATAATATGAAAGTACATGAACAAATATTGAATTCCACCAAGGGGAATCAATTTCCCATGGTGGAATCGGTCCAAACACTCAAGCCCTATTGAAAACCCTAGTGTTAGGCCTTTAATCCAGGCAGTCACAGAAAAAGCTTGATAACTTCCAAACTAGGATTGATCACAAAATAAAACCAATTGCATATGAAAGTAGATTCAAGGAAATTTTTTTTGGTTTTAGATAATGTTAGAATTTAATCTTTCCTTGGTAAATATGTAAGGATAAACCAAGGTATCCTATTGTATTTGTCTTCTAGTCCAAGTGGGAGGACATGTCACATTTGTAATTTTCTTTATTAAGGAAAATAGATATTCCTCCTTATGAGGAATCCTACACTTGTCTCACACACTAGTGAAACATGACATACATAGAAATGGGAGTTACAAGTAACTCCTTTCTCACATCTCTATTAAAAGAGATGGCTCTCCTTCTCTCTACACCTAAGATACTTCTTCTTCTTGATTATTATTGTATGGGCTAAGTGTTAGGGATTTTTCTTGTAGGATCAAACTTGGAAAATTTATGGGCTTGATTCTCAGTTAAAAGGGACTCCAAGTTTGTAAGAAAAGCCTAATTGATGAGGATTGGATAAGATCCTCTTTCTGCTTCGAGCTCCACAAGACTCAGGTGGGTATTTCCTATGAATAGGTTACTATATTTCAAGTAATCTTTTGATTAGTGGATTAGGTCTTCACTGTCATGCTATTATGTTACTCAAATCTACTTCAATGAAAGATGATTCTATAAACAGCTGAGAACAACCTGTTACAGGATGTGACAAATGAAACTACTAATGTAACAACATGAACAATGGCATAAGGATATGAATCCTTCTTCTTTTTATGAGTACAACTCAAGGAAGGTTAACCTCTGATTCTCTCTCCAAGGAATCAAAAATCTGAATTATATCACCTAGATATAGTCCTTTCACAATATGCATGAACTTTAAAAAAATATAAAAGAACTGGTAATGATTATTTTGTGCTTTATGACAGAAAGATGACTATATAACAAACATCCAACCAGTGCTTATTAAATTGGGCAAAAGAGTTTGAATATAAATGCACGGGAATATTTCAAAGCAACATAGTAGGATGCCTTACAAACTACCTGCAATCTAGATAGAATGCCTTACAAACTATCCTATCAATCTTATGGTGTTATCATCAAATCCTAACACATATGTCTACTCTCTGAAACTATTTATGAAATTTAATCCTCTCCTTTAGAGAAACTCAAAAATTATTAGACAGACTACCTGGTAGCTAGTATATTATCAAATGCCTCACAAATTAAAACATACAAGAGCAGAACACAGAGCAAAGAGACAATAACAAGGTAAGATAGAAATTGCAGTGTATTCCATTGAGTATAAGTCTATCTATTACATACAAAGCTTTGAAATTTTTGGAATTTAGACACAGGACTAGGAAATTTCTCTACAACAAGATATTCAATATTCACCATTTAGGGGTCTGCTCACAAAAGAGCAACCACAGGAATAGGAACCAAGAACCCTTACAACTAAGAAGAGAAGAGAATAAAAAGAAGAAGAAGAAACCCTAAAATCAATTCTTGATCAACACCTGTCCACTCTGCAATCTGATCTCATTTGTCTTCTTGCTTCTCTGAAATCTGATCTTCTCGGGCACCTCCAAAATTTGATTTTCTTCCTTCCTTACATAAAATCTTCTCATCTACTGGAAATCTGATTTTTTTGTCCTTTACTCCTCCCTGAAACATGATTTAATCCTTTGTACCCTCTTATCCTTTCATCTATTGAAAATCTGATTCATTCCCTCTGCCGGATATGCCAAAATCAATCAAGTTACAATAAAAAAGTCTCCTGAAAATCTGATCATGGATGAAGAAGCCTTTACTACTCTCATCAACTTGATCTGATCTGATTCTAACTATCATCATTGCATCCGTCATCTTTTGGCGTTTCCAAAAACATATTATACTATCATATTCTAATAAAAAATGAATCTCCAAAGCATTTTCCCGTGAGTAGCTCTGTCATTGAAAAATTTCAAAATTATCTTTAATGTTCCAACTATGTTATGCCTTTTAAATCTTTTATAACTTTAAAATCTGCACATGCCACCAAAACTTGCCACTTGTCACCATTTCATTGCATGCTCGGACAAACTCACTTTTAACCCCAGTCAATCTGGAGATCTAGAGACTACATGAATCTCTAAGTCTCTGAAGCATTTCCTTGACCATGGTTTCATTTAGAGACTTGGAGAATCTCCTTTAGTCTCTAAGTCTCTGAATCGCCATCTGGAGACTTGGAGACTAAGTCTCTAAGTCTCTAAACCATTTGGAGACTTGGAGATTTCCTCATCTAGAGACTTGGAGATCTCTTGACAAGTGTCCCTTTCTGCAAAATTTCTTCTAGGCCCACTGGCATACAAATCGAGGTGGATGCTTAAGCCTAGGAAAGCATAGCTTCCACCACTTTGATTTACTTCATATGTTTGGAGAGTTGCTTATAAACACCATATTTTCACAATCTGGGGCGAATGTGGGATAATTGCTTGTGACTGTTTATGGGAAGTTTAGACAGTGCTGCACTTAGAGGATTGTATATCATGAACCAAGATAAATTTTTAAAATCACTCTTGTGAGAATTTAGATAACTACATTTGTGACAACATATCCAAAACTGAGCTCGATCCAACTGTTGAATAAAAATTTATGCCCCCCGAAAAATGACTATTTTTCTGTCTTCTACAAATCCGTGTTTGCAAAAAATTATTTTGTGGGATCCCATGGTATTTGGTTCTGAAACTTTGAAGAAGATTCTCCTTCATATGTCAACCTGGGCTTCTCTATTTGTCTTCCAAATTTGCATTCATTTTCCAACCATTCAACCGGACATACACTTGCCTTTAGAAAATTTTGAATTGGTCACTCCAAATTTGAGCCAAATTTGAGAGTACCAACAGTGGCTCTGACTATGGATGCGTGCCCCATGCGGGCATGCAAAGAAATTTCAGAATCTCATGGTTGAAGCAAACCACTCATAAAATCAAATTAGACTTTCTCTTCTTGTCTTTTCACCTTGCCTCCCTAACATCTCTTCTCAAAAAAATGGGAACCTCTACTGAAAGAAAACACACAACTAAAAGTAAAGCAATTGTACATATAGGGAAATTATTTACAAAAGGCCCAAAGCCTCAAACTGGATTTAGTAATTCCCTTTGTCAAAAACAAATTTTTTTACCCCATGCTTAAAAAGTAAGATAATAGTATCACTCTCACCTACCTCTCTTAACCCACTGTCATCTTGCATTATCTTGGCATATGAAAAGTCATCTGCATATTCCATATATGAGCTTTCATGAAAACCAAACAGATTGTAAGCATGTAAATTGTGTGGCATATACATGTTACATTCATTAGATAAGAAAGCACTTGGTTGTATGCAACATTTATCTTCTTCAATCTTTGAACCATAACCCAGAAAGTTGCTATCCAACCATGAAGAAGAGCACTCAAAATCTATCACTTTGTTAAAGCAAGCATCACCATATACACTCATATCCATAGATGGAATATCATAAGAAAAAACATACTGACCTTTAAGCAAACATTGAGGAGGCTCATCATATAGGATATGATCTAGCTCAATCTTAGGATATGTAGCAATAACTTCAGCATCAGAACATGAAAAATCCATACCACCAATTTTCTTTCCAATAGGAGAAGCATCCTGCATCCTAGAAACATCAAACAAACCCAAAAGTTGGTGGTGGGTGGGAGGGAAAATACCAATATACTCATTATCTACATATGAAACTTGAGCCATTGATGGATCATCATTTAATGGTTTAATGGAAGATTCAAAATCTGAACAGGATTCAAAATCCACTACTATCCCAGTCAATACTCAACATTATGTCTGGAGTCTCCACATCCATTGAATCTGAAACAACACTGATGACTTCAAAATTTGACATATCATATTCAATCTAATTTTGGTCTAGTGATATGGGAAGACAGGAAAAATTAGAAATATAAGTATCAACATTTTGCCTCTTTGATGTATTTTCCTTGTCAAACTGAATATGTGTGAAGTGTTGAGTTTCTAATCTTTCTTTCACTAAAACTCTGAGATACTCATAGGATAAAAAATTTGAAACTTGTTCACTATGAAGTGAACATCTATCATCATTCATACTCATCTCTGATGCACTTTCACAATGAAAATCTTCATTCTAAAAATTTGAAATTTTCGCATTGCTTGACAAGGATTGACATTTTGATTTATTCCAACTGTCTTCTTGCTTGATGCTGCATTTTTTTTCCTCATTAGAATCATGGAGAGATTTCTTGGAGCATATCATTTTGTATAAAGAAATCATTACAAACACTCACATTCGCATCATAGTTATCATCCTGCTGTCCACACAAAATATTTTCATTGTCTTGCTGTTCACAAAGTTCATTATCAACATTATCATCAACAAACTGTTCAGCACAAGTGGACTCATCATTATAATCACTAAAATCAGATTCATCAGCATAACTAGTTTCATATTCATTATCACTTTCAACATCGGTATATTCAAAATTTTCAGATCCAACATCACTATATTCAACCTCATTTATATCTTTGGAAGAAAGATTTTCCACTTGTTCCATCCATTGCATAGTTTGCTGAATACATTGTACCCTCTGATGGATTGGTAAATTAAGTGTATGAGGAAAATAAAGCTTAACAAATAAGTTTTCCCATACAAAAACTTGAGGACAAAAAGGAATGTCAAAATCCTTGATCTTATCAGTAAACCTTATGTAGAAATCATGTTGTGACTCACCCTCCTCCTTGCTCATGCTTTTTTGTACATATAACACCACCTTTTCTTGCAACTTTTGTGTTAACATTTCTGTTTCTGCTTGAAAAAATTCAAGCGCTGATGCAGGGTCTTTAGATTCAGGTATGTCTTGTTCATCATTGTGTTCCATATCATCATACTGCTCAATATCACCATACCCTTTTAAAAAAAAATCTTCTAATGCTTCCATAGATCCTATTGAGCTATCAGGTAATTCCTTAAACCAGTCCCTTGCAATCTCAACTAGAGATAGTGCAAACAAGGTCATTAGTACATCCTCATGTGTGATATTGTGATCATCTATCATGTTAGAAAACTTTTGCAAATGATCTTCAGCTGATTGCTCACCAAAACCAGTGAATTTTGGTAAACTATCCCTTACCACTTCTAGAACATGATTTTGGTATCCAGGGATACCTTCAAAATTTATTGCCCCAAACAACCTATTCTTAAATAGTTGTGCCATCTTAGCAGGCATAGAAACTATAAACTGCCTCTCTCTTCCCTTCTAACTTATTGCTGACCACTTAATAAGGAAAACATATAACTGATTTTCATGAACAAAGCTTTCATTCAATGAAAAATAAAATTCCTGGAGTATCCTGAAGCTTGCTGCAAACTTATTTGATTTGAAGTCACCTCCAAATCACTTTCAAAAGTTGTAGACCCACCACCTCCGCGTAGAGGAAAAGACTTTCAAAAGCTAAGATCTTTTTCTGTATCCTTTCACAACAAACTTCAAGATGGTACATATACTATTTATCAGGATTGAAAGTATGTCTTTATATGTACTGATCAAAACAAAGAACTTCAGAGTCGCCACTCACAACTTGGTGAGATGATTTGAAACTTATTAAAACTAACTCTTATACACTTCAATGGACACCACTGGATAAATGAATAAGCCAGCCAGGAGTCTAGCTCTACTCATACCCGCATTTTCTATCTTCACTTTAACATATCCAAAGTAGAGTTGCCAATTTGTTAGGGATTTTCTTGTAGGATCAAACTTGGCAAATATATGGGCTTGATTCTAAGTTAAAAGGGACTCCAAGTTTGTAAGAAAAGCCTAATTGATGAGGATTGGATAAGATCCTCCTTCTGCTTTGAGCTCCATAGGACTCAGGTGGGTATTTCTTATGAATAGGTTACTATATTTCAAGTAAGCTTTTGATTAGTGAATTAGGTCTTCACTGTCATGCTATTATGTTACTCAAATCTACTTCAATGAAAGATGATTCTGTAAACAGTTGAGAACAACCTGTTATAGAATGTGACAAATGAAACTACTAATGTAACAACATGAACAATGCCATAATGATATGAATCCTTCTTCTTTTTATGAGTACAACTCAAGGAAGGTTAACCTCTGATTTTCTCTCCAAGGAATCAACAATCTGAATTATATCACCTGGATACAGTCCTTTCACAATATGCATGAACTTAAAAAAAAACATAAAAGAACTGGTAATGATTATTTTGTGTTTTATGATAGAAAGATGACTGTATAACAAACGTCCAACTAGTGCCTATTCCATTGGGCAAAAGAAATTGAATATAAATGCACAGAAAGATTTCAAAGAAACACAATAGGATGTCTTACAAACTACCTGCAATCTAGATAGGATGTCTTACAAACTATCATGTCAATCTTATGGTGTTATCATCAAATCCTAACACATATGTCTACTCTCTAAAACTATTTATGAAATTTAATCCTCTCCTTGATAGAAACTCACAAATAATTAGATAGACTACCTGGTAGCTAGTATATTTTCAAATGTCTTACAAATTAAAACATACAAGAGCACAACATAGAGCAAAGAGACAGTAACAAGTTAAGATAGAAATTGCAATGTATTCCATTTAGAATAAGCCTGTCTATTACATACAAATCTTTGAAATTTTTGGAATTTAGACACAGGACTGAGAAATTTTCTCTATAGCAAGATATTCAATATTCACCATTTAGGGGTCTGCTCACAATAGAGCAACCACAGGAACTGGAACCAAAAAGGAATAGCAACCAAGAACCCTTACAACTGAGAAGAGAAGAGAATAAAAAGAAGAAGAAGAAACCCTAAAATCAATACTTGATCAACACCTATCCACTCTGCAATCTGATCTCATTTGTCTTCTTGCTTCTCTGAAATCTGATCTTCTCGGGCACCTCCAAAATCTGATTTTATTCTTTTCTTGCATAAAATCTTCTCATCTACTGATGAAGGGTGCTCCCCTTAATACCACAAACACATAACAGAAACAGAGAAACCACAACAATATGCAAGAATAGAAAATTGGCTTCTTATTATCTCCACAAATTTGGAATTACAAACTTTCAGAATTACAATATGCAAAGCCACATGGGCATTCCCTTACAATATTCTATAGGACAAAGCCTCAAATTATTGCCCAGATCTACTACCCAGAACTATTCTGAACTGCCTAAGACAATAATACAGCCTTCCTTATATAGGCAATTTTTCACCGCCTAGGAAGGTTCCAAAATTTTAGCCAATAAGGCCGACCAAACTTAGAATTATTTTATTTTACATTTTATTACATCATAGTCAGCTCAAGATAACCTTTCAAACCCGAACAAAAATTTTGAAGAAAATTATTTTCCGCCAATTCAGGTGGCCCAACTTCTGAAGACCATAAGTCATCACCAGTTGACCCGATCGGCTATTATAACCCCATTTCAAAAATACCACGAAGTGCTCTACAGGCTTGACCAGCGCAAGCGGCCGTCACCCAAATTTTCAACCTCATCGGAGGCCTCTAAAGCCTTCAAAACTAAGTTTAAAGTTTCTGTACCCTGCTGCCAATACCGAAAATCTTCAATATCTTCCAATATACACTTGATCTGGCAATGAAACTTTACTGGCAGACTTATATGACCAAAATCAACCTCCAAGAAAGAAATCAAATCATTCTGAGCACATACAAAAATTATCAAAAATAGTAACTTTCCATAAATAGCAGCTCTGTACAAAATAGCCCTTATTGAATATAAAAATAGAAATATTTTTTTGGGTGATGCAAGATTGCTCTTACACCCAGGATGCTCCTGCATCAGACACCTAGGGTAATTTGAGAAGTGACCCTGTCACGACTCAGGTGTGCAGAGGAAAACTAAGATGGCTAACCTCCTCCTTTGTCAGCCATGATGAATCTTCAACAGGTCATCCTTTCCACTTGACCAGATATTCTTCATATGTCCTATTCCTTGTGCTTCTGCCAACACGACTGTCCAGTATATCTTCGATCTCCTTAGTGTCTGAACTAGTTGCTGGAATACTTCACTATGCTGTTGTGATCGCATCTTCAACACCTCCTTCATGATAGTCTGTCAGATTTGAAATATTAAACACTGGTGAAATATTTAGCTCAGTAGGAAATTCTACCTCATATGCATTTTCTGAATCATGTTTCTTCAGTATCTTACATGGTCCAAACTTCTTCATTTTCAGCTTGTTATATGTACCAACTGGAAACCACTCCTTCCGCAAATGAACCATGACTTCATCACCAACCTGAAATTCCTTATATCTCCTTTTCTCATCTGCCTTAGCCTTATACTGTGCGTTCATCTTGGTAATATGCTTCCTCACCTCCCCATGGATGTTCTTCAAGTGTTCTGCAAAATCCTCAGCTTCAGCACTACTTATTTCTCTTTTATCTATCTTCCTCAATTCAGATGCATTTTTCGGACTACTTCGATATACAATCTAGAATGGTGATTTACCAGTGCTCTTGTTGACAAAATTATTGTATGCAAATTCTGCCTGTGGTAAAATCAAATCCCATCTTGTTGGCTTATCTCCAACCAAACATCTCAGCAAATTTTTCAAACTCCTATTCACCACCTCTGTCTGTCTATCAGTCTATGGATGATGTGATGAACTGAACTTCAAATCTATCTTCAACTTCTTCCACAATGTATGCCAGAAATATCCAACAAACTTAGTGTCCCAATCTGAAACTATGTTCTTTGACAAACCATGAAGTCTCACTACTTCTCTAAAAACAATTTTGCTACATGAACAACATCATTAGTCTTCTTGCAGGGAATGAAATGTGCCATCTTTGAAAATCTGTCAACCACCACAAAAATTGAATCATGTCCCCATTGAGTCCTCGGTAAACCAAGAACAAAGTCCATGCTGATATCCTCCCAAGGCTTCTCTAGTATAGGTAATGGCTGATACAACTCTGTATTTTGCTTCACTCCTTTCGCCATCTGACATACTCTGCAACTCTGTACAAACTTCTTCACATCTTGCTGCAACTATGGCCAATAATAATTCTCATTAACCAAAGAAAGAGTTTTATCACGACCAAAATATCCAACCAATCCTCCGCTATGCTTCTCCTTGATGAGATTCTCCCTCATAGAACTTCGTGGAATGCACAACTAACTCCCTTTGAATAGTATACCATCCTGGATGATGAAATCCAACCATTTCATCCTGTCTAGAGTAACAGGTTCTGTACAAGCTTTCCAAGCTTCACCAAAATGAGGATCCTCTAGATACAAATTTTTGAGTTCCTTGAACCCAACCACTTCAATCTGCATTTCTATCAGCAATAGTTTCCTTCTGCTAAGAGCATCTACAACCTTATTAGACTTTCCACTCCTGTGTTTCAAAACAAATGTATAACTCTGCAAAAACTCAACCCATTTCAAATGCCTTTGATTCAATTTTCCTTGACTATTCAAATATTGCAAAGCTTGATAATCAGTATACAAAATAAACTCTTTAGGAAGCAGATAATGTCTCCACTTCTTTAATGCCTGAACTATAGCATAAAATTCTTGATCATAAATAGAATATTTTTTCTTGGCATCATTTAACTTCTCACTGAAATAAGTAACAGGTTTACCTTCTTGGCTCATAATAGCTCCTATTGTAGTACCACTAGCATCACAATCTACTTGAAACACCTTATTAAAATTTGGAAGTGCTAAAATAGGTTGTTCTATAACTTTTTGTTTCAACAATTGAAAACTCTTTTCTGCCCCATTAGTCCACTTAAACTCTTTTCTATCCCCTCTCATTGTTTCAATCAAGGGTCCACAAATACTGCTAAAATTTTTGATAAACTTTCTGTAAAAGCTAGCCAAACCATGAAAAGATCTTACCTCAGTAGCACTCCTTGGAGTAGGCCATTCAAGGATAGCATGTACCTTCTCTGGGTCTATTTTTAGACCTTCTACTGAAACTACAAATCCCAAATACACTAACTCTTTCTTCACAAAATTGCACTTCTTTAAATTAATCAACAATTTCTCTTCTCTCAGCTTCTCAAATACCATACGAATATGCATCATATGCTCCTCCAATGTCTTACTAAAGATCAAAATATTATCTAGGTAAACAATGACAAACTTATCCAAAAATTCTTTCAGAACCTCATTCATGAGCCGCATGAAAGTGCTCGGTGCATTGGTTAGCCCAAAAGGCATGACTAACCACTCATACAGTCCTTCATTTATCTTGAAGGCAGTCTTCCATTTATCTCCTTCTCTGATCTGAATCTGATGATATCCACTTTTCAGATCTATCTTTGAAAAATACACAGCTTCACTCAAACAGTCCATAATATCATCCATTCGTGGCAATGGAAACCTGTACTTGATTGTGATATTGTTTATTGCCCTAGAATCTGTACACATCCTCCATTTTCTATTCTTCTTTGGTGCTAATATCGCTGGTACAGCACAGGGACTCAGACTCTCATGGATCAATCCTTTATGTAACAACTCATGTACTTGTCTGTTCAACTCCTCACTTTCTACAGGTGTCATTTTGTGTGCTGCCTTATTCGGCAAACTAAATCCTGGGATCAAGTCCATCTGATGACTAATCATCCTGACTGGTGGTAATCCATCAGGCACGTTATCGGATACAATATCCTGAAACTCATTCAATAAATCTGCAACTTCTACAGGAACATCTTCTACTTCCTCTTTACCAGCTTTTGGAATTAAAGCAAAACATACATGCTTATGCCTCATACCATCTAGAAAATTTCTTCCATCAACAAAAGTTATACTTGCATTACCACATACCTTTTCTTCAGTCTCCTTCAATGGTTTTAGCTTATGTCGCACTCCATCCTTTGTCAGGGAATAGGTATTCGCACGCCCATCACGTACAGCACATCTGTCAAACTGCCATGGTCTACCCAACAACATATGACATGCATCCATAGATATGATATCACACAATACCTCATCTTGGTATCCGCCAATCTTGAACTTCACCAGGCATTGTTCATTGACCATGACCTTGTGGTCATCTTGTACCCAGGCAATCCAATATGGATGTGGGTTTTTCTATCTCTTGAGCTTCAACTTTGTCACCATCTCATCTAACACCAAATTGTCAGTGCTTCTGCTATCAATAATCACATCACAACATTTACCTTCACACTTGCACTTGGTGTGAAATAGGCTCCTCCTTTGCTCAGGTTCATTCTCACCACTCAATAGGACTCTTCTGTTGATCAACATTTTTCCTCTTTTAGCATCTTCAAAATTTGATGATCTGGCATCTTCATCTACATGTGCAACTCTGGCCTGGCCTTCATTTCTCCTGTCTGTTCTGCCTTGGCACTGAGGACATTCAAATGCCCTATGACCTTCTTCTCCACAGTGAAAATATGTTCCACAGAAGCCACCTCTTCCAGATCCTTGTCCTCTTCCTCTTCCTCTCTGATCTCTATTATTCTGATCTTGGAAGTGATTGAAATTATTTCCTCGCTGATTCTGACTGCTACTGGCCTCATCCTTCTTTTTCGGATCTTCATTTCGGCCACCATATGACCATCCACCAGATCATCCACCGCGACCTCTTCCATTTTGTCTGCTCTCAAACTTCTTGTTCAACTTTTTCTCTACTTTTAGGGCAAACTGGTATGCCTCTTCAATACTATTCATTCGAACCAGATTCAGCTCCTCCTGAATGCTTGGCCTTAACCCATTAAGGTATCGGGCAACTTTCTCCTTATCAGCTTCTGCATGACCTGTTCTGATGAGAAGTCGATAGAAATCCTCTGTATAGTCCTGAACAGATCTTCTTGCTTGCTTCAAACTCTGCATTTTCTTCAGTAGGTCAAGCTCATAATCAACAGGAATGAACTGTCGCTTCAATTTATCCACCATCTGATCCCATCTCGTGATTTTCTCCTTTCCCCTTCTATTTCGCTACAACTGAATCTCTTGCCACCATATCTTCGCATGACCTTTCAGTCTGGCCTTCGCAAATTTGACCCTATCAGGATCCTCAACATCTTCATACTCAAAATATTCCTCACATTCATTGATCTAGTCGATCAATTCTTCTGGGTTAAGATTTTCAGAAAATGTAAGAACGTCAATCTTAGGTCTTTTCCCAATCTTGGAAATCACCCGAAAAAGTTTTTCTTCCTCCTGGTTCACAATTTCAACTTTTCCTTCTTGATATTCTTCTTCGGCTTCATCCTCGCTTTCATCTCTGATATTAAGATTCATTCCTCTGTGAATCTCTTCTTGCAATGCTCGCACTTGTCTCTGCAGCTCTCTAACCTCAGGTGTCACAGCACCAGCTCTTCCGCCACATTCTCTTCGTGGAGGTATTTTTGCGATGTGCACTAAAACCCTAACCACGGTCCTGGTGCAAACTGCCTCACAGTCAGTGATCTGTTTACACACTCAAGAAAACCTGCTCTGATACCACTTGATGAAGGGTGCTCCCCTTAATACCACAAACACATAACAGAAACAGAGAAACCACAACAATATGTAAGAACAAAAAATTGGCTTCTTATTATCTCCACAAATGTGAAATTACAAACTTTCAGAATTACAATATGCAAAGCCACATGGGCATTCCCTTACAATATTTTGTAAGACAAAGCCTCGAATTATTGCCCAGATCTACTACCCAGAACTATTCTGAACTGCCTAAGACAATAATACAGCCTTCCTTATATAGATAATTTTCCACCGCCTGGGAAGGTTCCAGAATTTTAGCCAATAAGGCCGACCAAACTTAGAATTATTTTATTTTACATTTTATTTCATCATAGTTGGCTCAAGATAACCTTTGAAACCCGACTAAAAATTTTGAAAAAAATTATTTTTCGCCAATTCAGGTGGCCCAATTTTCGAAGACCATAAGTCATCATCAGTTGACCCGATCGGCTATTATAACCCCATTTTAGAAATGCCACGAAGCGCTCTACAGGCTTGACCAACACAAACAGCTGTCACCCAAATTTTCAACCTCATCCGGGGCCTCTAAAGCCTTCAAAACTGAGTTCAAAGTTTCTGTACCCTGCTGCCAATACCGAAAATCTTCAATATCTTTCAATATATACTTGATCTGGCAATGAAACTTTACTGGCAGACTTATATGACCAAAATGAACCTCCTAGAAAGAAATCAGATCATTCTGAGCACATATGAAAATTACCAAAAATAGTAACTTTCCATAAATAGCAGCTCTGCACAAAATAGCCCTTATTGAATATAAAACTAGAAATATTTTTTTGGGTGATGCAAGATTGCTCTTACACCCAGGATGCTCCTGCATCATCTACTGGAAATCTGATTTTTTTGTCCTTTACTCCTCCTTGAAACATGATTTAATCCTTTGTACCCTCTTATCCTTTCATCTACTAAAAATCTGATGCATTCCCTCTGTCAGATGTGTCAAAATCAATCAAGTTATAATAAAAAAGTCTCCCCAAAATCTGATCACCGATGAAAAAGTCTTTACTACTCTTAGCAACTTGATTTGATTTGATTCTAATTGCCATCATTGCATCCGTCATCTTCTAGCATTTCCAAAAACATATTATACTGCCATATTCTGATAAAAAATGAATCTTCCAAGCATTTTCCCGTGAGCAGCTCTGTCATTGAAATTTTTTGAAATTATCTCTAATGTTTCAACTATGTTATGCCTTTTAAATCTTTTATAACTTTAAAATCTGCACATGCCACTAAAACTTGCCACTTGTCACCATTTCATTGGATGTTCGGACAAACTCACTTTTAAACCTAGTCAATCTGGAGATCTCGAGACTACATGAATCTCTAAGTCTCTGAAGCATTTCCTTGACCATGGTTTCATTTAGAGACTTGGAGAATCTCCTTTAGTCTCTAGGTCTTTGAATTGTCATCTGGAGACTTGGAGACTAAGTCTCTAAGTCTCTAAACCATTTGGAGACATGGAGATTTCCTTATCTAGAGACTTGGAGACCTCTTGACAAGTGTCCCTTTCCACCAAATTTCTTTTGGGCCCGCTGGCACGGAAATAGAGGTGGATGCACAAGCCTAGGGAAGCATAGCTTCCACCACTTTGATTTACTTCATATGTTTGGAGAGTTGCTTATAAACACCATATTTTCACAATCTGGGGTGAATGTGGGATAATTGCTTGTGACTGTTTATGGGCAGTTTAGAAAGTGCTGCACTCAGAGGATTGTATCTCACGACCCATGATCAAGTTTTACAATTGCTCTTATGTGAATTTAGATAACTACATTTAAGACAACATATCCAAAACTAAGCTCAATCCAACAGTTGAATAAAAAGTTATGCCCCCCAAAAAATGATTGTTTTTCTATCTTCTACAAATCTGTGTTTGCACAAATCCGTGTTTGCAAAAATTTATTCTGTGGGATCCCATGGTATTTGGTTCTAAAACTTTGAAGAAGATTCTCCTTCATATGTCAACCTAGGCTTCTTTATTTGTCTTCCACATTTGCATTAATTTTCCAACCATTCAATTGGACATACACTTGCCTTTAGAAAATTTTGAATTAGTCACTCCAAATTTGAGCCAAATTTGAGAGTACCAATAGTGGCTCTGACTATGGATGCGTGCCCCATGCGGGCATGCAGAGAAATTTGAAAATCTCATGGTTGAAGAAGACCACTCATAAAATCAAATAAGACTTTCTCTTGTTGTCTTTTCACCTTGCCTCCCGATTACCCCTATGTTGTTTGTTATTGCTGCCGATGCTTTGTTTTACACCTTAAGAGCTCAAGAAATAGGGCCTCCATTAAAAGGTATCTCTCTTCCCAACAATGAAGAGTTGATTAATGTTCAGTTTGTTGATGATACATCTCTGTTCTTAGGCCTTTCAGAAGAAAACTTTGATAATGCCATTAACAGGTTAAATCTTTTTTGTCAAGCTTCGGGGTCCAAAATATCCCCTTCCAAATCTAGTGTTTTGGGTTGGTATCAGGAACCCCCTGAATCGCTGGTAAATAAAGGTTGGCAATGGGCAGGCCCCAGGTAGATTGTTAGATATTTGGGTATCCCATTCTCAGTAGAGCCCAATCTTAATGATATGTGGGACTGGGTATATGGTAAAATTAACAAGAAGCATATCAAATGGCAGACACATTCCCTATCCATTGCAGGAAGATACCAAGTGGTTCAAAAAGTTCTTTCATCTCATCACATATATTATGCTTTGGCCTGGTTATTCTTAAGCTCTCAGGTGAATATGAATAAGAAGATTCTTCGTGACTTCTTATGGTCAGATGGGAAGGGTAGTAAGAAAAGGCATTGTGTTAAATGGGCCTGGTGTTGTTAGGTGAAGAGCCAAGGTGGATTGGGCTTCAAAGACCTTAAAAATCATGGGTCGGCTCTTGCATCTAAATGGGTATTGAAAGCTCTATGGGGTAATGAGCCTTGGAAAATTCTTATTAGAAATAACATTTTGAAATCCATTATTAAGAAAGGTAAGCAATGGAAGGATGTGCTAGTAATTGATGTGGTTTTTGGTGATTTTAATATGAGATTGTTTGGGTCCAAAATTTTTCAAGCCTTCTGGAAAGCACAGGTTCAGGTGAGACAATTCATTCAGGAAAGAGGGGCAGCAGGTGGTCCTCCTTACTTTCTTGTTAAGGATAGATCTATTTGGTGGGGGCTATTCTGCAATAATAAGCCTTTGGCTCTTACTCAGAGTTGTTCTGCAAAGGCGTGGAATCTTAAGGGTATTTATTTGATTTAGGACATCTTGGATGGTGGGTAGCTAGGGGAGTGGGAGAATATTAAAGCCAAATTTAATATCCTTGATTCTTAGAAAAAGACTTATACACTTATTAAGAAAGCAATAAACTCTTATAACTCGTAAAATTATTGATTCTAATGCTTTCCTTAATAAGGCTAAATGGTCTGATGGAAGTTTGTTGTCTGAAACTTCTACTAAGAGTTTGTATCTCTGCATGAAGAATGATTCCTCTCTTATTACTTGGGTGTCCCAGTGTTGGGGGTAGATTAATCCCTTTTCTAATTGGCCCTTTTTTTTAATTATTTTTGGAAAGGTAAAGCTGAACCAAAGAAGATTTATTTTAAGTGGTTGCTTTTGATTAAGAAATTGGCTATTGGTAAGGTGCTTTCTTCTATTGGTCGTTCCCCTATTTCTTGCAGTCTTTGTAATACTGTTGAGTCTTTTGAACATCTATTTTTTGAGTGTGTTTATGCTCATAAGATTTGGGCTATTTTCCTTGGCTCCCCTTGTATTTGGAATTGTATGTCTAGTATCTCGTAGAGTGAAATTCTTACAAGCTATGTGGAAAGATTTCATTCTAAACTCAATAACTTTTGGTTCTCACTAACAATTGAGGTTTTATGGACTCTTTGGAAGGATAGGAATAGAGAAATCTTTCAAGATGAGAGAAGGAAACTTACTAAGTTTAATATTAAACTTATACATTTTAATATTATGTCACAGGTCTCCTTGGTTCTTTACATAACAAGGAGTGAGTTCATGATGTTAGTGCAAGAAGGTAGTTTGATGATTAACAAAGATCAAGTGCAGGCTACAAATTACATTTCAAAATTTCAAAGCTTCTTAGCCCCCACAGAAGTGAAGGACTTGAACAAAATGATTAGTCCTCTGTAGATCAATAGAGAGTATCAGAGGGAGGCTCCTATTGATCCCAATCAACATAATGCTATGAGAAGAATTGACACAGGGACCAGACAGGAAGAGAATCTAGCTTTTGTAGGGACTCCAGTGGTCCATAATGATCAAGGCAGCCTCACTGATGGATGGGAATAGATACAGTCACACTTCAAGTTCTTCTTTTTGATATATATGTAAATGGTCATATCATAAGTAAACATAACTCTTCTTTCAGCTAAATATTTTCTAATTGATTCATCACCCCCCAAATTTTGTAATTGTATATGAAATGGGGGTGTGAACAATGATGTTAATTCTCAGAATCTGCTCTATATGTGTAATTTTACTAAACTATCTTAATAGAAAAAAAAAAAACATACAAGAGTAGAACACAGAGCAAAGAGACAGTAACAAGGTAAGATAGAAATTGTAGTGTATTCCATTGAGAATAAGCTTGTCTATTACATACAAAGCTTTGAAATTTCTAAAATTTAGACACAGGATTGGGAAATTTTCTCTACAGCAAGATATTCAATATTCACCATTTAGGGGTCTACTCATAACAGAGCAACCACGGGAACTGGAACCAAAAAGGAATAGGAATCAAGAACCCTTACACCTATCCACTCTACAATCTGATCTCATTTGTCTTCTTGCTTCTTTGAAATTTGATCTTCTCGAGCACCTCCAAAATTTGATTTTATTCCTTCCTTGCATAAAATCTTCTCATCTACTAGAAATCTGATTTCTTTGTCCTTTACTCCTCCCTGAAACATGATTTAATCCTTTGTACCCTCTTATCCTTTCATCTACTAAAAATCTAATTCATTCCCTCTACTGGATATGCCAAAATCAATCAAGTTAGAATAAAAAAGTCTCCCCAAAATCTAATCACTGATGAAAAAGCCTTTACTACTCTTAGCAACTTGATCTGATCTTATTCTAACTGCCATCATTGCATTCACCATCTTCTGGCATTTCCAGAAACATATTATACTATCATATTCTGATAAAAAAATAAATCTCCCAGGCATTTTCTCGTGAGCATCTCTGTCATTGAAATTTTTTGAAATTATCTCTAATGTTTCAACTATGTTATGCCTTTTAAATCTTTTATAACTTTAAAATCTGCACATGCCACCAAAACTTGCCACTTGTCACCATTTCATTGGATGCTTGGACAAACTCACTTTTAACCCCAGTCAATCTGGAGATCTAGAGACTACATGAATCTCTAAGTCTCTGAAGCATTTCCTTGACCATGGTTTCATTTAGAGACTTGGAGAATCTCCTTTAGTCTCTAGGTCTCTGAATCACCATTTGGAGACTTGGAGACTAAGTCTCTAAGTCTCTAAACCATTTGGAGATTTGGAGATTTCCTCATCTAGAGATTTGAAGACCTCTTGACAAGTGTCCCTTTTTGCAAAATTTCTTCTAGGCCCGCTGACATAAAAACCAAGGTGGAGGCACAAGTCTGGGCAAGCATAGCTTCCACCACTTTGATTTACTTCATATGTTTGGAGAGTTTCTTATAAACACCATATTTTCACAATCTGGGGTGAATGTGGGATAATTGCTTGTGACTGTTTATGGGCAGTTTAGATAGTGTTGCACTCAGATGACTATATCTCACGAACCATGATGAATTTTTAAAATCGCTCCAGTGAGAATTTAGATAACTACATTTTTGACAACATATCCGAAAATGAGCTTGACCCAACAGTTGAATAAAAAGTTATGCCCCTTGAAAAATGACTATTTTTATGTCTTCTACAAATCCGTGTTTGCACAAATCTGTGTTTGCAAAAATTTATTCTGTGGGATCCCATGGTATTTGGTTCTAAAAATTTGAAGAAGATTCTCCTTCATATGTCAACCTGGGCTTCTCTATTTGTCTTCCACATTTGCATTAATTTTCCAACCATTCAATCGGACATACACTTGTCTTTATAAAATTTTGAATTGGTCACTCCAAATTTGAGCCAAATTTGAGAGTACCAACACTAAGCTCTCACACTCTCTCTCACATTCTTAGGCATTTTTTCCACATTCATTGTATCATGGGGTTTTTTTTATGCTTTTCCCCCTTCAAAATATTGTCTCCTTGTTGCCTTTCTCTTTGGTGAATGCTCCTAGTTTTGTGATTATTCATGGTAAATCTTTTTTTCCTTGCTCATTGATTAAACAATTTCCTATCTTTCTATATTTTGTTATTATTTTAACATGGTATCAGAGCAGGTTGGTTTAATCATGTTTTGAGTATGTAGGTAAAGGAGCTACCATATCTTGGTGCACTCCAAATTCGGAGACGTTGTTTGAGAAAGTTTTGATTCTCTTCTCCTTAGTTAATTTTTTTATATCTTTCTCTGCAATTTAATTTTGTATTATTTTCTTTATCAAAATCTTAGTTTTATAATCAAAATATAATATTATAAATATATCAAATCTTAATTTAATATTATAATATTAAAAGCATTTAAAGATTTAAAAGTTTATTCTTTTACCCTTGTTTCTAATTTTGGTTACATGCATGTATAGAATATTTTTTTATTTTTGCAATTATAACGTCCTTCATTATTACTGTCATTCTTATCTAACCATTTTTTTACCATTTTTTATCTTTGCATTATTAACTATTCATTGCATGCATTTCTTTCCTTGCATGCATGCGCTGTTAATGGTAGATTCGGCTTAACACTATTTATTCCTTATTGGAGAGATCTCATTTTTGTTTCTTTGCTACCTTCGAAGAAGTTCATTATATTTGTTATTCTTAAAGTTTGTTTTCTTTTTCTTGGTTATCCTCCTGTAATCTACTAGCGCTTGCTTTGGAAAGCAACAGTGCAGCCCAAGATTGCACCTTCGTCGCTTGCACTTGATGTTGATAGAGTAACTCTTATTCTTGCTATCTGTCATATAAAAGATTTGGTTTTGTTATTACAGATTGGCAATGCCAGTTAAGTTCTGATTGATTGCAACTCATCTTTTTGATTTCTTCATATTTCTTTTGTTTGTTCTTCTCTTTTGGTGTTTTCAACTGGTTGCATACTGGTATCAGAGGGTTAAGTTTAATATGTATAGGTTTTCTATGATATAGTTTGCTATGATTTTCATATTTAAATTATCCTACCCTGAGGGCACCACCATGCTACGCTTCGGCTACGTGAAGAAGCGGTGGAGGAGAAGGGTTTTGTGGACATAATCTTATCAAGAGCACAACGACAGACACCATGGATGGTGTACAAGGGCTTTGCAATCTCTCACCTCCACAAGTTTTACATGTGCAAGGTGTATTTCACTCAACAAAATTTTCATGACAAGCTTTCCGCTATAGTAGACGATTTCCCTAACTTCTTACTGTAACTTCTTAGCATTGTTATTTTTAGAAATAATATTCTAGTATAAAAAATCAGAGATTGATGCTATTTTAAGATCTGTTTCTTTGTTTTGTCCTCTCGAGCATTCATTTATCACTGCATGCATTTTTTTATCATTGCATGCTGGTATCATTGCATTGATTTCGGTTACATGTGTTCATTCTAACTTTATTTATATCCGTTCCTTAGTTTGTACTTTTTAATATAAATGATCTAATGTTTTTTTATTCTGCATATGATTCAATTTAATTTTACTTATCAACATTGACCAGCATAGCGCCATCATTTGGAGGATTAATAGTGATCAAATATTGCTATTTATTCTGCTTTTTTTTGCTTTACTTTGCGGCGGAATAGTGTTCGTGAAGCTCTCCTTTTTCATCTCCACTCTGCTCCTGCCCCTGCCATCTCTATCTCACTTCGGATCTTCTGACAAAAAAACTACCAAACCCTTCCTGAACTAAAACCTTGAGCATCCCGCCACTCGAACCAAAACAAATCTTTATCAAACAACCCACGTATGTTCCAAAAAAAATCATCCTAGTGCCTTTTAGTTGTCGATTCATGAGTACCGTTGTATAGGAGCTCATTGGTTCCCAGGGAATGCCTATCAAGGTACTGAGTAGGGGATTAACTACAGAATCGACTTTGCAGCCCGTTTGGTGCATGGAATAGCATTAAAAATCTATTATTTCCTTTTGTTTTCCTTTAATTAACTTGTAGACTTTCAATTTTTTTTTTCAGTCTTTGTATTAAAAAATATTAAAAGGATTTATAGTGCCAAGAGTGTTTTTGAATTTATTTAGCAAAGTATATAAGTTTATTTGTTGTTGTTATTGTAATCTTTTGCTTCATGGGTTTTGTTCTAACATCATAGCCCTTTTAATCTAGTTGTGGTTTTATAATTTTTTTTTAATTCAAGTGCTAAAGTTTTTTAGTTAGATTCATTTTTTATTATTATTTATTCCAGATTTCTAATCATCGTCGGCTCTTTGCAAGTAAACAGACTTCAATAAATTTAGTTTTTTTTTCTCATTAATTTAATCATTCACTAGATTTAGTTCCATTCTTTGTTCTGATTAAAGTTTGTTTTGCAATATTGTGTTGCTTTTCTTTGTTAATAGGTTTGTTAGTTTATTTTTAGAGTTCTCTTTGTCTTCTCTTTGCATGCAAGAGATTCTTGTGTTATCTTTTAATCAATAACAACTTAACTGAGATCTGCTATCTCCTTTGTGTTCTTAGTTTCTGTTTTACCTCCGGTTGTTGTTTTTCCTTGCATGCCTCATTGGCGTAAGATTTTATAGCTTTCTGCTATTGCATGCAAGTGTATATAGTTTGATTTAAGTTTCTTTTCTAAATTTCGTTAAAGGTTTCTCTATTTATCCCTAGGTTATAACTTCATTTTTTAACCACGACTACCCTGATGTCAGAAATAAAGTTAACTAGTACAAATTATCATGCATGGAAAATGCACATGACCTTCATCTTTAGATTCTAACATATTTTAGATATTGCAACTAATGCCAGTTCTAAACCAGCAACCTTTGCTCCTCAAGCTGACCAAACTGCTTGACAAACTAAAAATGAGGAAGCACTTGGTTTAATCAGAATCTCCTTAAGTCCCAAATTATATGTCTTAATTTCTACTTGTACAGAAGCCCATCAAGCTTGGGATATCTTGAAAAATACCTATGACAATGCAGATGAGACTCAAAAAATCCAGCTTCAAGACCAACTTGAAGACCTCGGGTATACCGATTTCAACTTTGTTGATGATTTCTTGCTCAAGTTTGATTCAATTAAAGTTTTACTAACTAGTTTACAAGTTCCTCTCTCTGATTTAAGGATAATTCACATAATTATTCATAAATATTTGCCTAGGTAGTTCCAATAGTTTATTACAAATATTTACTCTCAGCTAGCTATTCCTTCTTTAGCATCTCAACTAACTTATGTTATCTTTTAAAATATGTTGCATCAAGAGGAAGCAAAATTGATTCAATTTGGCATACCTAAAACTCATGAACATGCATATGTCTCTCAAAGTCACAATAACAATAGATCATATAACACTAATCAAAATATCTAAAACTATCCAAGATCTAATAATACTAATAATTCAAATAATAACTCAGGCCAACAATTTAATGATCATAACAATTCTAGGCCTTCCAATAACTATCATAATAATAATTAGTCAAATAGGCCACATTGCACCTATTGTGGTAAAAATGGTCACTTAATACATAACTATTTTAAGAAACAAAAGGATGATCAACATAATTCTCAAAACTACTCAAATGGAAAACCTAATGGAAATCAATCGTGTTATTCTTTTACTATCTATTTTAATGCTTCTAAACCACTTGAATGGATTATTTATAGTGGTTCTTCTCAACATGTTACATCTCATAAGGAAGTTTTTGATTCTTTGCAACTTGATTCTATGAATATTCCTATTTCTTTAGCTGATAATCATTGATGTCAAGTTGAAGAAACTGGTAATGTTTCTATTCCAAATGGTAAATTACATGATGTGCTTTATGTTCCTGATTTTAAAGCTAACTTTATTTCTGAACTCCACAATTATGTCAAGATTATAAGGTTGAGTTTCATAAAAATAATTGCCATATCATTGATCCCAATACTACTCAGATAGTTGTTGATGCTAAATTGGATGATGATAATCTCTTTAAATTTTATCAATTTGTCTCTCCTAGATATTCATTACTCACTACTGTTGATTTTCACATTTGGCATGAAAGACTAGGACATTTAAATTTTGATTATATCTCATTAATGCAAAAAGAAAATATGGTAGATGGGCTACCTAAGTTTACTCCTAAGTTTGATTGCAATGGATGTATGAGTGGTAAAATACATAGAGAATCTTTTCCCCATAAATCATCTTAGAGAGCTAATAATAAGTTAGTTCTGATTCATAGTGATCTTTTATGTCCTATGGAAAATACTTGTATTTCAGGCTCTAAATATGCTTTAACTTTTGTTGATGATTATTCTTGTAAAAATTGGATTTATTTCTTACATAGTAAAGATCAAGTCCTTGATATTTTTGTTGAATTTCATGTTTTTGTAGAAAGACAAAGTGGTTGTAAAATTTAGATTCTTAGGATTGATAATGGTACTGAATATGTTAATCATGCTTTCCATTCTTATTTAAGATCTTTTGGTATCAAACATGAGCTTATTGTTCCTTATACACCATAACATAATGGTGTGGCAGAACGAAAGCATAGAACAATAGTAGACATGGCTAAATGTTTTTTACATGCTAGAAATATAGATTATAAATTTTTGCCATGGCATGTGCTACCTATATTCTTAATAGAACTCCAACTAAGGCCCTACCAAAAAAAACTCTTGAAGAAGTTTGGTCAGGAAGAAAACCCAATTTATCTCATTTACAGATTTTTGGCTCCACTGCTTATGTTCACACACCTAAATAGAAAAGAAAAAAGTTAGATCCTAAATCCTCACCTCATATATTTGTTGGCTATTCTGAGAACACTAAAGGTTATAGAGTTTATGATCCTCTTACTAATAAATTTCACATAGCTAGAGATGTTTGCATTGTTGAAAATGGTGTCCATGACTATTCTCAAATTTCAAATTTTGATTTTAGTCACAACAACATAGCTCTTGTGGAGGACCAAGCTCCGTCTCTCAACCCTAATCCTCAAATTTTTGCTCCTAATGTTTCTATTCCTTCTGTTTCTACTCCTAATTCTAAGGATAATACTAAGGATAATGATGAACATAAAGATAGTAATGATACTCCTTCTAATGATTTTGTTCCTTCTAGTAGTAGCAGTGATGATGATGATGATGGTAATAATCTATTTACTCCTCCTAGTAATATTTCTATTAATTCTAGGAGAAATCCTAAATGGTTTAAAGATTTACTTAATGAAGGTGATGATTACATTACTAGAATGGGTAGACTTAAACCTAGAAGGATAAATTACTGCAATTATGCTCTTATGACTTCTCTCTCTAATTTTAATGATCCTCAAACTTTTTCTCAAGCTAACAATCAACCTCATTGGAAAACTGCTATGCATGAAGAATATGACTCTTTGATTTTTAATAACACTTGGGATCTTGTTCCTTTACCTTATGGTAAAAATTTGGTTTCCTATAAATGGTTATATAAAACTAAGTTAAATTCCAATAATGAAATTAGTAAATTTAAGGCTAGAATAGTTGCATGTGGCTTCTCTCAAATTGAAGGAATAGACTATAATGAAACCTTTTCTCCTATTGCTAAAATGCCTACCATTAAAGTTGTTCTTGCTTTAGCTGCTAAAATGAATTGGCCTATTCACCAAATGGATGTTAAAAGTGCCTTCTTAAATGGTGATTTGCATGAAGAAATCTATATGTCTCAACCTCTTGGTTTTATTCAACAAGGAAATGAACATTTAGTATGTAAACTCAAGAATTCTATTTATGGTTTAAAACAATCTCCTAGAGGGTGGTATTCCAAAATTAATGCTTTCTTTATTTCTCAAGGTTTTGAAAGAGGTAGAAATGATCCAAACTTATATATCAAGCATACTGAAAATGACATTGTTATTATTATCTTATATGTTGATGATTTAATCCTTACCTCTAGCTCTACTCCTTTACTTTCTGAAATTAAATTTCAACTCAATCAAAACTTTCAAATGACAGATTTAGGCATCTTGCACTATTTCTTAGGCATGCAAATTTGGCAAACTTCTAATGGTATATTTGTTTCTCAATCTAAGTATGCTTAAGATCTCTTACAAAGATTTGATATGACTAATGCTAATGATGTCTCTATTCCTTGTGAATTAGGAACTAAGTTAATGATAGATATGCAATCTCCTTTCATAGATGCTACTTCTTATAGAGAACTTGTAGGTAGTTTAATTTATCTAACCCTGACTAGACCTGATTTATCTTATAGTGTAGGCTTAGTTTCTAGATACATGTCTAAACCTCAACAATCTCACTTAAAAGTTCCTAAAATAATCCTAAGGTATAGTAAAGGTACTCTAAATTATGCCTTATTTTGTGATGCTAATGCTGATTTTACTCTTAAAGGTTATTCTGACTTAGATCTAGGAGGTGACCCCAATGAAGGGAGATCCACTAGTAGTTACTATTTTTTCTTGGTTCAGGTGCAATTTCTTGGAAAAGTAAAAAGCAAAAATTAGTTTCATTATGTTCTACTGAGGCTAAATATAAAGGATGTACTATGGCCTCTAAAGAATCTCTATGGCTTAGAAGAATACTTGAAGATTTGGGTCTACCTCAACAAGAACCTATACCATTGTATTGTGATAATCAAAGTAGTGCCATTGCCTTAGCAAAGAATCTAGTTTACCATGCAAGATCTAAGCACATTGCTCTACATCATCACTTCATCAAAGAACACATTCAAGATAGACAAGTGTCTCTCATCTTCTACAAAGGAGATGATCAAGTTGCATATATCTTGACAAAGCCTCTCTCTAGAGAGAAATTCTAGATTCATTGTACAAATTTGGGTTTAAAAACCCTTTGATTGTAAACCCCCAAGTAAAGATTAAAGGGGGGTGTTAGAATTTAATCTTTCCTTGGTAAATATGTAAGGATAAATCAAGGTATCCTATTGTATTTGTCCTCTAGTCCAAGTGGGAGGACATGCCACAATTGTAATTTCTTTTATTAAGGAAAATAGATATTCCTCCTTATGAGGAATCCTACACTTGTCTCACACACTAGTGAAATGTGGCATACATAGAAATGGGAGTTACAAGTAACTCCTTTCTCACATCTCTATTAAAAGAGATGGCTCTCCTCTCTACACATGAGATACTTCTTCTTCTTGATTATTATTGTATGGGCTAAGCTCTCACTCTCTCTCTCTCTCTCATTCTTAAGCATTTTTTTCACATTTATTATATCACAAGGTTTTTTTTATGCTTTTCCCCCTTCAAAATATTGTCTCCTTGTTGCCTTGCTCTTTGGTGAATGCTCCTAGTTTTGTCATTATTCATGGTAAATCTTTTTTTCCTTGCTCATTGATTAAATTTTTTTCTATCTTTCTATATTTTGTTATTATTTTAATAGATAATCATGCCCTCCTATCTGTACCAGCCTGTACACTCTAGTTTTCCTCAAGAATTGCAGAGAAATGGTTATATTTTATTGATTTAAAATTGCCAAATTACATGTTATTGCCTTCCACCCACCTAAAAGGGCTTATGAAGGCCTCCCGCATTGGTTACAACCTAATTTCAAACTATATGACCATTGGGGATTTAGATTACAACTTTTGGCAAAAGTTGTAAAAGTTGCTAAGCAACTTTTACAATTTTTTAGCATTTTTTGCATTCTAGGTGATCAAAATTGGTCTATGCCTAAATCTAATGATCCAACATGGATCTTAATTATTAAAGCATGAAATTAGCCAAAATTTGAAGATTCTAGGCCCTCTGACCCTCTTTGACCATAGTTGACCAAGGGCTTATACTTGTGCCAATCTTGGAACTAGGCCTTACAATTTGGTCTAGATGCCTAGATGAAAGATCTACCCTAATCTAGAAGTTATTAGGAGTTGAATGAGTCATCATTTATTGTGGGTTCTCCTACACCATACTCCCCTTGAGTATAAAACTCAAGTTCCTACTTGAGGTTAACTATTCCACTAAAGCTCCATGTTTGTTGATCTAGTCCTCAGTCATCCAAGTTGCATCTATGTTGGGGAGTCCTTTCCACTTGACTAGGTATTGCATGTTGTGTGTGTGAAAATTGTACCTGATCTGTAAACACAACACTCAGTAAAACATTAGAGGTTAGTGATAATCAAAATCATGCAAAATTGAAATCTAATCTAAGCAAGCGATTTATTGCCTTCTAATAGGTGCGAGATTGATGTTCTCAGATTGTAATCGAGATCAGTGACCTAGACGACACCTAAATGAAGGATTTGAATGCAATTGATCTAGATATGAATTGAATGCAATTAATCTATTTTTTTTTTTATTTTCTATGCAATAAGAATGAAAAATTGATATGAAACTAATCTATATGAAAAACTTGATATGAAACTATCTAAGAATGATATGCAAAAAAAAAAGATTGATCTCACAAAGATGTTGATTGACAAGAGCTTTGATTCTCCCAATTCCAATTCTCCATTGTGATTGTGCAAATTTGTGGATGAATTATGAAGAGCCGAGCCTTGATTTTATAGAAATCCAGGGCTTTGGAGGTGCATGGAAAAAGCCATAAATCACTCAAATAAGCTCAACTTGATTTTTGAGTTATTTTTAAATAAAGATAATTAACTCACAAAAATATGCAAAAGCTAAGTTTTAACTCAAAATAGAGTTTAGCTTTAATTGATAATTGATAGTTGTCTACTTTTATGATTGTGCATGTTTTATTTATGAATTAATTTAATAATAAAGTGATTTATTTCCAATTTAACTGCTTTTAAAAATAAAATAATTGATTTATGGTTAATCAATTATTTAATCAAACTTTTATTAAAAACTATATTATTAAATAATGACAACTTGCTTTAATTAATTAAATAAGAATTTAATCGATTATTCATATGATATTAGATTTATTGTCAAAATTAAATAATACATTTAATAATAGATAGAATTAAATTTAATTACACAATTAAGTGGCAAATATTAAATCTAATTAATTAAATATGCAAAATATTTAATTTATCAAATTTTAGGATAAATGTGATTTATCGCCAAATAATTATAAAATTAAAGATAATTATGGTGATTAGAAATATTACTAGGAATATTCCCCGATGCAGAATTTAAGATAATCAATTATGATTCAATGATGTTTAGATGTGTCTTAGATTAGGACTTTGATGTCGATTTCGTTCGAATTGAAGATGTAGGAGATTAATGAACTTATAGCCCATATTTGGGGTATTACATTTTGCCCCTCTTTGAATTACTATGCGAAGCGCAATGGTTAAAAGATAGTCTGTGTTTGATAGAGATATGAAACTAATCTGAAATTAATAATTGATATGAGATAGAAGCTGATTGATATTGAATTGATATGGAGATAATAGGTCCTGAATGACCAAAGATAATGTTCACTATAACTGAAAATGAACCTATGATTGTGAAAAAGTGTCAAAACACCTGATTCCAAACCTTAGGATTGCAAAGAAGTGAGTGACCCGTTCTAGACTCGATTGTCTTAGCAGAACTAGCAAGTATCACATCCGAATCCTTCAGTTGCCGAAGAACCAAGGAAAGAACACTATGATCCGATGGTTGCAAAAATTGATACAGTTTACAAGATTAGGAGGATACCAGATTGATATGGATCTTGATGAATCTGATATGCCCCAAGTGATGATAGATTTTCCCCGAATGATGAGGACTTTTGATGAATCAGTAACTAGACGTGATTGTTTGTCTTGATTACTAATGAAAGATATTGATAGATTTGATTGACAGACTTTGAATGATGTGCAATACCATGCCCCCTTCGGGATTAAAATTGAAATCTGACAAGAAAAGTCAGTGTTGATAGTTTAGAAGCATGTTAATTGATTTGAAAAGTGGTTATACATGTTCAAGAACGAGTTCTGCATCGTTTGGAGGTCCTGGAGACCAAGTTGGACTAGGTTAAACCATAAGTTGACTATGGTTGACCAAGTTGAAATTTTGATAGTTTGATGTAAGATAATCAATTAAGTTGAATACTGGATTTCTGTGATGATTGAAGGTTGAATATGCAAGTAGTTAATAATATGAATGATTTCAGATTTGAATTTTGATCCCGGAAAAAGATTCTAGTTGCTGTTTCGTTGGAGGAACCTTCGTTTATGATTCAGCTCTTGTTAGACTTGAAGATGCGAGTGGAGAATTGTTTAAGCTTTGAAGTTCATTTAGTCATTGTGAGATCATGCAACATGCAAAATGCAACGAGACATGCAAAATGAAATGCAACCTAAGACCTAGGACCTAGTCACTGATCATATGTCAATTTGTTATCATCATTGAACTTTTAGGTAACTGGATAAATCAATACAATGCCCACTAGCTATGAAACCATAGACATATGAATATTGATTTGTATACGCAAGAATCAATACAACACCCACTAGTCAACAACCATGGATATATGAATATTGATTTTATTTTTGGAATGTCGGATTAGATATAAGTACCAAGGTATAAATGCCAGGATGACCTGAATATCATGTCCATTTTGATATAGCAATTTGTACAAGCATCAAAACATGAACGTCATGATGACCTGAATACTCCTTGCATTACATACACATCAAACAGTCAAGAGATCATTCTAAATCTAGTGTGAATTACCCTTAGTGACCCTTTATCGTTCACATCCTTAGGCAAGATCGCGTTCCACAGTAGGAGAAAGAACTCACTCAAAAAGACAATAGTTAGATCAAACTTCCTAGAATTGTCTGGGTATCAATGGTCAAGGTATGCATGGCCATCCAATTTGAGATAGAGGCTCTTATAGTCGGACACCATTTCAATCCGGAATTTCAAAAGTTGTTAGATTTTCACATACAAGCAGAAGACAAAGAAAATATTATGCCCCCAGTCATCACTCTCTAAATCCTGTAAAGGACATCATTGAAGGGCTCGAAGGGACATAATATGCAAAAATCTCAATGCGGATTAGTAAGCATACAAGGAGATAAAAGCATGTAAAAAGCATAGATTGTTTTCAGTTGAGTTTTGATGTTTGATTGTGTTGTTGTAGATGCAAAATCCTTTCTGGAGACAAGACTGACTTGACTGACTCAAATGAATCTTCAAAGGACTCTCACTAGATATGAACCGTCTAAGATACATGGGAGACCATAGGATATGACATTGCCCCCAAGTGTTAAACATTGATAGGATACAGACGCTTGAGCTGGTTGGTGTACAGACCGACTTATTGAAAACTGGAAATGTTGAAACAAACCGGGAGATATGTACAAACTAAAGCAAGACTGAAAGCTGGGAAAGACCAAGATTGTGCTGATAGATGGAGCACTTTGAACAAGTGGCACCCGTTTGCTGGGTTTTCACCATCTTGGCAGAGATTCTATTTTTGCTACCAAGGTGCCTGTTTCGAAGTTTTCACCAAGGCACTTTTTATTTTTCTTTTTCATTTTTCATTTTTTTATTTTTCATTTTTTTTTGTATTTTTCATTTTTTCAATTTTTTTTTTTTTTTGATATTTTTTACTGTTTTTGTTTTTTTCATTTTTCATTTTTTTTTTTTTGATATTTTTTACTATTTTTGTGAATCATCAAGGTGCCTATTGCTAGGTTTTCACCAAGATGTTCATTTTTTCAAGACTTTTTCTGATTTTTAGGATTTTTTCAGGATATTTAACCATAGACTGAATGCCTTAGGCATAGAATTTCTTCAGATGGAGAATGTTGATTGGTTCTCAGAGCTGTTCTCCTTAAGTTGTTGAGAGTTGATAGGCACCAGAGCCAAAAGTAGCAGTGATTACAAAGGGACCCAGCCAATTGGGTTCGAACTTCCCTTTGCGTTCTCGATGTGATTAATTTTTAGGATTTTCTCTCAAGACTAGATCACCAACCTGAAATTCTCTATGTCTGACTTTCTTGTTGTAGCCTCTAGACATTCTCTTCTGATATACTCTGAGATGATCATACGCTGCCTGTCTGCACTCATCTAGTTGTTCCAGTTCTTGTAACCTAGACACTCTGTAGTCATCGTCGGTGACAAGTCCATGCATTCTGATTCTGAGTGATGGGATTTCAACCTCAATAGGTAGTACTACTTCAGACCCATAAACTAAAGTGAATGGTGTAGCCCCAGTAGGCATTCTGATACTAGTTCTGTAGGCCCAGAGAGCTGGATTGATCATCAGATGCCAGTCTCTTCCTATTTTATTAACTATTTTGTGCAAGATCTTCAGGAGATTTTTGTTTGAAGACTCAACTTGTCCATTCCCTTGAGGATAGTAAATAGAAGACCAATGTTGTGTAATCTTGAATTTAGCACATAAGTCATCTAGATCCTTATTTTTGAATTATCCCCCGTTATCTATGATTATAGAGTGAGGGATCCCATATTTGCAAATAATGTAGTTCAGGATGAACATAGAGATCTATTTTTCCATTGCTTGTGTTAGAGGAACTGCTTCTACCCATTTTGTAAAATAATCTGTAGCTATGATTATATGGGTATGTCCATTGGAAGAGTGCAGATGGATAGCACCTATGAGATCAAATGCCTATTGTTGAAAAGGCCATTGTGTAGTAAAGGGAATCAGATCTCTCCTTGGAGCATGAATCAAGTTGCCATGTACTTGACACTATTGACAATTTTTAGCAAATTTAATAGCGTCTTTCTCCATTTCAGGCCAATAGTACCCAGCCCTAATAAGTTTTCAAGCTAATGTTAAACCATTCGAGTGTGACCCACAAATACCATCATGGACTTCCTCTAATGCACATTGAGACTCTTCCCGTTCTAAACATCTAAGCAGTGTACCATCTAGACCTCATTTGTATAGGTCATTACCAATGATGACATATCGGGATGTGGAGCGGATAAGGTTTCATTTCTCAAAATGGTTAAAAGAATTAGGAATGATTTGGTCATGGAGATAGGAGAACAAATTTTTGTAGCGGGATGAATCATAACCTACAATGGTGCAGATCATGTGGGTTTCAGGGGAGTCATATGCAGGATAGGATAGGGCTTCCACCAGGAACTCGTAGCGTAGTTCATGTTCGGGCTGCTATAAGAGAGTAGATAATGTCGCCATTGCATCGGCAGCCTTATTCTCCATTTTAGGTATTTGCTCAAATGTGATAGATATGAAATATTTCTTTAAATCATCTACCATTTTCTTGTAAGGAATGAGCTTTTCATCTTTGGTTTGGTACACATCATTGACTTGGTGGATAACCAGTCGTGAGTCTCCATGAATGTGTATCTCAGTAACTCTCCACTGTATTGCCATTTTCATACCATTGAGAAGTGCCTCATATTCTGCAATATTATTTGTGCAAGGAAACTTTAATCTGAATGCTTTTGGTATCGAGTATCCTTGAGGAGTGATGAACAATATGCCTACTCCAGATCCATTCTATGTGTAGGAGCCATCAAAGAATAACTACCATTCTCTAGAAGAGAGGTGCATGATAGAGGAATCAGGAAATTCCATTTGCACAGGTGTATTATCAAATAGTGGTGCTTTAGCTAATTGATCAGCAATGACCTGTCCTTTGATAGCTTTTCTTTCAACATATTCAATGTCAAATTTACTCAAGAGCATGACCCATTTAGCTAATCTACCTGTGAGGGCAGCTTTTCTTAGTAGGTACTTCAGTGGATCAATCTTAGCTACCATATGAGTGGTATGAGCTAACATGTAATGTCTTAGTTTCTATGATGCAAAGATCACAGCTAGACATGCCTTCTCTATCATTGAGTAGTTCTTCTCATAGGTCACTAAGGTTCTGATGATATAGTAGATGGCTCTTTCCTTCTTGTTCTCATCATACTGTGCTAGTAATGCCCCCAGTGATGTATCTGTTGTGGAGACATATAATATTAATGGCTTCCCATGAATAGGAGGCATCAATATAGGTGGATTTGATAGATACTTCTTGATATGGTTAAAGTTCTCACATTGCTACCAAATGGGTTTGGTCGGAACCCTTTTTGACTAAATTGTTTCTGACCAGATCTATTTAGTTGGCCCTAAGTGGGACATAGATCCATACCTTTTCAAAGAAACATATATAGGATAACATGAGAAATGACCAAAAAAACCATACAATAATAATATTTTCAGTGTAAGAATATTCTAGAACATGGAACCTAATTATGAAAAGACTCTTATAAATACCTATAGAGAGGATGGAAAGAAAGGAGGTTACCCATCAGAAGCATGCCAAAATGGTTAATGCCCCATCTTTGTATTAAACCTCAATGGGAAACAAAATAAAATATTGTTTGTATGTATTTATTTTTGTTTTTCTATCTTGCATGTGTCTAGAATAAAAGCTAACATTAAAAAAATGAAATTTTAGAATAATGATAAATGTCTATCATATAGGAGATAGATTTAAATATTTTTATATGTTAATAAATATTCATCAACTATTAAATAAATATGGATGGTTGTATATAGCATCCACAAGAGTTGGAAAAAAATGATTTTTTTTCCCTCTTATAGAGAATATGACATTTTTATAGCTATGGAGGATTGAAAATGAAGTTCTCATTCACTCTGTTTTCCCTTGGACACTCTCTATTAACTCAATAAATGAATCTATTAATATTTCCCTTGTTTGTATAAGACTTATCTATCTTCCCATATATTTTTGGTGTCAACCAGGTTATAAGGCCATTTGTAGTCTTGGGTCATTTACTTAACATTGACCAAGATATTAGTAATTTCTCCCATACCTGTGCTATGCCTACATTATATTATACATTGATCTATCAAGGATGTTTTAGGTGTAACATCATAAAATTCATCTTAATACAATTTATTTCTTAGCTAGACCTTATTTTTAGCATGTATGGCCTCTCACATCCAGTCCTTCTTTCTAAGTTCAATTATGCATTTAATTTTGGCTTTTTTTTTTTCCAAATAGGACTCAAGTTTCAATTTGGTGCCATATTGAGTGGACCAAGGCACACAGAGAACCTTATTCCTCAGTGATCAGGCCCACATATAAACTATGTAATGATTACATTGTTTTAACATGGATTTTAATCCCATGTTGGCTTTCATCAAGTTTTATGCCCCATAATATTGTGAGAGGCATAAAGGAAAGTTACTCTCCCTCATTTTGGCAATCCATAAGAAATATCTCAAGTGCAATTTAAGCTCTCAATGATAATTTCACATCTAAGTATTCGAGGATGAATTTTTTAGCTTATGACTAGCTTACCAAGCAGGAAGGGAGATTGTATGACCAGCTTACTAAAAATAGTAAGTTTCCATAAATAGTAGCTCTACACAAGATAATCCTTATTGAAAACAAACCAAAAATATTTTTGGGTGATGCAAGATTACTCTTACACCTAGGATGCTCTTGCATCAGACACCCAGGGTAATTTGAGAAGTGACCCCATCACGTCTCAGGTGTGAAGAGGAAAACCAAGATAGTTAACCTCCTCCCTTGTCAGCCATAATGAATCTTCAACAGGTCATCCTTTTCATTTGACTAGATATTCTTAATATGTCATGTTCCTTGTGCTTCTACCAACATGACTATCCATTATATCCTCAATCTCCTTGATAGCTGAACTAGTTGTTGGAATACTCTACTATGCTTCTGTGATCTCATCTTAAACACCTCCTTCATGATACTCTGTCAAATTTGAGATGTTTAATACTGGTGAAATATTCATCTCAGTAGGCAACTCAACCTCATAGGAATTTCTTGAATCATGATTCTTCAGTATCTTACATGGCCCAAACTTCTTCATTTCTAGCTTGTTATATGTACCAACTTGAAATCGTTCCTTCTGCAAATGAACTATGACTTCATCTCCAACATGAGATTCTTTATGCCTCCTTTTCTCATCTACCTTATCCTTATACTATGCATTCATCTTGGTAATATGCTTCCTCACCTTCTCATGGATGTTCTTCAAGTGTTCTACAAAATCCTTAGCTTCAACACTGCTTATTTCTCCTTTGTCTATCTTCCTGAACTCAAATACATTTCTGGGACTACTACCATATACAATTTGGAATGGTAATTTACTAGTGCTCCTATTTACAAAATTATTATATGAAAATTATGCCTGTTGTAAAATCAAATCCCATTATGTTGGCTTATCTCCAACCAAACATCTCAGCAAATTTTTCAAACTCCTATTCACCACCTCTGTCTTTCCATTAGTCTATGGATGATGTGATGAACTAAACTTTAAATCTCTCTTCAAATTCTTCCACAATGTGTGCTAGAAATATCCAACAAACTTGGTGTCTCGATAAAAAATTATGCTCTTTAACAAACCATGTAGTCTCACTACTTCTTTGAAAAATAATTCTTCTACATGAACAACATCATTAGTCTTCTTGCAGGGAATAAAATGTGCCATCTTAAAACATTGGTCAACTACCAAAAAAATTAAATCATGTCCCTACCGAGTCCTTGAAAAACTAAGAACAAAATCCATACTCATATCCTCCCAAGGCTTCTTTGGTACTGGTAATGGCTGATACAACCCTGTATTTTGCTTTACCCCTTTTTCCATCTAATGTACTCTACAAATCTGTATAAAATTCTTGATATCTTGCTGCAATTGTGGCCAATAATAATTCTCACTAACCAAAGTAAGGGTTTTATCTGGACCAAAATGTCTAGCCAATCCTCTACTATGCTTCTCCTTGATGAGAGTCTGATGAAGGGTGCTCCCCTTAATACCACAAACACATAACAGAAATAGAGAAACAACAACAGTAATATGCAAGAACAGAAAATTGGCTTCTTATTATCTCCACAAATGTGGAATTACAAACTTTCAGAATTATAATATGCAAAGCCACATGGGCATTCCCTTACAATATTCTGTAGGACAAAGCCTCGAATCAATACTTAGATCTACTACCCAGAATTATTCCGAACTGCCTAAGACAATAATACAGCCTTCCTTATATAGGCAATTTTCCATCGCCTGGGAAGGTTCCAGAATTTTAGCCAATAAGGCCGACCAAACTTAGAATTTTTTTATTTTACATTTTATTACATCATAGTCGGCTCAAGATAACCTTTGAAACCTGAACGGAAATTTTGAAAAAAATTATTTTTCGCCATTTCGGGTGGCCCAACTTCCGAAGACCATAAGTCATCACCAGTTGACCCAATCGGCTATTATAACCCCATTTCGGAAATGCCACGAAGCGCTCTACAGGCTTGACCCATGCAAGTGTCCGTCACCCAAATTTTTGACCTCATTCGGGGCCTCTAAAGCCTTCAAAACTGAGTTCAAAGTTTCTGTACCCTGCTGCCAATACCGAAAATCTTTAATATCTTCCAATATACACTTGATCTGGCAATGAAACTTTACTGGCAGACTTATATGACCAAAATCAACCTTCAAGAAAGAAATCAGATCATTTTGAGCACATACAAAAATTACCAAAAATAGTAACTTTCCATAAATAGCAGCTCTGCACAAAATAGCCCTTATTGAATACAAAAATAGAAATATTTTTGGGTGATGCAAGATTGCTCTTACACCCAGGATGCTCCTACATCAGACACCTAGGGTAATTTGAGAAGTGACCCTGTCACGACTCAGGTGTGCAGAGGAAAACCAAGACGGCTAACCTCCTCCTTTGTCAGCCATGATGAATTTTCAACAGGTCATCCTTTCCACTTGACCAGATATTCTTCATATGTCCTGTTCCTTGTGCTTTTGCCAACACGACTGTCCAGTATATCTTCGATCTCCTTAGTGTCTGAACTAGTTGCTGGAATACTCCACTGTGCTGCTATGATCTCATCTTCAACACCTCCTTCATGATACTCTGTCAGATCTAAAATGTTAAACACTGGTGAACTATTTAGCTCAGTAGGCAATTCTACCTCATATGCGTTTCCTGAATCATGTTTCTTTAGTATCCTGCATGGTCCAAACTTCTTCATTTTCAGCTTGTTATATGTACCAACTAGAAACCGCTCCTTCCGCAAATGAACCATGACTTCGTCACCAACTTGAAATTCTTTATACCTCCTTTTCTCATCTGCCTTAGCCTTATACTGTGCATTCATCTTGGTAATATGCTTTCTCACCTCTTCATGGATGTTCTTCAAGTGTTCTGCAAAATCCTCAGCTTTAGCACTAGTTATTTCTCCTTTATCTATCTTCCTCAATTCAGATGCATTTCTTGGACTACTTCCATATACAATCTGGAATGGTGATTTACCAGTGCTCCTGTTGATAGAATTATTGTATACAAATTCCACCTATGGTAAAATCAAATCCCATCCTGTTGGCTTATCTCCAACCAAACATCTCAGTAAATTTCCCAAACTTCTATTCACCACCTCTGTCTGTCCATCAGTCTGTGGATGATGTGATGAACTAAACTTCAAATCTATCTTCAACTTCTTCCACAATGTACGCCAGAAATATCCAACAAACTTAGTGTCCCGATCTGAAACTATGGTCTTTGGCAAACCATGAAGTCTCACTACTTCTCTGAAAAACAATTCTGCTACATGAACAACATCATTAGTCTTCTTGCAGGGAATAAAATGTGCCATCTTTGAAAATCTGTCAACTACCACAAAAATTGAATCGTGTCCCCGCTGTGTCCTCGGTAAACCAAGAACAAAGTCCATGCTGATATCCTCCCAAGGCTTCTCTGGTACAGGTAATGGCTGATACAACCCTGTATTCTGCTTCACTCCTTTTGCCATCTGACATACTCTACAACTCTATACAAACTTCTTCACATCTTGCTGCAACTGTGGCCAATAATAATTCTCACTAATCAAACCAAGGGTTTTATCATGACCAAAATGTCCAGCCAATCCTCCGCTATGCTTCTCCTTGATGAAATTCTCCCTCATAGAACTTCGTAGAATGCACAACTGACTCCCTCTGAATAGCATATCATCCTGGATGATGAAATCAACCATTTTGTCCTGTCTAGAGTAACAGGTTCTGTACAAGCTTTCCAAGCTTTACCAAAATCAGGATCCTCTGGATACAAATTCTTGAGTTCCTTGAACCCAACCACTTCAATCTACATTTCTGTCAGCAATAGTTGCCTTCTGCTAAGAGCATCTGCAACCCTATTAGACTTTCCACTCCTGTGTTTCAAAACAAATGTATAACTCTGCAAAAACTCAACCCATTTCAAATGCCTTTGATTCAATTTTCCTTGACTATTCAAATATTGCAAAGCTTGATGATCAGTATACAAAACAAACTCCTTAGGAAGTAGATAATGTCTCCACTTCTTTAATGCCTGAACTATAGCATAAAATTCCTGATCATAAACAAAATATTTTCTCTTGGCATCATTTAACTTCTCACTGAAATAATCAATAGGTTTACCTTCTTGGCTCATAACAGCTCCTATTGCAGTACCACTAGCATCACAATCTACTTGAAACACCTTATTAAAATCTGGAAGTGCTAAAATAGGTTGTTCTGTAACTTTTTGTTTCAATAATTGAAAACTCTTTTCTGCTCCTTTAGTCCACTTAAACTCTTTCCTATCCCCTCTCATTGTTTCAGTCAAGGGTCCACAAATACTGCTAAAATTTCTGATAAACTTTCTGTAAAAGCTAGCTAGACAGTGAAAAGATCTTACCTCAGTAGCACTCCTTGGAGTAGGCCATTCAAGGATAGCTTGCACCTTCTCTGGGTCCATTTTTAGACCTTCTGCTGAAACTACAAATCCCAAATACACTAACTCTTTCTTCACAAAACTACACTTCTTCAAATTAATCAACAATTTCTCTTCTCTCAACTTCTCAAATACCATACGAATATGCATCATATGCTCATCCAATGTCTTACTAAAGATCAAAATATCATCTAGGTAAACAATGACAAACTTACCCAAAAATTCTTTTAGAACCTCGTTCATGAGCCGCATGAAAGTGCTCGGTGCATTGGTTAGCCCAAAAGGCATGACTAACCACTCATACAGTCCTTCCTTTGTCTTGAAGGTAGTCTTCCATTCATCTCCTTCTCTGATCTAAATCTGATGATATCCACTCTTCAGATCTATCTTTGAGAAATACACAGCTCCACTCAAACAGTCTATAATATCATCCATTCGTGGCAGTGGAAACCTGTACTTGATTGTGATCTTGTTTATTGCTCTAGAATCTATACACATCCTCTACTCTCCATTCTTCTTTGGTGCTAATATCGCGGGTACAACATAGGGACTCAGACTCTCTCGAATCAATCCTTTCTGTAACAACTCATGTACTTGTCTGTTCAACTCCTCACTTTCTACAGGTGTCATTCTGTGCGCTGCCTTATTCAGTAAACTCACTCCTGGGATCAAGTCCATCTGATGACTGATCTTCTTGACTGGTGGTAATCCATCAGGCACGTTATCGGATATAATATCCTGAAACTCATTCAACAAATCTACAACTTCTACAGGAACATCTTCTACTTCCTCTTTACCAGCTTTTGGAATTAAAGCAAAACATACATGCTCATGCCTCATACCATCTAGGAAATTTCTTCCATCAACAAAAGTTATCCTTGCATTACCACATACCTTTTCTTCAGTCTCCTTCAATGGTTTTAGCTTATGTCGCACTCCATCCTTTGTCAGGGAATAGGTATTCGCATGACCATCATGTAGAGCACATCTATCAAACTGCCACGGTCTACCTAACAACATATGACATGCATCCATAGAGATGATATCACATAGTACCTCATCTTGGTACCCGCCGATCTTGAACTTTACTAGGCACTGTTCACTGACCATGACTTTGTGGTCATCCTACACCCAGGCAATCCGATATGGATGTGGGTGTTTCTGTCTCTTGAGCTTCAACTTTGTCACTATCTCTTCTGACACCAAATTGTCAATGCTTCCATTATCGATAATCACATCACAGCATTTACCCTCACACTTGCATCTAGTACGAAACAGGCTCCTCTTTTGCTCAGGTTCATTCTCACCACTCAACATGACTCTTCTGTTAATCAACGTTTCTCCTCTCTCGGCATCTTCAGAATTTGATGATCTGGCATCTTCATCTATATGTGCAACTCTGGCCTGGCCTTCATTTCTCCTGTCTGTTCTGCCTTGGCGCTGAGGACATTCAAATGCCCTATGACCTTCTTCTCCACAGTGAAAACATGTTCCACGGAAGCCACCTCTTCTAGATCCTTGTCCTCTTCCTCTTCCTCTCTGATCTCTATTATTTTGATCCTGGAAGCGATTGGAATTATTTCTGCGCTGATTCTGACTGCTACTGGCCTCATCCTTCTTTTTCAGATCTTCATTTCAGCCACCATATGACTGTCCACCAGATCGTCCACCGTAACCTCTTCCGTTTTGTCTGCTCTCAAACTTCTTGTTCAGCTTTTCCTCCAGGGATAACTTTAAGAAACCCCTCCCGAAAAAAAAGCCTAAAATGCTGGCGAATCCAACATCTTGTGGGCAGGAAAATTTTAATATCGAGGGAGATTTTTTTGTTCCATATAGGGAAATAAAATATTATATGTTGGCGATTTTTTTCTTGCCCTAGCAAAAATCATTTTAAATGTGGCGAATTAATGTTTTTTTTCACTGACGGATATATAAATGATGGCTATTTTTTCCCTTGCCAAAAATGAATTAATAATTTCAGAGGCGAATTACTTGTTTTGTAGGAAAATGAATAATAATGGTCTTGGCTAATCTTTAGTGGTAAACTGAAAAATTGTTTAATCTGGGCAGATGGGAAAAGATTCCCCAAATCGGCTCGAAATTCATCCCGGACCGTCGATCTATCAGATTGTATTACTGTTACATGGTTATATTTATATTTTATTAATAATTATATGGCTATGATTATATCATATGGCTATAATTATATTATAGTATAAATAATTATATTATATGTTCTATTATATAATAAATAATTATAAATAAAAATAATATTATTTTTATAATAATAATAAATCTGGTGACGGGTCGTCGATCTATCAGATTGTATTACTGTTACATGGTTATATTTATATTTTATTAATAATTATATGGTTATGATTATATCATATGGCTATAATTATATTATAGTATAAATAATTATATTATATGTTCTATTATATAATAAATAATTATAAATAAAAATAATATTATTTTTATAATAATAATAAATCTTAAATGATTACATAATATAAGTAATATTATTTTTAATTGAATGCCAAAAAAACATATTATAATTTATAAAAAATACATTATTAAAATATAAAATATAAACCAATGCAGTTACATTAAAAAAAATTAAAAATATTTAAAAACAATAATAATTTAATAATTTAATTAAAAATAATAGAACATATGATATAATTATTTATACTATAATATAATATAATATAATTACAACCATATGATACATTGATATAATCATAACCATATAATATAATATAATTATAACCATATAATATTTATATAATATAATAATAATTAATAATAATAATAATAATGACCATCGAGTCTGAGTCATCGACGGCCCGGGATGAATTTCGGGCCGATTTGGGGAATCTTTTCCCATCTGCCCAGTTTCATCCGGAATCGTGACACTTGTCACGATTCCGGATGAATCTGGGCAGATGGGAAAAGATTCCCCAAATCGGCCCAAAATTCATCCCGGGCCGTCGATCTATCAGTCTTCAGATTGTATTATATTATATTATATTATATGGTTATGAACTTATGATTATTATTATTATTATTATTATATTATATTATTTATGTATTATTTAATATATTATATTATTTATGTAATATAATATAATAATAATAATGTTATTATTATATTATATTATTTAATATTATTTATGTAAATATATATTACATAAATAATATATTATTTATGTAATAATTATTATTATATTATATTATTTAATATTATTTATATGTAATAATATATTACATATAAATAATATTAAATAATACAATATAATAATAATATAATAATAATAATAATTATATTATAGGTTATGATTATTATTATTATTATGTTGTATTATTTAATATTATTTAATATTATATTATATTATATTATATGCTTATAAATTATAATTATATTATATTATATTATAGGTTATGATTATTATTATTATATTGTATTATTTAATATTATTTATAATATTAAATAATAAAATATAATAATAATAATAATAAATTTAATAAACATTTGATAGTCTATAGATCGACGGCCCAAGATGAATTTCGGGCCGATTTGGGGAATGCTTTCCCATCTGCCAATATTCATCCGGAATCGTGACACGTGTAACTTATGTACATTATTAAGTCTTGACAATTTATTACTGTTAGATGTACATTGTACATTAAAGTTAAAACCATTAATTACTTATTACTTTCGTTTTAACTATAACTTCAAGTATTTACAAGAGTCTGATACGATAGCCATAGGGTTTTCAAATTTTAAATTTTCAAAGACTGGCAGAATTCCATTTTGTGTTCTGATTTCTGAAGACTGAAGTCTGAAAGTGTGACACTGTGAAACTTTGTTATCAGCCGACAACACCAATTATCCAATCTCAATTCTAGGTATTTAATTTTTTTTTAAAAAATTCCATTGCAATTTGCAGCAATAGAAATCTTGATTTTAATTGTCTTAGGTTTGCACTTTAAAATTATTTTGAGTAGGGCCTGAAGTCTAATAACCAGTAGCGCTAGGCATGGGCAAAACAAAGTCAAAAACCTCCCAAACGAGTGCACCCATAAAGGAAAAGAACACCATTATAGAACTCAGACGAGTGCTACAAACCCCAGGTTTCACCGATGAGTGTCAGGATATTTTTGATCCTGTTATCCATGGAGATTCTGAAATCATGGCAATTAGACATTCATTGTTTAGTAAGTGGAAAGATCCACAGAAGGGGAGAATTTATTACAAATATAACAGCAGTATTGGGGCATATACAAATAAACTAGCTGCTGTGGTTACTGGATTAGCAAACCTCGCTGTACTCGAAGTATTCCCTTGCCCTGAAATTGTAATGCTATGCGCTCAGAATTATGATGAAAATAGAAAGGCAATTGTAAACCAAAACACTCAGGAGGAAATTTTATCAATAACTGAGAGTGAATTTCTGACTCTGTTAGACCTAGGGTTAGGGTTTAGAACAGAAAGCTCTAAGGAGCGCATTGACTTGGATAAACTAGCTCAGGCTTATGACAAGCTGGAAAGATCTTTTCAAGATTCATATATTAAGGGTTTAATACCCTCAGAGTCCACTACTAGTGTTACACTGGACAAAGACCATAAGCCTCCTTATCAGTATGATATTTTTGTGCCATGGGTTCAGAATACTATTTCTTTGTTATCATTTTGTCTGGGATTGGACAGTAACAAGGAAGTGGGGGCCAGTGTTCTTGAAATGATTTATAATATCCATTGTCGAGGGTAGTCAGTTGAGCAGGTAGATGTAAGATATAATTTTGTTCAGCACATTGTTGAATCTATGCAACAACAATTACTGATGATTAAACAAAGTACAACTACAGGCAAGACCAAGACATTTAGGTTCACAAGTTACTTGTGCTACCTTCTTTTAGCAAAGCATCGCCCAATATTTGAGATAGAGAACAACAAGCTTGGTATTGAGGTCTATAAGTTTGATGAGAGAACCTAGAAGAAATCAGAGACTCCAAGTCCAGTATATGAGTGGACACATAAGATGAGGATGACTGCTGCAAATAAAAACTACAACCATTTTGTAGACTTCTTTTTGGCACCTATTTACCAAAAAATCATAGGCACTTCGATGCCTAGATTTCCTGTGTCTTGTAAAGATTGCATTCAACTGGGAAGTCAGATTCAATTGGCTGACTGGTTCTTTATGGAAGAGTACACTCTCTTAAGGTTTTACGGTTCAGCGGTTGAACCCTGCAAACTTCCAATGCATGTAACAGAAAGGGTTTTTACACTGGAATATGTACGGCAGATGGAGAGCGCAGATGAACTTTTCAGTGGACAACAAAAGAAAACGATATTTCCTTCCTTGCCTTTCGCAATTGGAGGCCTCACATTTGAGAGAAAGGCTTTCAAACTGGCAAATGAATTGGTAACTTTTTTTGGCTTTGATTTTGTCAGTCACTGGAATTATGATCCACTGAACATAATACAAATGAGACTTATTGCCAATGGGAACTCTGCGAGCAAATATCAACATCAGGAGATGCCATTGATAGAAAAGTTTAAAAACAAGGATTCATGGGATGAGGTTAAGAAAGAGATGGAGAAACATGCAACAGAGAATAATATTTCAATGCAAGAATTGTCATCCCAAATTATGACATTGCACAAATCAGAGCCTCTGACATACTTAAATTTCTACAAGAAAGCATCTCAACCTTCTACGAGGTCTATGCCTAAAGAAATTAAAGAGGCATGCAAAGTTGAAATGTGGTGTCAACCCAAGATGACTAATTTCTGGAAAATGAGGCAAAATTTGGGTGAACCAAAGACATCAGCTATTTTTGATGAAATTGAGGAGGATGAAATTTTCAGCAATTATTGGAATAAAGAGCATCCAACTGTACTATATGATTTTGGCAGTGACGGTGATAATGAAAGGTAGAAGGACCTCCAGTCTGATGCTGACATTCAAGGTATTCAGGATTCCGGGTCAACCAGGGGTAGAGATATTGTTACACTTCAAATGAGTGATTCTGTTAAACAAACGTATGGTAGAGGGGCAACTATGATACAAAAAATGGGTTATGCAGGTCTAGGGCCCATTGGTGCAAGTGGTGAAGGGATTTGGAATCCACTTCCAGTACCAGAGCCACCCAAAAGAGGATGTAAACCAATCATTGGACTCTCTGACAATGAAGATGATTCATCTAGAAAGGGCAAAAAACATTATGTCTCTGCTTCTGAAGGTCATCCCAAAACATTATTTGTTAAATCTTCGAATCCAGTTGTAGTTGATCCCACTGGCACTGGCATTGGCACTGGCACTAGCATGGATGAACCTTGTGCAAAAAAGCAAAAAGTTATGACAATTACACTGCCAACAATGTCAGCGGTTACTTCACCAATGTATGCACCAGTAGCTTCTGTACAAAACCCAGAAAATAGTCCTAAAACGCCAGGATTTGGAATGGGCCATCTTCAGTCTGTTGGCAATCCTCAAAATACAATTGTAGGTGGAGTAAGTTCAACTAGAGTTGGAGGAGCACACAAGGATACAACTGATAATTCACCTTTCAAACACTCAATTCTGTCAGCAAACCCAGATTTTAGTTTGAATGAATTTGCATCAAAGTTTGAACAGACAAGCGAAAGAAATAGGCAAATTATGAAGACTTTGAAAAGTGATGCAGTTGCTAAATGTCAGGGATCTACTAACAGAATATTTTCAACATATGATCCAAACAATGAAATGATGAACTTCATGGCTGTTATGCCCCTGGGTAGAGATAATATTCCACCACAAAATGTAATAAATCCTAACGATATACAAGTTACCAGTCTTCAAATGGATTTGTCAAAAGTGAAAAATATTGACAAAATCAATATATCTAAAGAGAGCAACAAAATGGTCTACTCTACACTTCTAAAAGCGGAGAGGGAAAACAAAAGGCTTACAAAGCAAATAGAAAAGTTACAGGCAGACCTTGATAATGTGAAGGCGAAGGAGAAAGCAGCAGACAATAGGTTCAAACATTTGCAAAATAGGATAAAGAAATCTTCTCCTACAGAGGCAATTGTCCAGCAAGAAAAGATGAATGAACAAGTGGAAAAATTGACTAAAGAATTGGATGAGTGCCAAAAAAGACTTCAGGATGAACAAGCCTCTAGTGCACAGTTGTTCAAGTCTTTAGAGAGTAGTGCACAGGTCAACAATAAATTGAAAACTGACCTGGACTATGCTGTCAAGGGAAATAATATTTTGAAGACTGAATTGGAGAATGAAAAGAAACAGTCGATGTCTAGGGCAAATATGATTTTTAATTTGCAAAAGGAATTGGGGAATGAGAAGAAAAAAGAGGAGTCTAGTGCAAAAACAATCAACAATTTGAATAAGCAATTGGAGAACATGAAACAAAAAGAGGAGTCAACTGCAAAAACTATCAGTAATTTGGAGAAGGAATTGGAGAATGTAAAGAAAATAGAGTCTAGTGCTACTGCAAACACTAACATAATCCACCAAATGAGGAGGGAATTGGAGAATGCAAAGAAAAAAGAAGAGTCAGCTGCAAAGAAAATCTTCAATTTGAGAAAGGAATTGGAGAACACGAAGAAAGAGGAGTCTACTGACTCTACTCAAAGACTCCATGATTTGAAGAAGGAATTGGACAATGCGAAGAAAAAGGAGGAGTCCACTGCAAAGGCAATCCATGATTTGAAAAGGGAACTCGGGGATGAGAAGAAAAAAGAGGTAACTACTGCAAATACAATCCAAGATTTGAAGAAGAAATTGGAGGATGAGAGGAAGAGAGCAACTAATTTGCAAGGGCAAGTAGAGGAAATACATAAAAAGAGTGAAAAAGAGTTGTCTCAAATGAAGAAAAAGATGGAGAATGTAATGGCAGAAAATAGAGCGACCTCTTCCGAAGACAATCATGTGAAGGATACTATAATAAACATGGTTAAGCTTATCAAACAAGAAAATTGGGACAAAATAATGAAGAACACTGATAGTTTGTTTGAATGGCTTGATTTAAATAGCAATATCAGACTTCTCTTTGAAAATGTAAAAAGTGATTTTTTTGGTAAAAGACAAATCTTCACCAAATCCTTAAAAAATGTTTCTGACCAAATTTTGAGTAAAGTAAAGATATCCAGTGATAGGGATTTGGCAAAGCATGGAATAAACAGCCGCTTGGATGCCTCTGTAATGACCATTGATGTCAGTCACCATTGTGAACAACTAACGGAAATGGGTGAAGCTCTCAAATCTATTTCCAAAGAATTGAAGAAGATGAATAACATCATACTGAACTTGCTGAATGCTGGATTACCAAATCCAGCTGACTCAAATGCCAGATTCATTGGAAATGAAAATTACATGAAAAGGTTGCAGGAGAGCATGAATCATGATTTAGGCAACTTGCCTGAGGATACCACTCCAGAAGGAATTGCAAGTTGCATCAAACCACTATCAACAATGAATGAAGTTGTAGATAAATTCCTCGATTCATTTAAAAATATCTCTCAGAAGTATTTATTGTTGACGAGGTTACAACTATTTAGCTACAACCTCAAACAAATGGAGCCACCAAATGATGCAGAATGGAGCGCCCTAAAGAAATTCTTAGAAGCTGGGTCATCTTCTGAAACTCAAGCTGTTACTGTTGCTGTCATTGGCAGTCATGACTCATAGCTGATAGCACTAAGAAGTAACAACTCAGTAAGTGATAGTACTATAATCGTTTTGTTACTTGTTTCTCTTTAATTTCAAATTTTGGATTTAATTTCAACTTTGTTTAATGTTAATTGTTACAGGAATCAAGAGCCAGCATATCAGGATAGTTGGGCAGCCAGGCACTGGCATACTATTACTACACAACAGATGGAAAAAATTTCCCTACTAGAAAAAATTGTACAATTGGCAATGTGATTGTACACACATAATGTATTATGTAGTAATAATCTGATTATATATACAATTACAAACCGACCTACAGCCATTGTTGCTCCCTTATATCTGCAAAAGGGAATTCAGGGTCATTTCAATTTGACGTTGAGTCATTTGCAAAGGGTTGTAATTGTTTGTAATTGACAATTGTTAAATGTATTATGTTACAGGCTGATTTATAATTATAAATTATAATACAATTTTTTTTAAATAGAGCTTATTCTGTTAAATGCATTATGTTACAATTTCTTAAAGAAACTAGAATCAATGAAAATCTCAACATGTTACAAAAATACAATCAATGAAAATCTCAACATGTAAGTTTGTATTATCAACATGTTCAAAAAAAACATTTAAGCATCTATAAAAGGACAGTGAAACTATGAATGAAGGCTATAAATTGACTTCTACAAACATAATAAATTAGTAGATAGAGTCTTAGATCAGAGCTACTACTTCTAGCCTACTACTTGACTCATAGAAGTTAGAACTTGAGGTTGAGAAGCTGCTATAGTTTCCATTCCGCCTGGACCGGCTCAACATCACTATCATCAGAATCCTCCTCATTTATTGCATACAACATTTGATTGTTCGTTGTGTTTTCTTCAGATTCACTGTCAGCGTCAGACTCACTATGCATGCCAAAGTCAACATCATCTTCATTGCTTCCAATATCAGGATATGAACCACTGCCACTACCATTGCCACCACCACTACCACTGCTACTTGGGTTTGAAATGTTGGCAATCCCTCTTCTTTGACATCGTTTTCTCGAAATGCTGACAGCCCTGTCATAAGGGAAATTTTCTACCTTATACCTAGAATTATAGAGCCTCAGACAATTATCCAAATTTTTGTCTAATTTGTTTCTAACCTTTGACTTCAAGAAGCCCAAAGTACTGAAAACTCTCTCATCCTCCACTGAACCCAATATCATTGTCAAACATAAATCGGTAAGCTTGAAATATTCTGGTATTGCCTCTCTCAACTGATTGCTCTCACCAAGGTTTTTCCAAAGCTTTGTTACCACTCCCTCTTCATTTGGGTTCTCCATAAGAGCATATTGTTCCCTCATTATGTTTGCAAAAGAATATGATTGATCTCTCAGTCGAGATTCATCTAAAATTCCATTTATAGTGATTCCATTGATTACTTTAGGTTTGCAAAAATGCTGAATCAGAGTCGTCATCCTTCTTCGAAAATCAGTCGGACAGTTTAGAGACCAATATTGTGGAAAAACAATTGACATTGCTTCGAGCAGTTCCTCTGGAGGGAATCTGTCTCTGATTTCTGATGAAAGATTGTAGCAAACTCGCTTGACAGAGTCAAGCACAGAGTCTTTGATCTTCTTGAAGTCTTCACTTGTAACACGTGAAAGTACCTTCTCTGGTTCTGATTCAACTTCACTTCCTGCTTCGTCGGGGTTGATGCGGGCATAGTACTACATTGGTATGTCAACTCCACGTACCCTGGCATATACCTCATCGTTTGCACCAATATGTAAAAAGTTCCCAGGATTGTTCAAATCTGTGATTTCTATCCACTTTGCAAACTTTGATTCATCTAATGGTAGTAATCGATACAGAGTATCCAGGCTACTACATGTCATTTTACGCAGCTTATTATATTCTGCAATGTACATACCTCTTTGTTGAACCTTTTTTATAATATTTCTCATGTCCTGTAGCATGGGGAGAATAGCTGCTAAAGTTAAGAGTACCTTAACATTAGTTAGGCTTGAATATAGCTGAGGGAATCTGTCTCGCACAGAGTGGATTAGTCCAAGCAATGACGGGTATTCAGACATTACTCGATGTGCCGGTCCATCCAAAGAGATCCATCTGGTATCATTGTCTTTAAGAAGCTTCTTCCCATCAGTAAGTCCTTGAGAAAAGTGTTGAAATTCCCGGACTCGTTTTGGACTTCGATAGAAGTATTGGTAAATCTCTTTGATTAGAGATTCCACTTTACTTACACAACCAAAATTGCTAACAATTCCAAAAGCTAGATTCATTCGATGGGCCATGCAATGAATGGGAATAGCGTAGGGTGCCAAATCATCCTTGATCTTTTTGCAAAGACCACCTTTATGACCTTGCATAACCGAAGCTCCATCTGCTCCAACACACACCAACTTTTTGGCAATCTCCATGCTATCCAAACCTCCAGATTCAATTAGAGTAGTCTTTAATAATTCATATAAATTTTCAGCTGTCGCACTACAATTCAATTTAGCAACAGATAGTATAAATGGTTGACGACAAAGATTGTTTACAGTATAAACATGCATGCACACCCAGGAAGTATTATCAATTGTTGTAACTTCATCTAGAGACAATGCAAAGAAATTTGAGTCTTTTATTTTTTCCTTCATATCTTCTTTTTCAACCTGTGCAAGACATCTAGCCCATTCCCATCCGCTGTTTACTGACCAGTGACTGTTCGGATAGTTTTGAGTTTTCAAAAAGTGCAATAAGGCAGGAATTGAAGGGTAGTCTGTCATAGGACGTCCTCTACTCAATAAATAAAAGACCACACTTAATTGAACTACTTTTCCCATATTTTGCACTTCTGTTGCTTTCCCAATGAAATCTTCAATGGAACCTTTTACTGCAGAACGCTTATCCCGTAATTGCTGGTGTAACTCGTATTTTTTGGCATTCCTGATATGCAGATAGTTGTCCTTTGTTTTCCAAGTTAGCACGGATTTTTCAACTCCATCTATAATTTCCTTCTTGTAAACTTTACCGACATGCTTTTCTATGGTATCAATTTTAAGCTGCAACCTCTTCTCCTTCTTTGTTATCTCTGTGCAAATGTTACATCTGCATTCAGTAGGAGGCGCACCATCAATTGGATTGGGCACTGGTTCAATGAACCAGTACTTTTCCACCCATTCTAACTGAAAACTCCTTTGGGACAGATCCCAGTGAGATCGATCTTTCATCGATCCCAATTTTCTTTTCCCCTTTTGTGCATGAGCATGATTTATGGAATCAGTTTTGGTTTTCTCACCCGACTGGTCCAGGACCGACTCCAACTCTATAATCTCAGTTTGTGACTCCCTACTCAGGGGAAGTGCCTCCAAATCATGTTCAAGTTCATCCTCGACTGAGATATCAGGTTCACCAACTTGAACTTCAATATGGTCTGAGGGTCCAACTTGTGATGAATCTCCTTTTTCAACTGGAGATCTAACTTGTGAATCTTGTAGCTTGCCAACATTTCCACCACCAAAATATGCTGCTATGGTTCTGCATTTTGGTAATGGTGGCTTCTCTTGGCATTCAGGGATCCTACCAGAACCCCTGTTACCCCTCTTATTTGACATGGCAAACCGATAAAGGCTGCAAAAAATATATCAACTTAGTTGTTGAACAAAAGACTCAACTACTTAGACTACATATAATAACAATAATATGATTCATTCTCAAAAAATGGGTTCTAGTGCTACGGTACTACAGTCTATGGTACTACCCAAGGGCCAATATAATTCGCAAACCTATAGGCTATCTTAGCATTACACTGGACAGTAAAACTAAAAAAATAACCAGTACCACTGTACCAGTGGTCCAGTACCACTGTTGACATAAAAAATAAATTAAAAAGCACTTGCCTTTTAAAAAAACCAGGGTCCACGAGTCAATGGCCAATGCACTCAGCACTCTGAAAGTTCGGCAGCAATAAGAAATGCCAGTCTCCAGACCAGAAAAGAGCAAACTGTGTAGAATAATAATATTTTATAGTCCAATCTAGGTTGGCGAATTAGGCGGGATTAACAAGCGGGAATTTCAAATGCAGGCGAAACGCACCTTCCTATGCAAGCCCACAGTAGGAAACAGTTGGCTAAACGGGGCTGGTGGTCGACACACGTCCGGAAAATGGTTGGCAACGCCCAACCCAAGGGAAAATTAATTGGTTGTAGTAATGGTGAAAGAATGTGGGCCAATAAGAAACAGCATGCAAAAGCTGGCGATATGTTTAAAATAAATGTATCCAAAACGTATATTGCATTGGCGATTGCACCGATAGTTTTGACCAATCATGTGATAACTAATGAGTGACTACCCCGGGCGTTGGACCCAAATCTAATAAATATCCGGCAATGTAGTTGACCTGCGTTGCGTGCTCTATTCGCCAAATGACGATTGACCCGTCAGACGGGATCGCCAAAAGGCGAAGATTCGCCACTAAAGTTATCTCTGTTTTCCTCTAATTTTAGGGAAAACTGGTATGCCTCTTCAATACTGTTCATTCAAACCAGATTCAGCTCCTCCTGAATGCTTGGCCTTAACCCATTAAGGTATCGGGCAACTTTATCTTTATCAGCTTCTGCATGGCCTGTTCTGATGAGAAGTCCATAGAACTCCTCTGTATACTCCTGAACAGATCTTCCTGCTTGCTTCAAACTTTGCATTTTCTTCAGTAGGTCAAGCTCATAATCAACAGGAATGAACTGTCACTTTTATTTATCCACCATCCGATCTCATCTCGTGATTTTCTCCTTTCCCCTTCTATTTCGCTCCAACTGAATCTCTTGCCACCATATCTTCGCATGACCTTTCAGTCTGGTCTTCACAAATTTGACCCTATCAGGATCCTCAACATCTTCATACTCAAAATATTCTTCACATTCATTGATCCAGTCGATCAATTCCTCTGGGTTAAGATTTCCAGAAAATGTAGGAACCTCAATCTTAGGTCTTTTCCCAATCTTGGAAATCGCCCGAAAAAGTCTTTCTTCCTCCTGGTTCACAATTTCAACTTCTCCTTCTTGATATTCTTCTTCGGCTTCATCCTCGCTTTTGTCTCTGACATTAAGATTCATTCCTCTGCGAATCTCTTCTTGCAATGCTCGCACTTGTCTCTGCAGCTCTCTAACCTCAGGTGTCACAGCACCAGCTCTTCTTCCACGTTCTCTTCGTGGAGGCATTTTCGCGATGCGTGCTGAAACCCTTACCACGGTCCTGGTGCAAACTGCCTCACAGTCGGTGATCTGTTTACACACTCAAGAAAACCTGCTGTGATACCACTTGATGAAGGGTGCTCCCTTTAATACCACAAACACATAACAAAAATAGAGAAACAACAACAGTAATATGCAAGAACAGAAAATTGGCTTCTTATTATCTCCACAAATGTGGAATTACAAACTTTCAGAATTACAATATGCAAAGTCACATGGGCATTCCCTTACAATATTCTATAGGACAAAGCCTCGAATCAATACCCAGATCTGCTACCCAGAATTATTCCGAACTGCCTAAGACAATAATACAGCCTTCCTTATATAAGCAATTTTCCACCGCTTGGGAAGGTTCCAGAATTTTAGCCAATAAGGCCGACCAAACTTAGAATTATTTTATTTTACATTTTATTACATCATAGTCGGCTCAAGATAACCTTTGAAACCCGAACAGAAATTTTGAAGAAAATTATTTTTCGCTATTTCAGGTGGCCCAACTTCTGAAGACCATAAGTCATCACCAGTTGACCCGATCGGCTATTATAACCCGATTTCAGAAACAACACGAAGCGCTCTACAGGCTTGACCCGCACAAGCGCCCGTCACCCAAATTTTTGACCTCATCCGGGGCCTCTAAAGCCTTCAAAACTGAGTTCAAAGTTTCTGTACCCTGCTGCCAATACCGAAAATCTTCAATATCTTCCAATATACACTTGATCTGGCAATGAAACTTTACTGGCAGACTTATATGACCAAAATCAACCTCCAAGAAAGAAATCAGATCATTTTGAGCACATACAAAAATTACCAAAAATAGTAACTTTTCATAAATAGCAGCTCTGCACAAAATAGCCCTTATTGAATATAAAAATAGAAATATTTTTGGGTGATGCAAGATTGCTCTTACACCCAGGATGCTCCTGCATCAGAGTCTACCTCATATAACTTTGTGGAATGCACAATGGACTTCCTCTAAATAGCATATCATCTTGAATGATGAAATCCAACCACTTCATTCTATCTAGAGTAATAGGTTCTTTACAAGCTTTCCAAGCTTCACCAAAATCATGATCCTCTGGATATAAATTCTTGAGTTCCTTGAATCCGACCACCTCAATATGCATCTTTGTCAGCAATAGTTGCCTTCTACTACACACATCTGCAACCATGTTAGACTTTCCACTCCTATGTTTCAAAACAAATGTATATCTCTGCAAAAACTCAATCCATTTCAAATGCCTTTGATTCAACTTTCCTTGACTATTCAAATATTGCAAAGCTTGATGATCAGTATACAAAACAAACTCCTTTGGAAGTAGATAGTGTCACCACTTCTTCAATGTCTGAACTATAACATAAAATTCTTGATCATAAACAATATATTTTCTCTTGGCATCATTTAACTTCTCACTAAAATAAGCAATAGGTTTACCTTCTTGGCTCATAATAGCTCCTATTACAATACCATTAGCATCATAGTCTACTTGAAACACCTTATTAAAATTTGGAAGTGCTAAAATAGGCTGTTCTGTAACTTTCTATTTCAATAGTTTAAAACTATTATCTGCCCCATTAGTCCACTTGAACTCTTTTCTATCCCCTCTCATTGTTTCAGTCAAGGGTCCACAAATACTGCTAAAATTTTTGATAAATTTTTTATAAAAGATATCCAAACCATGAAAATATCTTACCTGAGTAGCACTCCTTGGAGTAGGCCATTCAAAGATAGCCTGTACTTTCTCTGGGTTCATTATTAGACCTTTTGCTGAAACTACAAATCCCAAATACACTAACTCTTTCTTCACAAAACTACACTTCTTCAAATTAATCAATAATTTATTTCCCCTTAACTTCTCAAACACCATACGAATATGCATCATATGGTCCTACAATGTCTTACTAAAGATCAAAATATCATGTAGGTAAACAATGACAAACTTATCCAAAAATTCTTTCAGAACCCCATTCATGAGGTGCATGAAAGTGCTTGGTGCATTGACTAGCCCAAAAGGCATGACTAACCACTCATACAGTCCTTCCTTTGTCTTAAAGGAAGTCTTCCATTCATCTCCATCTCTGATCTGAATCTTATGATATCCACTCTTTAGATCTATCTTTGAGAAATACATAGCTCCACTCAAACAGTCCATAATATCATCCATTCGTGGAAATAGAAACTTGTACTTGATTGTGATCTTGTTTATTGCCCTACAATCTGTACACATCCTCCATTCTCCATTCTTCTTTGGTGCTAATACCACTGGTACATCATAGGGACTCAAACTCTCTCAAATCAACCCCTTCTACAATCACTCATGTACGTGTATGTTCAACTCCTCACTTTCTACTAGTGTCATTCTGTACGCTGCCTTATTTGGAAAACTGGCTCCTAGGATCAAGTCCATCTGATGACTGATCTTCTTTACTAGTGGTAATCCATCAAGAACATTATTGGACACAATATCCTGAAACTCATTCAATAAATCTATAACTTCTATAGGTACATCTTCTACTTCCTCTTTACCATATTTTGTAATTGAAAAAAAACACACATGCTTATGCCTCATACCATCTAGGAACCTTCTTCCATCAACAAAAGTTATTCTTGCATTACCACATACCTTTTCTTCTATGTCATTCAATGACTTTAGCTTATGTTGCACTCCATCCTTCATCACAGAATAGGTATTTTCATGACCATCATGTACAACACACTTGTCAAATTGCCACAGCGTACCTAACAACATGTGAGATGCATCCATAGATATGATATCACATAGTACCTCATCATGGTTTCTGCCAATTTTAAACTTCACTAGGAATTGTTCGTTGACCATGACCTTGTGGTCATCCTGCACGCAAGAAAGCCGGTATGGATGTGGGTGTTTTTGTCTCTTGAGCTTCAACTTTGTGACCATCTCTTCTGACACTAGATTTTTAGTACTTCCACTATAAACAATAACATCACAACACTTACCCTCACACTTGCATCTAGTGCATAACAAGCTCCTCATTTGTTCAGGTTCATTCTCACCACTCAGTAGGACTCTTCTGTTAATTAGTGTTTCTCCTCTATTGGCATCTTCAGAATGTGATAATCTAGCATCTTTATCTACATGTGCAACTCTAGTCTAATCTTCAGTTCTCCTATCTATCCTTCCTTGGCATGGAAAAAATTCATATTCCATATGAACTTCTTCTCCACAGTGAAAACATGTTCCACCGAAGGCTCCTCTTCCTGATCTTTGTCCTCTTCCTCTTCCTCTTTGATCTCTATTATTTGTATCATGGAAATGATTGAAATTATTTCCTCTCTGATTTTGACTGCTACTGGTCTCATCCTTCTTTTTTAGATCTTCATTTTGACCTCCATAAGACCATCCACCAGATTGTCCACCACAAATTCTTTCATTTTATCTACTCTCTAACTTCTTGTTCAACTTTTCCTCTACTTTTAGGGAAAACTAGTATGCCTCTTCAATACTAATCATTGAAACTAAATTTAGCTCCTCCTGAATGTTCAACCTCAACCCATTAAGGTAGTAGACAAATTTCTCCTTATCAACTTCCTCATGGCCTATTCTGATGAGGATTCGATAGAAATCCTCCGTATACTCCTAAACAGATCTTCCTGCTTGCTTCAAACTTTGCATTTTCTTCAGCAAGTCAAGCTCATAATCAACAGGAATGAACTATCACTTCAATTTATCTACCATTCGATCCCATCTTGTGATTTTATCCTTTCCTCTTCAATTTCACTCTAGCTGAATCTTTTGCCACTAGATCATCGCATGACCCTTCAGTTTGGCTTTCGCAAACTTGACCCGATCAGGATCCTCAATATCTTCATACTCAAAATATTCCTCTAATTCATTGATCTAGTTAATCAACTCTTTTGAGTTAAGATTTCCTGAAAAATGTATGAACCTCAATCTTAGGTCTTTTTCCAATCTTGAAAATGGCTCAAAAAAGTCTTTCTTCCTCCTGGTTCAAAATTTTGCCTTCCCCTTCTTGATCAAAGTTTCCTTATTCTTTGGCTTCATCCTCACTTATATTTCTGACATTAAGATTCATTCCTTTATGAATCTCTTCTTGCAATGCTCACACTTGTCTCTGGAGGGCTCTAACCTTAGGTGTCACAACACCAACTCTTTCACCATGTTCCCTTTGTGGAGGCTTCTTCGCGTTGCTGATTGAAACCTTAAACCATGGTGCTAGTGAAAACTATCTCATATTCAGTGATCTATTTGTTAGAATTAGGAGAGATAGGTACTGAGAGGGGAGGGGTGAATCAGTGCCTTCAAAACTTTACTTGTAAAACCTTTTTGATCTAAAACTGAATACTATAATAACCGATCAAAATAAGTTGAATAAAATTGTATAAATCAATCATCTAGCTAACTTAAGAAATTAAGCAACATGAAATCAATATGAAAATCACATAACACAAGTATTTTGGTAATGCAGAAACCCTTGTAAGAAGGTAAAAACTATGGTGGGGACGACACCCATGAATTCTTCACTACTGCAGATAGAAAATGTTTGCCTGTTAAGGCTACAAGTTGTGATCACTTCTGGTGATCTTACCCTGTTAGGAGTAACATATTAAATCAGCTAGATCTACCTAGTTATAGGATTTAAAAAACACTAATAAAGTGTGTACTCAGTTAAGAGATTTACATAAGACTGTTAAGTCTACTCTATTAAGAGATTTATCAAAAACTCTATCACAATTGTTAGAAAGTAATAGGCAATTATCTGCTAGTTGAAAACTCAATTGTCTAAAATAGATCTATAAGTTCTCATCAAAATATCACCTTATCTATGATGATTCTCTACTCTATTCTACTTAGTAGCCTTCTCTGATTCTGCTCAATCTGATATCCTCTGTGCTCTGTTTTGCTCAGTAAACTAATTGTCTTGAAGATAGGCAATTTCTTCAAGTGCTCTATAATTCATATATATTAGTTCACCCAACCTCATAAAAATGGTGTGACCAAACAAAATATATAGTGTTCTATTTTTCCACCTTAGCAAAAATTAGGCTACAAGAATAATCATAACCCTAAGATCTATGGTGCAAAATAACCTAGATCAACTATTACAGTAAGATAAACATTACATTTAATGAGTATCATTTTACAATAAATGCTCCTTGATCTTGGTAAACCATTTTATGATTTGTTGTAACCGTTTGCATAGAATAATGTGCCATTTCAGATTAGTATGCCATTTTCTATGATCATCAGTAAACACTGTATAATTTTCTCGGTGTATACTGCGATGCTCGATGTTTACTGACCGTCAGTGTCGATGTCACTGGTGTTCAGTTAACTGTGTGATGCTCGGTGTAAAGGTTTTACTGACTTCTCTGTCTTACTTCAGGTTACCGACCAACTCAATATAATTAACCGACCAACCTATTTACAATCCTTTGATACTAATGACAACCTTAAATGCTCAATAGAGATTAACAATCTCCCCCTTTGGCATTAGTATCAAAACTTTGAATGTATATAGACAAAATGTTTCTATATATTCCTTATGTCTCTGCCATATACATATCCACAACAAAAATTTCTAAGTACAAAGTACTCCCCCTTGGTGCATGCTCCTGGTAGTATGTAATATATCAAAGTATACTTATTTTGCATATACATGGTTTCCCCCTTTTTGATAATAATGCCAAAAGCAAAAAATATATATATAATGTATACTTACATCTTATCAAAAATGTGTGGATGGGTTTTCTATATAGACTCCAAGAGGTTGTCCCATTCCTCTTTCAAGTTGGTAAGAGCAATATGCTCAAGACTGACTTGTGCATGCATGTCAAAGATATTATCCAACACCAAAATCTCTAGTGTTGCCACAAGTTGTTCAGCTTGGACAATGTGTGCTTAAAAAATTTTCAGGTAAGGAGTGAGTTCTTTTTGTAACTCTATAACCTGATCGGTGATGTGCACTTCTTGTTTCCTTAAGTCTGCTATCAGTGACCGGAGTTCTTGATCTTGGTTAATATGCTTTAAGAAAGTAGTTGACTCGGTGATAGCTGCTTGTGTACTCAACTTTATCTCTTCTTCTAAACTTTTTATCTTTTCACTGACTTCTGTAGTGAAGGTGTCTGAAGTACAAAGCTTGATTAGAAGTTGACAGATTATTTGGGTGATAGATTTTAACTTGGTAATGACCTCAAATAATTTTACCTTGTTCAGTGCCACTTCTATGCTAATCCTTTTTGCCAATTTGTTCTAAATCTTTGATTCTACCCTTTCTTCTATTATTTTATCTGCATCTATATCAGGGGCATTGATTTTGTCGGCAAGTGTGGCAAGTTGATCTAAGATGGGAGTATTCTCATCAATATTTGTCTCTAGTACTATTTGTTGCAGAATATCCCTCACATCATTTAACACTTCTTTACATTTGTGTTCTTTCCTTAACTTTTCTTGTGCCACTTTTCTTGAACATAATTCCCCATACCTACTTTGTTACTCAGGGCTTAGGGTTCTCAGGTCACATTCTAGTATAATAATAACTTCATCAATGGTGACCAGCTCTTTGGCTTTCTTCTTCTTCTTCTTTCGGGCAAGAAGTGACTTCTTCTCACTTATGACAATAGCTTTTTCTTCACTTCTCATAGTATCTTTCCCAGTTGACACAGTATCATCCTTCTTTTGCTCCTCGGTAGATGGTGTGGGAGTCTTGATTGTAGTGTCAGGTGGGTTCACCTCAGTTGACTTTGTTTCTTCTGGTTCCTTTGTTTCTGTAGACTATGCCTCTGGTTTGTTAGGCTCATTTATATCTATAGGTTGCTCAGGTGCTTGAATCTCAGTTGTATCTTTATTTGGCTCAGGATGAGACACATCAGGTTGTACTTGTGAAATTATTTCAACTACCTCTGCAAGTACAGGTAGTTCACTCGGTAGAGATGTGAACACACTAGTAGTGTCTAGTGCTTCATCTTTGTATGGTGCAATTGTGACATCTTTGTCATCCTCATCACTAGGATCACCGTTAGTGATGTCCTCAATGAGTGCATCATCATTAGTTTTCTTTTGCAAGTGGATCTTTACTTGATCCGATGCATCCTATGAAATTTTGATTTCTTCCTTTTGTTCAGTGATATCAATTACCTCGGTAACTGATATACCAATGTCTTCTATTTTCTTACCTTTGTTATCATCAATGAAAATACCTTTATCTTTTGAACTGTGTCTCTTCTTAAACAGTTTTAGGAATGCTTCCTGTTTAGCTTTCTCTTCTACTTTCAAAATTGATGTCTATAAAGAATCACATATGACATCCATATCATCCACATTCTCATCCATGATCTGCATAGCTCTATTTTTTACTAGAAATATAGTGAAGTACTTTGTCATGTATTCACTTACCACATCATATTTAAAGTGTGAGGCTACATGGCTTAGTGACTGTTCTCTTTTCCTTTTCTCTGTATCTAGTGCAATAGCCCATCTCTCACTTATTTTTTCATCAAGTTCTTTTGGCAATTGACATGTGAATTCCATTGGTACTCTCTTGAATTTGATCATCATCTGGATGATAGCATGTTCTATCTTTGTTTTGTCCTCAGTTGAGATCTTGCCAAATTTTCCTATGCTTGGATTGGTAAGATTTCCATTCTCCATTATATCTTCAATTATTTCTTCTATAGTACTTTCCCTATTACGAACTAACTTGAATTGATTAGGATCATTTTTAGTTTCTGTATCCTCTAGATCTTCCTTATTTCTTATGTATTTCATCTTTTTCTTTGGTGTCTCATCTACTTTCTTGGTCTTTCTCTTAACATATTTCCTGGTCGGTGTAGCTGCTCTTGTTTTTGCTACTTTTACTGCTTCTACTTTCTCAGTGGATTGTGCAGCAGTTGACAAACGTGTCTTCATCCCTTCAGGTTCTGGTAGCTACATTTCTTGTTTATCATTGGTGGGAGGAACCGGTGTGTGATCCTTTTCTTTGTCTAACTTAGTCTCCTCGCTATTATAGGGCTTGTCAGCCAACTATAACTGACCTACGATTGTCTCATCAACTGGTGACTCCTTAGGTGAGTCAGATACATTTCCATATTTTTCTGAGAGATATTTTCTCATTTTCTTTTCCCTTCTTACCATTTTTATGATCTCTATGTCTGTTGTGATTCGAGACTTGGCTTCCTCATATACATCGAACCTATTGGCAGTGATGTCTATCAGTAATGCCAGAATACATTGTTAGGAATGAATGCTGGATGTTAGTAGTGTTTCTATAGTAGTTTTTGTTGCATTCATGACTATGATTATCATTGATGTCAACATAGTGATCTTCTAGAGACTAGTAGAGAAGCAGATAGTGTTTTGATTAGCGCACGTGGGATATTATAGTTGGAGCTATGTGATGTTGATGTTATACTCTTTGATATGTTATTTTCCTATGGTTAAGAGCACAGATAGTAATTCATTGATTCATGAAAGTTATGAGTATTTTGGTAAAAGCAGTATTTAGGCAGCATTCCTGAGTAGCGGTTTGAGGAAATTAGATGATATCTCCTAATCGGGATGGAATCTGGTTTTGCACAGTTAAAGGGAAGTTTGAGACACATTGATGGAGACATGGTTCACAACACAAACTTTGAGGTCACACGAGTGAAGAGTTATTACATCTGGAAGCTGATAGTTTTGTGTAATTTTGATGTAGCATATGGAAACTTTTATTTTGTAATTGTGTGCCGACTCATTTGTAATTATTTGAGTGTGGTATAAAGGAAGGAATGTTTTTCCTTATTGTATGTAGTAGTAATATGAAATAAGTGTGAGCATGGTTTTGGTTGCATGCGAATGTAAGCATGAAGTGAACAAACAAGTCTAAGAGGTTGTGAAAGTGATATTGTGAAGGAAGACATGCAATCTGGAATTGAGATTTGATGTAGCAGTGAGTGCAGTTTGGCATAGTAAGGAGGTAACATATTTCATATTATTTTGTTGAATAATATTAAGGTTATTTGGACAGTGTGTTTAGTGATCTTACCTTGAAGCTGTTTGGGCAGTGGGTCCTTCTATCTTCCATAACTCTTAACAGGGTTAGAATCTTTTAACAGGGATTCAAAATCTCCTAACAGGGATTCATATGTACTGAATGTATTTCATAAGACTCCTAACAGAGTCCATCCTTTCACAAAGAATATTCATATTAGTGCATCTTTTGTGGGCATCATTCCCACTGGGGTTTACTCTTTGATCAAGAGGTTCCCTAGTCAACATATCTTGTGTTATTGTGTCATTGTGTATGAATATCTTTGTATGGTTAGTAATTGTATTGCTTACATGGTTAAATGTTGTTGAAGATGATAAAATTTATAATTATCTGATAACTGATTCACCCCCCCATCTCATTTATCTTGGTGGACTTTACTTTCTAACATACATTGATAGATTTCAAAGAGAAATCATGATTCATTACATATCCCATTGGTGATAGCCATTTTATTCTCTGTTCTACTACCTTTATCATTGAGTGGTCTGTGCTTACCATAAAGCATATGTCATCTTCAAATTTACTTAATAATTCCCTTGGAATTCTACTCCTTTGTTGCATTTTTGTTTGAAATTCCTTGAAATATGCATTGAATTCCTTGTTCAGATTGTCTCCTAGACTTTTCATCATTTCACCGATTTGAGCAGTTATCGATTTGTTCGATTGCTAGTTTACTTTATTGATATCCAGTACATATTTTTGTAGATAGAGAAATGTACAGACAGGTAGTGATCCATACTTACATGTATTGGACTTCTTTGCTTTTATTATCTTCATATTGTCATGCAGTTGGTGTAGTAGTATCTCGGAAAGATCAACCTAGTGATCTTTCTTCACAATTTTGTAAGCCATGTCCATGATGCTGCAGGGTACACTATTTGGTCTACTAGATTGGAATATCTTGTACCTAATGACATGAGTTGTGAATTTTACTATTGCATCTTTGATAGTTGATATTTTCAGTGCCCTACCATCCCATTGAGCTCCAGTGTTCTTTTCTACGTCAGGATGAGATGAACTTCAAAAGGCTTTGGCTTTATCGGTTGTAGGGTATCCAATAACCCTACTGATAATATTCTTAGTGACCTCAATAGTTTTATCCAACCAAAATTTTCCATCATGAAATCTTCTTAGCACAATTCTTATCCAGTCACTGTGGAAGGATTGCGGGATGTATGTGAAACACCATAACCCTGACTCCTTAATATTCTTGTATTCAGATTTAATCTTACCATCTGGTCCACAAAATTGCTGATAAGTTGCAATGGTCTCAAAATCACATACTTCACTGATCTTTTAGTGAATGTAGGCCCTAACATCTTCTGTTAACAAAACCCTATCTAGAATAATAGAAAATGCACCCGTATCGTCTGTTTGTGCTACGATCTTGGGATGAAGTTTGAATTTCTCCTCGGAAAAGTGTTCCTTAATTCCACTTCCTCCTCAATGTTCTGTGATTTTATTGTGGTTGATTTTGATGCCATAAATTGTTTCTAAGGTTTTGACAAACAATAGATAACCAGTGTTCAGTAGGCAGATGAACTTACTCGTTATCGTCGAAGAATTGTTGTTGGTTTGATCTACAGTAGCTTGGAATCTTTTCTAAAAATCTTTAGCTCAAACTCTTCTCTATAAAATCTCTATTCTTCAAAATCACAATGTAACAATGAACTCTATTTCTCCATATATATAGGCTTTTCAATATTCTTGCTCAAACTTTGATGCATTAAATGCATGACCTAACTTTTGATACGAAATAGCTGTCAGCTCAGTTATGTCTATAGTTTCCTTTGCTTAGTTAACATAGAATTTCTTCATCAGTTTTCACTATTGTTGGTTAACCTTGTATAGTGATTACCGATGGGTAACCAACTCACGTTTCTTCTTTTACCGACTATGTGACATTTGTAAACTTATAACACAAACCATAGTGCATCTATATTCATGCAGATTTGTTATTTGTACATCATATATATGGAATTGTATGTAAAATGGGAGCATTTAAGATGTCAGTTCCATACATACCTTTGTCATCTTAAGTGGAGGTACTGATGTCACCCAATCCAATGGACTAGGTTTCACCAATAGTGTTACTTGACCGAGCATTCTCATTAGATGCCTTTTTCCACATTGTGTTCCTTAACTTCATAATATCTGCAATGTTATATCCACTCTCAAATATATGGTTTTCATCAGGTGCTTGGTCTCTACAGTTCTTGCTTACATGACCGACCTTGTGACAGTGCATACATGTCATTCTTGCATTTGTCCAGTTTCTTGATTGTCCAATCTGACTCTTTCTGTAACAATTTGCTGCAATATGTCCATACCGACCACATACAGTATAGTTAGTCCATGTATTATAATCCCAAACATATGAGTTACCTTGTCTCTTGGGTTGATATGGCTTTCATTGTAGTTTCTCTTCAGGTGTCCAGACTTGTGTCATTTTTGCCTTCCAGTCCCTTGCAATGTGTCCATGCTTATTACAAGTATAGCATATTTTCTCCATAATAGTAGTATTAGCAATGCCATTCTTCTTAGCTCTACATTCATAAGCTGGTGGTCCAAACTTACCACAATAATAACAATATCCATTGAATTTTGGAATGACTGGAGGTTTACCTTGTGCTTTTCTTCTGTACACATTAAATGTATGTCCTAGTTTTCCACAGTGGTAACATGTCATCACTTTAAGTTTCTTAGTTTGATTTTTGTTGACTTTTTCATCTTGTTGTGATGCTTCCCCTTCAACGGTGTAGCCTATACCGATTCTTCTTCCGAATCTCCTCTGATTAGTTGGGAATTCATCAATCTTTTTAGAACTATCCTCAGCTATCTTCATCATTTCATTGTGTTACTTTTGTGTCTTTATTTCATTTCTTAATTTTTCATTATCTTCTTTGAGTATTAAAACATCTTCAAGTCTTCTTGATAATTCTCCATTTACTTGGTTCATTTCTTGATTAATTGTCATCATCTAATTTGATACTTGGAAGTGACAATCAGTGAGTTTTTGTATTTCACTTTCTTTTTCTTGAATTTGTTCAGTTATCAGTCTTCGGTCTTCAATAGCTAGATTTTGATCTTGTTCATCTTGTCTAGCATTGTTCATGATTTCCACCATTCTCACCATTTGAGATTCATGACCGATTTGAAGTGCTTTCACTTGCTCAGATAGATGCTGATTCTTTTTAGATAAATCAGATATTATACTTTCAGATCTGTTAGAGATGCTTCCAGAGCTTGATCCAATATGATCAAATATTTCATCAATAGGTTCTTCATGATAACTGATTTCATTTAGCTAAATTGCAAGGTTCTTCCTTTCAACTAGTAATTTCTTCAGTTCTTCCTTGGCTTGTTTATACTATTCCACAAACATCTGTATTTGTATCTTCTGATTTTCAATAGTCTTGTCAAGTTTGTATCTCTCCATGACTTAGATCTTTACCCTTCAGTGGTTAGATTGTTCAACAAGAGAATTAAGCTCTGATACCAATTTTTGGAATTAGGAGAGATAGGTACTAAGAGGGGAGGGGTGAATTAGTGCCTTCAAAACTTTACTTGTAAAACCTTTCTGATCTTAAATTGAATACTATAATAACCGATCAAAATAACTTGAATACAATTGTATAAAGCAATCATCTAGTTAACTTAAGAAAGTAAACAACATGAAATCAATATCACAATCACATAAAAAAAGTATTTTGGTAGCGTAGAAACCCTTGTAAGAAGGTAAAAACTGTGGTGGGGATGACACCCACAAATTCTTCACTACTGCAAATAGAAAAGGTTTGCTTGTTAAGGCTACAAGTTGTGATCACTTCTAGTGATCTTACCCTATTAGGAGTAACATATTAGATCAGCTAGATCTACCTAGTTATAGGATTTAAACAACACTAATGAAGTGTGTACTTGGTTAAGAGATTTACATAAGACTGTTAAGTCTACTCTATTAAGAGATTTATCAAAAACTCTATCACAATTGTCAGAAAGTACTAGGCAATTATTTGCTAGTTGACAACTCAATTGTCTAAAATAGATCTATAAGTGCTCATCAAAATATCACTTTATCTGTGATGATTCTCTACTTTTTTCTGCTCGGTAGCCTTCTCTGATTCTACTCAATCTGATATCCTCTATGCTCTGTTTTGCTCGGTAAACTAATTGTCTTGAAGATAGGAAATTCCGTAATTCAGATATATTAGTTCACTCAACCTCATAAAAATGGTGCGAACAAACCAAATATATAGTGTTCTATTTTTTCACCTTAGAAAAAATTAGGTTACAAGAATAATCATAACCCTAAGATCTACGGTGCAAAATAACCTAGATCAACTATTACAGTATGATAGACATTACATTTAATGAGTATCTTTTTACAATAAATGCTCCTCGATCTTGGTAAACTATTTTATGATCTATTGTAACCATTTGCATAGAATAATGTGCCATTTCAGATTAATATGCCATTTTTTGTGATCATCGATAAACACTATATAATTTGCTTGGTGTATATTGTGATGCTCGGTGTTTACTGACCGTCGATGTCAATGTCACTGGTGCTCGGTTAACTGTGTGATGCTCAGTGTAAAGGCTTTACCAACTGCTCTGTCTTACTTCAAATTACCGACCAACTCAATATAAGTAACTGACTGACCTATTTACAATCCTTTGATACTAATGACAACCTTAAATGCTCAATAGAGATTAACACTTTTTACACACTCAGGAACTCCTTCTGTGATACCACTTGATGAAGGGTCCTCTCCTTAATACCACAAACACATAATAGAAATAGAGAAACACCAACAATTTGCAAGAACAAAAAATGGGCTTCTTATTATCTCTACAAATGTAGAATTACAAATTTTACAATTACAATATGCAAAGCCACATGGGCATTTCCCTTACAATATTATGTAGGAGAAAGTCTTGAATTATTACCTATATCTACTACCCTGAACTTCCCTAGACAACACTACGAGCCTTCTTTATATAGACAATTTCAACTGCCCAAGAAGGTTCCAGAAATTTATCCCTTAAGGCCGACCAACCTAAGAATTATTTTATTTTTCAATTTATTATATCAAAGTTAGCTCAAAATATCTTTTGAAACCCAAACATAAATTTTGAACGAAATTTATTTTCCACCATTTCAGGTGGCCCAATTTTTGGAGACCATAAGTCATCACCCGTTGACCTGATTGACTATTATGACCCCATTTTGGAAAGGGCGTGAGGTGCTCTACAATACTTAACTCACGCAAGCTCTATTCAACCAAAGTTTTGACCTCATCTGGGGAATCTAAAGCCTTCAAAACTGAGTTCAAAGTTTTTGTACCCTACTGCCAATACCAAAATTTTTCAATATCTACAAAAGTAGACTTGATCTAACAATGAAACTTTATTGGTAGGCTGATACGACTAAAATGAATCCCCACATGTGAAATTAGAACATTCTAAGATCGTATGACCAACTTACTAAAAATATTAAGTTTCCATAAATAGCAGCTCTGCACAAGATAACCCTTATTGAAAAGAAACCAGAAATATATTTTGGTGATGCAAGATTGCTCTTACATCTAGGATGTTCCTACATCACTATGCCTTGATGAGAGTGTGGTTTTGCTACATTAAATTGGGTAAGATAACATCGAAGTCATCTTGATTGTTATGTCTTTGATGCTTATGTTAGAATATTTCCACATTACAATCTCATATAAATCACATTCATATCTTCATGGTTGTGCTTGTGACTAGTGATGATTGTGTGATTTTCTGATGTCTGTTAATAATGGCCTAATGACCAAAATAAGGTCCTTAACATTCTCTAATGAATGATGAACACAACATCCTATGTTACAATTGGTTTATTGCAAGTAAACCTTTGCAATTTCATGTATGTTGCATTTTTTGACTTCATGTTAATTTGTATTTTTAGGTTGCATTATGAGTTTGAGAGGGTTTTCCTTCATCTTACTTTTGGAATTTTAATCAACTATGGTCATGTTTTGATCTTCATTTCCTTATCTTCTGTCATGATCTCAATTGAAATTTTCTATCTTAAATAGTTGATTGATTTTGGGGCATTCTCTTTCTTTTCTCCATTTCTTTCCACCTCTTTCAAACTTCTATCTTCCATTCGCTTTCACCCCACTTCTTTTCTTTTAATTCAACCTTGGGGCATAATATTTCATGCTTGATGATCTACCTTGGTTCTATGATCCTTATATCTTTCATCTTACATAAAGAACCTTATTTTTAGTTCGATTTGATCAAATTTATCAATTTTCTATTTCTCCTCTATCTCATTTCAATTTTGATCATGAGGGGGCAATACCTATCAAACTTCAATCCTTGATTCAGCTTTATCAATCCTATTAATTTCTCAGCTTGGGGCAACCTTGATTGAGATTATTATTTTGGACATGTTAATTACTTATTTATAGGGGTGTTGACCTTTTCTTTTTCAATCATCTTACCTTTTTCCTGATGTGTTCCCATCTGTTGATCACACGTTTGGGTTGTTTTGTGATCTGAAATCGATCTCACACTTCAACTGCATTCTTTGACTACATGTGTTCCCATAAAGATCACACATTAGTCAAAGAGGGGAAAATGTATGCACCTTAAAATGGTCACATAGACTATGCACCCCCATTCTTCAATTTATAAAATGACAGAATCAATTTATCAATTTCCTAAATCAATGCCTTGCAATATTTTCAATTCTAATAAATTTCCTTGATCAAATCGTAATTAATTCAATTATTTCAATATTTCTTAAGGTTTGATCATTTTATCCTAAGTTTTATTTAACTAAGAGAACATGCTCCCTTTTAATTAAATAAAAAAATCTTTTAAATTAATAAGAAAATCCACCTTATCCTATGTGTGCACATGAAAAAGGAATTTCTAAATTTAAAATAAAAAGAAAAAGATTTTTTATCTACACATTGAATGCACACTTTCCAACATGTGTTAAATCTCCTTTTGCCTCTTAATCTCTTCCACACATCTTTTTTCCTCTTTACCATGTCCATTGGTTTTGCCTCTTGATAATCTTGTGCACCAAAGTCAAAATGAGAATTTTTCTCCAATCTTGGAATTTGCCTCTTAATCTCTACCATTCATTGATCTTTAAAAGGAGCCCTCTCCTTCTCATTTTAGGCATCCAAATTTTAGAGATCCAAATTTAATGTTATTTTTATACTGGAGGTTTGGAGAGCGATTTTGGAGGAGAGTTTGAGCAATTGAGCTTGAACATTGCGACTTCTTTTTTCTTGTCTTCTTCTCTCATGCCTCCATGGCAATCCATTTAGATTACTTTGGCACTTGCATATTAGATTAGATTTATATTTCATTTCATAGAATAATCTTGCACGCGTATTTCCTTTTAGAGATTAGTTTTCTTTCATGCATTGTTATCATTTAGAATAAGCTTCCATTTTTATTTGCATGCATATTTGATGATCATGGAGACTAGCATTCTTTCTTTTCCTCTTTGAATCTCTCATTTTATGGTGTACTTGCATGGGCAGAAACTAGGTCTAAACCGAGGGCCTCCATTATAAACCCTTGTACTCTATGAATATAGAGCTATGAATCACCATTTGAGACCTCATTCTTGAGCAATATTAGATATAATAACTTATATAAGTGTGTCAACAATTTAGAACAACCACTACTTGTAACAAGTGCTATCAAAGCTTGGTCACTAGTTTGAATCCCCTCAGCTAGTGCTGAGGGGGAGATTGTTAGAAAAATGGTCAGTGCTCCCCTCGGGATTCATGAGATGGCTTAATTTCCTCTTGTGTCTTCTATAAGTCTAGTGGTTGTATCAGGCATTAATAGGTTGATCTTTTGGTGGAACAACTATTAGAGATTTGCTAGATAGCTAGTTTTATGACTCTATGTTTGTCATTGATGACAACATATGGTAAGAAGCATGCATGGAAGCCTGATGGAGTGAGCCTTGAGCATATGGTTCTTAGATATGTTATCAACATGATATCATAGACACAGAGGTTCATTCTTAGTAAAGACAATAATACAATTGTTTGTATCAGTGGTGTTCTTCACAGGTCCCAAGAAGAGCTCTATATTTGATTTACAGTACGGTTGTAGTAGAGCCTTATGCCTTTATATTTATGTTGTAGACATTTGTATGATAGTATGTTCATGGATGTAGAGTTAGATATGTAGTACAGATTGAGTTATGAAGTCTCCAGTTGACAATCAGAGTTTCCTGAATTTATCTTTTAGAGCCGACAGTGTTTATATATTTTCATTAGTTGTGTCTATCATCTTGGTATGCACAATTGGATTTATGTTTAGAGGAGAGCTAAGAATTTTTAGTTAAGAGTGCATGATGTTATTTTGTATGAGAAGGAAGTTGGAGTTAATTTGGTGGAGCCGACTATGTGGAGTATTGCATGTAGTTGTGTGGTCTTATTTCATGTTGTGTGCTTGGTAGAGCCAACTGAGATGTTATTGGAGAGCTACATTGTTTCTCTAATATGACTTCAAGATGGTTCTGATAGGCCAACTTGATTATATCATTTAGAGGAAGATATTTATAGGCAATCATTTGTAATTGCTAATCATGGTAGATAGTTGAAAGATAAGAGCAGAGTAGAAAGTGTGAAGTACTGTGCCATAAGTAGAAGGTCTATGTGACAAAGAAGAAAGTGTTTTCTATTCATTGGAACTGATCAAGACAATAGGTCTAGCTTGCAGCTCACAAAAAAATGTGTATTTGATAAAAAAAATGTTGTAGATATAGTGTGTATCTGATAAAAAAAATGTTGCAGCTTTCACCCCTTTGAGCTATGTTCTCTCAGACAATGTGTCCTCACCCCTGACAGAGTTAATTGTAAAAGACTCCTAATAGGGTCTAACCCTTGACCAAGTCACTACACTAAATACATTGTAAAGAACAACTCCTAATAGGGTTACAAGATCTTCTAACAAGGATCATAATACACTAGTGCAGTTATTAGTAGGTTTCAATTCCCATCGGGGTGTTTACCTATTTGGGTTTCCCTGTAACCAAAATGATTGTGTTGTGTTAAGTGTTATCTTTTTCTGCTTATGCTTAATGTTCTTCTATACTTAATTGGATAAAAAATTGAATCTTGTAGATAACTGATTCACCCCCCCCTCTTAGTTATCTCTTGGGACTATTCCTAACAATTGGTATCAGAGCCAAGTGCATCAGATAGAAATTTTAACAACTTGAGGTTGATCAGATGGCATTATTTACAAAATAAAGTCCTTAGTTTAATGGAGAGAACAATCTAGACTGGAAGAAAAAAAGGTGACACATTTTCAGTGCATTTCTTTTGATATTTTTGGAGTGGCAACCAAAGAAGTTGAGATTCCCTCTCTAGAAGATCTAGCAAAGGAAGAAGCAACTCTTAAACAAAAGGAGATGTTCACTCAAAATTCTCTTACCAAATAATCCCTCATCAATGCCTTGTCTGACAGTGAATTTTCAGAGATCAAGAAGCTAGATGAAGCCTACAAGGTTTGGAAGTATCTAGAAGACATGTTTGAAGGAGACATCCATGCTAAGATTGTGTGTAGAAAGACATGGAAGAAAAAGTACAATACATTGGAGATTTTTTTAGAAAGTAAAGTCCACCAAGATAACTAAGAGGGGGGGTGAATCAGTTATCTAATAATTATAACTTTTATCAACTTCAATAGATTTTAACCATGTAAGCAATATAATTACCAACCATAGAAATATATTCATACACAATAACACAATGATACAAGATATGTTGACTAGGGAACCTCTTGATCAAAGAGTAAACCCCAGTGGGAATGATGCCCACAAAAGATGCACTAATATGAATATTCCTTGTGAAAGGATGGACTCTGTTAGTGTTAGGAATAGTCCCAAGAGATAATTGAGGAGGGGGGGGGGGGTGAATCAATTATCTACAAGATTCAATTCTTTATCTAATTAAGTATACTTAAACATAAAGCATAAACACAATGAAAGAACACATGAACACAACACCAATATTTTGGTTACGGGGAAACCCAAATAGGTAAAAACCCCGGTGGGACTTGATACCCACTAATATTCTGTACTAGTGTATAATGATCCTTGTTAGAAGATCCTTTACCCTATTAGGAGTATCTTTACAATATATTAAGTATAGTAGACCTAGTCAAGGATCAGACCCTATTAGGAGTCTTTTACAATTGTCCCTGTTAGGGGAGAGGATGAACTATCCAAGAGCTCACTGCTCAAATGGGCAAAGGCTACAACCTTCTGAATAGCAAATACACACTATATCTAGATCTTGATGAACTACACTTTGACCTACTATCTAGATCAGTTCCAATGAATAGTACAAGTACTTTACTTGGTCACATAGACCTTCTTCTGATGGCTCAACACTTCATACACTTTGCTCTGCTCTACTTAGTTAACCATGAACCACACTCAAGCAATCACAAATGACCACCTATAAATATCTTTCCTCCAAATGATATAATCAAGTCAGCCTTCTAGAGCCATCTTGAAATCATATTAGAGAAACCATAAAAACTCCAATAAACATTCTATCATCTCTACTATAAACACATTCTAGGACCTGTCTAATAAAATAATTGTAGATGCATGCTACACACTATTGGCTCTACCAAAACAACTGGAATTTTCTTTATAGGCTCAATTAATTCATGCGCTCTTAACCAGACATCAATAACATTTCTCCAAGATTAACTGCAAGGGCTCATACCCTCAAGATAGGCACAACTCAAGAACCAATAAAATCTTTGTCGGCTCTTGTGAACAAACATAGGAAACAACTGCTGGTGAATAGCTACTGCATAACTTTACTTGTGTTCATCATCAAACCATTTGTCCATGAACTTAACATCACTGACATGACTTCAACATATATCCAAGCATGCAAGGCTCCATGATAACTATATGGACAAGCATACACATAACACTATTTGTTACTCTATCAGGAACAATACTGACACCAGCTTCTATATAACTGACTGTACTAATAGTTAACCTCTGCGCCCATGATATCATACTAATATCATGTCCATGCTACATATACTAAAATCTTACTGCATAAGACTTCCATGCATGCTAATTTAGATATGTTGTCATCAATGACAAACATACAGTCAGTACTAGCCTGCTAGCAAATCTCCAACAATATCCCCCTTTGGCATTGATGGAAAAATGTGGAATGAAAAACCACCACAAACCCAAATGAACATTTCTTTTATAACATTCTTCATTTCCTCTTCAAAAATCCCCCAAGGATAAATCCTCCATCTACTACAATATTTTCTAATATTCTCCATTTCCTCAACTGAACTGCTGTTATATCTAAATGCTACTCCCCCTTAGTATATTACTCCTCCTTTTACTACTATTTTTCATGACTCTATATATACTCCTCCTTTGACATCAATGGAAAAGGGTGCCATTCATTTTAAGCACCGGTACTACTCCTAAGGTAGAGTAGTCAACCTTTCACCAGTCCCTGAGGACTGATGCCTTTCCTTCTTTCTTCTAAGAAGAATTAGGGAAGGGAATGACTCCCAACTTCTCTCCGAGATACTCAAAAGTGTCCTTAGGTAAGGGTTTTGTGAATATATCTGCCAACTGATCTTTAATACTCACATAGTCCAACTTGACTTCTTTTTCTGCCACTTTCTCTCTTAAGAAGTGATACTTGATGTCAATGTGCTTTGTCTTTGCATGCATCATAGGGTTCTTTGACATATTGATAGTGCTAGTGTTATCACAGTGAATAACAATAGGATAATCAATTTGAATTCCAAAATCCTTTATCATCTGCTTGATCCAAAAAATTATAGAACAATTCAAGGCTGCTGCAACATACTTTGCTTCTTTTGTTGACTGAGAAATACAATTTTGTTTCTTGCTTGTCCAAGTGACAAGTCTATCACCAAGAAACACTACTCCAACTGAAGTACTCTTTTTGTCATCAACACATCCTTCCCAATCTACGTCAGTGTACACATGAAGCTCAACATTTTTTGAATTAGGATACCATAGACCATAATCTATAGTGCCCTGCAAGTATATGAATATTATTTTTACTACCATGAGGTGACTTTGGTTAGGTTTTGCTAAAAATCTTCCAACTATGCCAACTACATTGGAAATGTTTGGTCTAGTCTGAGAAAGATATATTAGTTTACCAATAATAGACTTATACAATGTTATATCTACTGCTGGTGAGTCATCTTCTTTTGTAAGCTTGCATCCAGTGATCATAGGGGTTCCTACTGGCTTGCAATCATCCATCTTGAATTTCTTCAGTATCTCTTTCACATGCTTTGATTGATTAATGAAAATTCCTTTTTCTGTCTGCTGCACATTTAGTCCCAAAAAGTACTTGATAGGACCAATCATACTCATCTCAAATTCATTGTGCATTTCTTTGGAAAATTTTACACTGAGCTTGTCATTACCTCCAAAGATAATGTCATCAAAAAAATAGCTACAAGTAGTAAACCTTCATATGTCTCTCTAATGAATAGATTACAATTTGCTACACCTTTCTTGAATCCAATCTTTGTTAAGTATCCATCTAGTCTCTCATACCATGCTCTAGGTGCTTGCCTAATTCCATAGAGGGCCTTCTTCAATCTGCATACCATATCAAGTCTGTCTGATAAGGTGAATCCTTCTAGCTACTCAATGTATAATTCTTCTTTCCAATCTCCATTCAGGAATACTGACTTGACATCCATCTGATAAACTTTGAAATTTTTGACTGTAACATAAGCTAGAAACAACTTAATAGCTTCTAATCTACTCATAGGTGAAAATGTGTCAGAATAATCAATGCCTTCTCTTTGCACATATCCTTTACATACTAATCTTTCTTTATTTCTTACTATTGTACCATCTTCATTCATCTTGTTTCTGAATATCCACTTTGTTCCAATCACATTCTTATCACTAGGTCTTGGGACCAGTTCCCAAGTGTCATTCTTAATAATTTGATCAAGTTCTTCTTTCATAGCATCATGCCAATCTAAATCATTACAAGCATCTCTAACACTTAAAGGTTTAATATGAGATAGTAAACATATCTCTTCATAGCTAGCTGAGTTCTTTGCTTGGGACCTTGTTAAGACTTTTGCACTCTGATCTCCAATGATGTCTATCTTGGAATGATTTATTGATGTAAACTTTGGAACTTTAGGTGATGCTAACTTATCAACTGTAGGATTTTCTTCTTCACTTGTCTCAGGGTCATTGAATAACACATCAATACTGTCAAACATTTCTTCAATAACTATCTCACTAGTAGAGGGTCTAGGTTCTTCCTCAATCATGGGTGAGTAATCATGATATCTTTCTTGAATCATAAACTTTTCATCAATCTATACATGGGCACTTTTAATGATCTTTTTCAATCTTAGATTGAAACATATATAAGCTTTAATTTTAGTAGAGTAACCAAGAAAAATACCTTCATCACTTCTTGCATCAAACTTGCCTACTACTTCATCTCTCTTGATGTAGCACTTGCTTCCAAAGATTCTAAAGTATTTTATTGTGGGAACATTACCAAACCATAGCTCATATGGAGTTTTTTCAGTGCCTGGCCTTAATTGAATTCTATTTATGGTATAGACTATTATATTGACCACATCTCTCCAATAGGTGTGTGCTACTTTTCCTTCTATCATAATGGTGCGCGATGTATCAAGAATGATTCTATTCCTTCTTTCTATAATTCCATTCTGCTAAGGGGTTCTAGGTGCACTTAACTGTCTATTTATGCCATGTTCTTCGTAGTACTCATAAAATCCTTGAGAGGTGAATCCTCCTCCTCTATCTGACCTCAAAAATTTTATCTTTAGTCTAGATTCATCATCTGATACTCCATCTCCAACATAGTAGCATTCCTTAGAATACTTAGGCTTGTAATCCTTCTTGAAATTTTTTTCTCTAGTGGGACACTTAGATGCAAAGTTACTGATCTTATTACATGAAAAGAACTTAAATGGTAATTGACCTTCATATTTTCCTTTTCCTTTCTTTTTTTCTTTTGGCAATCATAGTGCAATAAAATCATCTATATTTTCTCTTCATCATCATCATCAAAATTACTAGAAGTGTTTGGAGATTTCTTACCATGGACTATTGCTTTGAAAGCTATCTCACTCTTAGGTTCTATCTTCAATCTTGAAATCTCAAAAGCTGAGAACTTGCTGATCAAGGTTCCTCTCTTGAAATTAGATGTAAGCTGCATGGTCTCATCAAGGATGTTGATCTTGCTTTCATATTCAAGAGTAAGAGTAGTCATCAACTTGTCCATAATGTCCTCTTCTGAAATCTCTCCACCATTGTTTATGATTCCAACAACTGCTTCATTTATCCTTTGATTGTAAGCTCTAATGTTTTCTTTAGGGACCATCTTTAATGCATTGTATCTTTTCTTCCATGTCTTTCTGTGTGCATCCTTTGCTTGTTTGTCTGCTTCAAATGTGTCTTCTAGGTGCTTCCATATTTTGTGGGCTGTATCCACCTTTTTTATTTCTGAAAACTCACCATCAGATAGGGCACTGATAAGGGCTTCTTTAGCAATAGCATTATGATGAAAAAATTCCTTTTTCCTATCATTAGCATCTTCTTGTGCAAGTTCTTCTATGGTAGGTATCTTAGCTACTTTGATAGTCACATCAAAAACTTCAAAAGCAATGCACTGCAAATGAGTCACCATCTTGTTCTTCCAACCAAGATAATTCTCTCCATTGAACTTAGGGCTTTCTTTCCTAAAGTACACCATCTGATCAACCTCAAGCTATTAAACTTCCTCTCTGAGGTGCTTGGATCTGATACAAATTGTTACGAATAGTCCCAAGAGATAACTGAGAGGGAGGCAGGGGGTGAATTAGTTATCTACAAGATTCAATTATTTATCCAATTAAGTATACTTAAACATAAAGCATAAACATAATGAAAGAAAACATGAACACAACACAAATATTTTGGTTATGGGGAAACCCAAATAGGTAAAAACCCTGGTGGGACTTGATACCCACTAATATTCTGTACTAGTGTATAATGATCCTTGTTAGAAGATCCTTTAGCCTGTTAGGAGTAGCTTTACAATATATTAAGTATAGTAGACCTGGTGAAGGGTCAGACCCTATTAGGAGTCTTTTACAATTGTCACTGTTAGGGGAGAGGACGCGCTATCCTAGAGCTCAGTGCTCAAATGGGCGAAGGCTACAACCTTCTGAATAATAGATACACACTATATCTAAATCTTGGTGAATTGCGCTTTGACGTGCTATCTAGATCAGTTCCAATGAATAGCACAAGTACTTTACTTGGTCACATAGACCTTCTTCTGATGACTCAACACTTCACACACTCTGCTCTACTCTGCCTAATCAACCATGAACCACACTCAAGCAATCACAAATGACTACCTATAAATATATTTCCTCCAAATGATATAATCAAGTTGGCCTATTAGAACCACCTTGAAATCATATTAGAGAAACCATAAAAAAATTTAATAAACATTCTATCGGCTCTACTATGCACGCAACACATTCTGGGACCTATCTAATAAAATAATTGTAGATGCACGCTACACACTGTCAGCTCTACCAAAACAACTAGAACTTTCTCTGTAGGCTGAATTAACTCATGCACTCTTAATTGAACATCAATAACACTTTTCTGAGATTAACTCCAAGAGTGCATACCCTCAAGATAGGTGCAACTCAAGAAAGAATAAAATCTCTGTCGGCTCTTCTGAACAAACATAGGAAATTGTTGCTGGTGAATAGCGACTGCATAACTTTACTTGCATTCATCATCAGACCATGTGTCCATGATTTTAACATCACTGACATGTCTTCAAGATATATCCAAGTGGGCAAGGCTCCATGATAACTATACGAACAGCCATACATAAAACACTATCTATTATTCTATCACACTGTTGACACCAGCTACTATATAATTGTTTGTACTAATAGTTAACCTCTGCACCCATGATATCATGCTGATATCATGTCCATGCTACATATACTGAAAGCTTACTGCATAAGACTTCCACGCATGCTACTTTCCATATGTTGTCATCAATGAGAAACATACAGTCAGTATTGTCCTGCTGGGAAATCTTCAATAGTTAGTTGTCTTATGAAATACATTCAGTACATATGAATCCCTGTTAGGTGATTTTGAATCCCTGCTAAAACATTCTAACTCTGTTAGGAGTTATGAAAGACAGAAGGACCCACTGCCCAAACAACTTCAATGGAAATATTAGTAAACACACTTTCCAACTGATCTCTATATTATTCAACAAAATAATATCAAATCATTACTAATCTCAACAATATGTTACCTCTTCTCTGACTGTGCTAAACTGCACTCACTGCTACACCAAATCTCAATTTCAGATCTCTTTACCTTGCATGTCTTCCTTCATGAATTCACTTTCACAATCATTCACTCTTACATTTCCTTCTTTAGAACAAGCAAAACATTCCTTCCTTTATACCACACTCAAATAATTACAAATGAGTCACCATCCAATTACAAAATAAAATTTTCCACATGTTACATAAAAAATTACACAAAATTGTCAGCTTTCAATAAGAATAATTCTTCACTTGTATGACCTCAAAGTTTGCACTATCAACCACATCATTATCAACATGTTTTCAAATTCTTTTTAACTGCACAAAACCATATTCCATCTTGATTAGGAGATATCATCTGATTTCCACAAACCACTACTCAGGAACACTGTCTGAATATTGCTTCCACCAAAATGCTCATAACTTTCATGAATAAATGAATTATTGTCTGTGCTCTTAACCATGAACATAAAACATATCAAAGATTAAATCCTCAACATCACATAGCTTGATCTACAATATCCCATGTGTGCTAATCAAAATATTGTCCGCTCCTCTACTAATCTCTAGTAGATCACTATGTTGATATTAATGACGATCATAGTCATGAACGCAACAAGAATTGCTATATAATGGCTGCCAATACTCCCATAGGATATATTTAGCATTCATTCCTAACAATCTCCCCCATTGGCATTGAGGGCAACATAGATGAAAAACATCCAATTTTCCATGAATCCAATATTGCAAATCTGCTGCTCTGAAAAAATATTTTCAAATCCTCTTCATCAATCAAATCTTCTTCATCAATCAAATCTTGCTTCATTTTCCTATTTAGATCTCTCCAACAGATGGTACAAATGGTTTTTCATGTACACTTCTCCCCCATTGACATCAATGATAGAAATTTCATCATTATGTCAACAACAAGTCTAATGTCAAAAGACACTGTTCATAAAATACATTCACTAGAGTCCTCATGACTCAGCTTAGATACACATACTCCTCCATAGAGGAAGTACCAACATCCAATCTAGAAGAAAGATAAGACTCATATACTGTGTGTGTGAAAATTGTACCTGATCTGTAGACACAACACTCAGTAAAATATTAGAGGTTAGTGATAATCAAAATCATGCAAAATTGAAAGCTATCTAACCAAGCAATTTACTACCTTCTAATAGGTGCGAGATTAATGTTCTCAGATTGTAATCGAGATCAGTGACCTAGATGACACCTAAATGAAGGATTTGAATGCAAAAGATGGATATGAAATTGAATGCAATTAATCTATTTTTTTGGATTTTCTATGCAATAAGAATGAAAAACTGATATGAAACTAATCTATATGAAAAACTTGATATGAAACTATCTAAGAATGATATGCAAAAAAAAAGATTGATCTCACAAAGATGTCAATTCACAAGAGCTTTGATTCTTCAATTCCAATTCTCCAACGTGATTGTGCAAAATATGAGATCCTGTGGATGCCAATTTGAGAGATGATTGAGAGATTTTAGAGATGATTGAGAGATGAATTATGAAGAGTTGAGCCTTGTTTTTATAGAAATCTAGGGCTTTGGAGGTGCATGGGAAAAAAAGCCATAAATCACTCAAATAACTCAAGTTGATTTTTGAGTTATTTTTAAATAAAGGATAATTAACTCATAAAAACATGCAAAAGCTAAGCTTTAACTCAAAATAGAGTTTAGCTTTAATTGATAATTGATAGTTGTCTGCTTTTATGATTGTGCATGTTTTATTTATGAATTAATTTAATAATAAAGTGATTTATTTCCAACTTAATTGCTTTTACAAATAAAATAATTAATTTATGGGTTAATCAATTATTTAATCAAACTTTTATTAAAAATTATATTATTAAATAATGACAACTTGCTTTAATTAATTAAATAAGAATTTAATCAATTATTCATAGGAATTTTGATTTATTGTCAAAATTAAATAATACAATTAATAATAGATAGAATTAAATTTAATTACATAATTAATTTGGCAAGATATTAAATCTAATTAATTAAATATGAAAATATTCAATTAATCAAACTTAGGATAAATGTGATTTATCGCCAAATAATCATTAAATTAAAGATAATTAAGATAATTAGGAATATTCCCTGATGCAGAATTTAAGATAATCAATTATGATTCGATGATGTTTAGATGTGCCTTAGGTTAGGACTTTGATGTCGATTTCGTTCGAATTGAAGATGTAGGAGATTAATGAACTTATAGCCCATTTTTGGGGTCTTACATTTTGCCCCTCTTTGAATTACTGTGCGAAGCGCAGTGGTTCAAAGATAGTCTGTGTTTGATAGAGATATGAAACTGATTCAAAAGATAAACTGATCTCAAGATAGAAACTGATTGAAAGATATTGAGATAGGAGTTGATTGATATTGAATTTGATATGAAGATAATAGGTCTTGAATGACCAAAGATAATGTTCACTATAACAGAAAATGAACCTATGATTGCGAAAAAGTGTCAAAATACCTGATTTTGAACCTTAGGATTGATAAGAAGTGAGTGACCCGTTCTAGACTCGATTGTCTTAGCAGAACTAGCAGGTATCACATCCGAATCCTTCAGTTGCCAAAGAACCAAGGAAAGAACACTATGATCCGATGGTTGCAAAAACTGATACAGTTTACAAGATTAGGAAAATACCAGATTGATATGGATCTTGATGAATCTGATATGCCCCAAGTGATGATAGATTTGCCCCAACCGATGAGGACTTTTGATGAATCAGCAACTAGACGTGATTGTTTGTCTTGATCACTGATGAAAGATATTGATAGATAAAAAAAAGATATGATTTCAAATTTGATTACAGACTTTGAATGATATGCAATACCATGCCCCCTTCGAGATTAAAATTGAAATCTAACAAGAAAAGTCAGTGTTGATAGTTCAGAAGCATGCTAATTGATTTGAAAAGTGGGTATACACGTCCGAGAATGCATTCTGCATCGTTTGGAGGTCCTGGAGACCGAATTTGACTAGGTTAAACCATGAGTTGACCATGGTTGACCAAGTTAAAATTTTGATAGTTTGATGTTAGATAATCAGTTAAGTTGAATACTAGATTTCTGTGATGATTGAAGGTCAAATATGCAAGTAGTTAATAATATGAATGATCTCAGATTTTGATTTTGATCCCGAAAAAGGATTCTACTTGCTATTTCGTTGGAGGAACCTTCATGTGAGATTCAGCTCTTGTTAGATTTGAAGATGTGAGTGGTGAATCATTTAAACTTTGAAGTTCATTTAGTCATTGTGAGATCATGCAAACATGCAAAATGCAAAGAGACATGCAAGATGAAATGCAACCTAAGACCTAGGACCTAGTCACTGATCATATGTCGATTTGTTATCATCAGTGAACTTTTAGGTAACCGGATAAATCAATACAATGCCCACTAGCCATGAAACCATAGACATATGAATATCAATTTGTATGCACAAGAATCAATACAACACCCACTGGTTATACAACCATGGACGTATGAATATTGATTTTATTTTCAAAATGTCGGAGTAGATATAAGCACCAAGGCACAAATGCCAGGATGACCTAAATATCATGTCCATTTTGATATAGCAACTTGTATAAGCATCAAAACATGAATGTCGTGATGACCTGAATATGCCTTGCATTGCAAACACATCAAAGAGTCAAGAGATCATACTAAATCCAATGTGAATTACCCGTAGTGACCCTTTATCATTCACATCCTTAGGCAAGATCGCGTTTCACAATAGGAGAAAGAATTTACTCAAAAAGACAATAGTTAGATCAAACTTCCTTGAATTTTTTGGGTATCAATGGTCGAGGTATGCATGGCCATCCAATTCGAGATAGAGGCTCTTACAGTCGGACACCATTTTAATCCAGAATTTCCAAAGTTATTAGATTTCACATACAAGCAGAAAACCAAGAAAAGATTATGCTCCCAGTCATCACTCTCTAAATCCTGTAAAGGACATCATTGAGGAGCTCGAAGGGGCATAATATGCAAAAGTCTTGATGCGAATCAGTAAGCATACAAGGAGATAAAAGCATGAAGCGCAGATTGTTTTCAGTTGAGTTTTGATGTTTGATTGTGTTGTTGTAGATGAAAAATCCTTTCTGGAGACAAGACTGACTGACTGACTCACATGAAGCTTCAAAGGACTCTGACTAGATAGGATACATCTAAGATACATGGGAGACCATAAGATATGACATTGATTTCCCCCAAGTGTTAAACATTGATAGGATACAAATGCTTGATCCGATTGGTGTACAGACCAACTTATTGAAAATTGGAAATGTTGAAACAAACCGGGAGATATGTACAAACTAAAGCAAGACTGAAAGATGGGAAAAACCAAGATTGTGCTGATAGATGGAGCATTTTGAACAAGTGGCACCCGTTTGCCAGGTTTTCACCATCTTGGTAGAGATTCTATGTTTGCTACCAAGGTGCCTGTTTCCAGGTTTTGACCAAGGCACTTTTCTTTTTTTCATTTTTTTTGTATTTTTCATTTTTCAATTTTTTTTGTATTTTTTCATTTTTTTTCATTTTTTTGAATTTTTGATATTTTTAAATTTTTTTGTGAATGATCAAGGTGCCTATTGCTAGGTTTTCACCAAGATGTTCATTTTTTCAGGACTTTTTCAAATTTTTAAGATTTTTTCAGGACATTTTACCATAGACTGAATACCTTAGGCATAGAATTTCTTCAGATGGAGAACGTTGATTGGTTCTCAGAGCTGTTCTTCTTCAGTTGTTGAGAGTTGATAGGCACCAGAGCCAAAAGTAGTAGTGATAACAAAGGGACCCAACCAATTGGGTTCAAACTTCCCCTTGCGTTCTTGATGTGATTGATTTTTAGGATTTTCTCTCAACACTAGATCACCAACCTAAAATTCTCTATGTCTGACTTTCTTGTTGTAGCCTCTAGACATTCTTTTCTGATACACTCTGAGATGATCATACGCTACTTGCCTATGCTCATCTAGTAATTCAAGTTCTTGTAACCTAGACACTCTGTAGTTATCATCAGTTACTAGACCATGTATTCTGATTCTGAGTGATGAGATTTCAACCTCAATAGGTAGTACCGCTTCAGACCCATAAACTAAAGCGAAAGGTGTAGCCCTAGTAGGTGTTCTGATACTTGTTCTGTAGGCCCATTCTGATACTTGTTCTGATATTAGTTTTGATACTGGTTCTGATACTGGTTCTGATACTAATTCTGATAATTGTTCTGATACTGGTTCTGATACTGATTCTGATACTGATTCTGATAATTGTTCTGATACTAGTTCTAATATTAATTCTGATACTGATTCTGATAATTGCTCTGATACTGGTTCTGATGCTTATTTTGATATTGGTTGTGATACTTGTTTTGATATTGGTTGTGATACTTGTTCTGATAATTGTTCTGATACTAGTTCTGATACTAATTCTGATACTTGTTCTGATACTTGGTATCCTTGATAGCATCTTTTTCCATTGCAAACTCCCAAGCAAGTTCATCTCATGCAGTCCCAATGTCTAGCAAGGTGGAGAACAAGAGGCATTGGCAAGCTGGTGGAAAAGTTGGAAGACAAGAGATTAAAGGAGAATGAAGGGAAAAAATCCTCAAGGGAAAACTCCTCAAGAATACCCAAGCTAGGGAAAATTTTTCATGTGAAGCACATTTGGACAAGCAATGAAAGGCCAGCATAGGATAAGTCATAAAAGTGTAATGCAAGAGCAGGAAAGGATGCATTCCAAAGGAGTAGACATGTCAAGAGGCTTCATAGCACCATGTTTTACTCTCTTTCTTTTCTTTAGATCAAGACCAAAGGGGAAAAGAATAGCGATAGGAGAAAATGAATGGAGGAAGATGGATATGAAGGCTAAATATGGAAGGAATGAAAGCAAGATCGTCATAAGACAACTCACAAAATAGCCAAATGTTCATGTATAGGTCAACCTTGTCAAGATCAAAGAGAGAAGATGAAATGGATGAAATATGTAGAAGAACTACTAATGATGCCTGATTGCTAGGTTTTCATCATGGTACTTATCCAAGGTGCCACAAGGGAGTGGTTTTCACCTTAGGATGAAATTTTTTTCTCTTTACTTTTGCTACCAAGGCGCCTGTTTCTAGGTTTTCACCAGGGCACATTTTTAATTTTTATTTTTTGGAAGAAGGCAAGCTTTTTAGATAATGCTCCTTGAAAGGATAAACCATGATATGCCAACGATTCAAAATGATACGCTCAAAGATGCTGATAGGGAAAAGGAGATGAAAGAGAAAAATGGAGGATAAGGTTTTATGTAAAACAAGTGAGGTTGGAAGATAGGAGGAATAGGCAAATGAAGAAAAATGATAGAAGGTAGAAGGATGATGCATGGAAGGATTGTGAAAGGGTAGGTGGAAAGGAAGGCAAGATCAATGTAAACACACACCTTGAAGGGTAGCGAGAGGGTGGAGAAAATGTGAATGAAGGAATACGTGAAGGAATATGACGAATGGATAGAAGAGGTTGAGGTTTGGGCGCATGAAATGGAAGAATATTTTTGGAAGGAGAGGAATCCATATAGCTGTAGGCTTTTCATTTATTTTTGGTAATTTGGAGAGAATATCTTCAATGATAGATTTTGGAACCCATACTTGTCTTGTAGTTTTTTTCTTAGATATCTCTTTTGACTTTATGCTTCCATGTCATTTAGAGGAGACATGGTGATCTTCTCTTTTTGATGGATTCTTGTATTGCTTCTTTTTCTTGTATTGAACATTCAAGTTACTTCCAAAAGACTTGGAATTTGTGGAAGAGGGAGGATATGACTGGTTTAGATGGGTGGGTGGATGAAAAGGATTCAAGGGTATGCATCTATGTTGATCTTGAGGAAAGATGGGAGATGGAGGTATGTAAGGACCCAAGATGGATGGAAAATTAGGAGAGTTAGGAGGGGAAAGTGAAGGGACATAAGGACCCAAGATGGAAGGAAGGCATGAAGCCCTTAGTAGTGGTGGAAGAGGTCCAAGAATGGAAGTGGAAGATGCAAAAGGATAATCAATAAGTTCATCAGCATCTATATGACAACCAAAGATATCAACATCTTTAGAGTGAGCATTAGAATTTTCAGTAGAATCATGAACATCTTGAATATGAGCACCTTCTTTGATAGGATTGTTCAAAGCTTGCAAAGACTTAGGAAGAGTAGAAAGCGGAAGTGAACATGGAGTGGTAGAACAAGAAGATGGAAGACTTTGATCTTGACAAGGATCTTTGGATAGCACAAGTGCATCATTTTTTTTTTGATTTTCAATAGGCTTAACATTGGAAGTAACAACACTATTTTTAACAACCTTAATGGAAGTATCATCTTTGGAAAACACAAGTGTAGTAAGGTTATTTTGATTGCCAATAAGCTCAATAGTGTAAGTAGTAGCTTGATCTTGCTTAGGAGAAGACTTAAGACATGATGGAATGCATGAAAAAAGGTGTACAGGATCAAAAGAACCATGAAGCGGATAAGAGACATCGGGAAAAGGAGTGGATGACATGGAGGGTTCTTGATCTTGATCTTTCTTTATGTTCTTTTCTTCATCATTTTTAGAGTCCTCTTGACATGGAGCCACTTCTAAGGACAAGGAAGCATGTTGGGATTGTATGGATGACTTTGGAAGAGATGGTGGAGGACTAGCTGAAGTAGGGATTATAGAATATGAAGGCTTAGGCTCTTTAGGTTTAACATTATTGAAAGTATTTTCAGCCAAGGGAAGGTTAGCTTGAGTATCTTTAAGAGGTAGCCCTGGAGGATAACTATAGGGAACCACATGAAAAGTATTAGGGCTTGTGTCGAATGAAGGTTCTATGAAAGATTTGAAAGACTCAGAAGCTTTAGGAAATGTACGAGTATTGAAGGAAGTAGGGGATGGAAGGGAATCATCACCAGACAAAGATTCAGCATTAACATGATCTTCCTTGAGAGTATAATCTTTGTTTTCAGCCTGAGAGTCCTTAGGAGAAGGATTTTTATAATATTGACGTTTCAAGCTAGCACGATGTATTTTATAGTCCTCAGCAGTAGTAGATGGATCATCATCAATGTATTGTCCACAAAAGCCATCAAAGTCTCTTTCAAACTCAGAATCATATGGATCACCATCATGATCTATCCAATGTGATGACCCATTTGTAGTAAGTAGGAACAAATGATGAGGAGGACTCTTAGGAACAGAGGTGTCATAGGTATCATTACATTGTCTATCATCATAGTCATCATAGTCTCCAAAGCTAGATGTGTCACTCTCTGTGGAAGAGGTATCATATTGCTCAATTTTTTTTCGGGGGCATGGTGACATGTACAAGTCTTTATCAAATGGAAAAGTGTATAGAGATTCCATGGAGAACTCTTTAGATTCCTTCTCTTTTTTAAGATTGTTAAGTTCAACTTGCATAGCTTGCAACTGCTTCATCATAGCGGCGATCAAAATTTCTTCCTCATGTGTACTAATTTTTTGAGACATGTGTACTGATTTTCAATAGCTACTGATCTATTCTTGACACAATGATATTTTTGACAGATTCTGGAACTAGGCTGGAAACATTGGATATCTTGCAATTTGACAATTTCTGACAACTATCTCAAATTTTTCCAAACGACACTCTGCAGACTCGTACGACACTGGGTAGTCTATGAAATGACAGTTGCTAAACTCGTACGACAGTTGGGTAGAAATGAAATGACAGTTGACAAAACTCGTACGACAGTTGCTAACAAGGTTTTGACTTCTTGAATTTGCTGGTTTGAAAACTCGTATGACACTGGGTTCTCAATCATACGACAGATGGGCAATATTGAAATGACACTTGACAAAACTCGTATGACTTTTGACTTCTTGAAATGACTTTTGACTCCAGAAAAGATTTTACATCAATTTTTGCAAAATTTAAGGTCTTTAGTTTTGGATTGTTTGCAAATTGTACTGTCCAGATTTTGAACGTTATACCAGATTTGATCATTTTTAATAGCCAAGTAGATAAACAAACACGCAGAACAACAAGCAAGTGATTCCAAGCACGTCTGAAAATAATGAACAAGGGCAAAAGAAACCTTGCACATGAACAATCAAGTGACCAAATTGTGCTAATCCCTGAGAGTACTAATTGTGTATGTTCTGAAAAGTTTTGCAATAACACACATATACCTGAAAGTGAAAAATTGGCCTCTTTAGGGTTTTTAGTAATGGTTTGACTCTGCAACTTTTATGATTCAAAGGGGTGAACTCCAATCCCGGCACACTAGGGTTTTGACACAGTCTGAGAACTTAATCTTCAAGAGCTGCTAGGGAGATCTGACAACCCAATAATGAACCATACCCGTGGAGATTTCTTCCACAAGGACATTTATATAGTGGCTGTCACTACCATAGTGAAAATGGCTATTACCGCTTGAGGTTCCATCAACGCAGTTTGCCCTGTGAAGGGATTGTCCACTACGGTTAACCCTCTCTTAAGGTGACTCACAGATTTATACCACAAGGGGACTTGGCTCTAGATCCAAGGTTTTTGACACCTTTTCACTTTTAACCCAAACAAAACAAGCAGATTAATCCGACATGCTAAGACAAAGTTTTGTTCCACCAAGGTCTATGATATCAACTCCACGTGATCTATCAACCTCTCTGGGGAGAGAATGTATCAATCAACAAGAGAAGATGCACTAACCAATTTTGATTCACCAAAGCTCGTGATATCAACCCCACGTGATCTATCAACCTCTCCGGAGAGAGAATGTGTTGATCAATAAGAGAAGATGCACTAACCAAGTTGAATGTGAAATGCCCTAAGTATCCTCCCTACCTACAAGGATTCTGTTATCAAGAAAGATTTCTCTAGGAATCCAATCTCTCAAGAATCACGAATAGTGTTCATAGAGCCTAATTACTATGTGAGCACAGATGTATGTTCTGAAAGCAAATCTACCAAAAGCATCCAAAAAGTAGAAAGAGGAACACTTAACACTTAAAGAAAATATGAGATGAGTCCACAAGGTGGAACACTTAACACCTCACACAAGCTGAAAATGAGTCCACAACTTAGAAAACAAGTGAGTTCCTAAAAGCACAAAAGGGTTGCCAAGTGGAACACTTAACGCTTCTATCCTGTTGACCCCTCCCCTTTATGGCGCTGAGATTGCAACCACGGGGTGGAAATGAGGGGCTGACAGATTAGCAAGTCCAATAACCCAAGATAGCAATCAAGATCAATCACAAGTATTCTAAGACTACTTAATGAATCCTTAAGAGATCACAACCTAGTATCAAATTATGCAAGTGTGTAGAAATAGATCAAAAGCATGAAAAGATGCACACAAGCTTGACACATAAGAGATTTATTTTAAGTCCAAATTGAAATGTTTTCAGAACAAGGAGAATACCTCGTGATCCTCACAATGTGCTTAGTAGATTCTACCTAATTTTTAGCAATTTTTGTTGAGCTTTTCCATGCAAGCAAGTGACGAACTCTCCAACAAGCAAACAAGCAAACAAGATATGCAAAATATATTCAACTTATGAAAACCATAGGGTTAGCTCTAAAAATCAATTGTTAGGAGCAATAATAACCATAAATTAATCCAAATGACAACTCATATCATGCATTGAATCATATGATAAATAAGTGCATACCCATCATAAAATTTTAATTTTTTTGCACTACATTTGACCTAGTCAACAAGATCTAATTTTTTTGATATGATTTTGGCCACAAAAATAGAAATTCAATATAAAGACCCCTACTAAAAAATAGAGAGCTTTCCAAAAATGCAAAAATTTTAGAAAAATATCTTCATTTGTGCCCTAGAGACCTGTTTTATCAAAATAGACCAGTTTTTGCAAATTGACTATTTGAGCTATTAAATTGCATCCAAATTTTAAAAAAAAATAATAGACCCTCTGTAGAATTTGAAGAGCTTTCTGAAAATATGAAAATTTCAAAAAAATATACTGATTTACGTTAGATATTAATTTTTTATGAAAAATCAAAAAACAATTATTAAAAATTCAAAATAATTCTGAAAATTCTGAATTTTTTTTCAAAGCTTCCCTGATATGTCTCCAACCTGCAAAAAAATTTCAGACCAAAAATCCAAGCTGTTTGGGAGATAAAATTAAATTTTTGAAACTTTAGGGTTTTAGCTCCAAAAATCAAAATCAACATGCAAAGGTGGGTTGCCCCACGGTGGGCGCCAAAAATGTGTGTGTGAAAATTGTACCTGATCTGTAACCACAACACTCAGTAAAAAATTAGAGGTTAGTGATAATCAAAATCATGCAAAATTGAAAGCTATCTAACCAAGCGATTTACTGCCTTCTAATAGGTGCGAGATTAATGTTCTCAGATTGTAATCGAGATCAGTGACCTAGACGACACCTAAATGAAGGATTTGAATGCAAAAGATGGATATGAAATTGAATGCAATTAATCTATTTTTTTGGATTTTCTATGCAATAAGAATGAAAAACTGATATGAAACTAATCTATATGAAAAATTTGATATGAAACTATCTAAGAATGATATGCAAAAAAAAAAAGATTGATCTCACAAAGATGTCGATTCACAAGAGCTTTGATTCTTCAATTCCAATTCTCCAGCGTGATTGTGCAAAATATGAGATCCTATGGATGCCAATTTGAGAGATGATTGAGAGATTTTAGAGATGATTGAGAGATGAATTATGAAGAGTTGAGCTTTGTTTTTATAGAAATCTAGGGCTTTGGAGGTGCATGGGAAAAAAAGCCATAAATCACTCAAATAACTCAGGTTGATTTTTGAGTTATTTTTAAATAAAGGATAATTAACTCACAAAAACATGTAAAAGCTAAGCTTTAACTCAAAATAGAGTTTAGCTTTAATTGATAATTGATAGTTGTCTGCTTTTATGATTGTGCATGTTTTATTTATGAATTAATTTAATAATAAAGTGATTTATTTCCAACTTAACTGCTTTTAAAAATAAAATAATTGATTTATGGGCTAATCAATTATTTAATCAAACTTTTATTAAAAATTATATTATTAAATAATGACAACTTGCTTTAATTAATTAAATAAGAATTTAATCAATTGTTCATAGGAATTTTAATTTATTGTCAAAATTAAATAATACAATTAATAATAGATAGAATTAAATTTAATTACATAATTAATTTGGCAAGATATTAAATCTAATTAATTAAATATGAAAATATTCAATTAATCAAACTTAGGATAAATGTGATTTATCGCCAAATAATCATTAAATTAAAGATAATTAAGATAATTAGGAATATTCCCCGATGCAGAATTTAAGATAATCAATTATGATTCGATGATGTTTGGATGTGCCTTAGGTTAGGACTTTGATGTTGATTTCGTTCGAATTGAAGATGTAGGAGATTAATGAACTTATAGCCCATTTTTGGGGTATTATATATACCACTGGATAGATGCAACCAATCTGTATCACTTCTCAAAAGTAGGCTGGGGCATAACCCCAAGCATACCTCTCAAATACTCAAATGTATCCTTAGGTAAAGGCTTTGTAAATATGTCTGCAATCTGCTCCTTTGTTCTTATGTGCTCAAGTCTAACTTCTTTCTCAACAACTTTCTCTCTTACTACATGATACTTAATCTCTATATGCTTTGTCTTAGAATGTAATACAGGGTTCTTAGACATACTAACTATGTTGGTGTTATCATAGTGTATAACAACAGGTTCAAAAAACTTTATTCCAATATCCTTCAGCATCTCCTTCATCCAAATTATCTGGTTGCAATTGTTTGCTGCTACTACATATTCTACTTCTAATGTGCTCTGTGAAATACAATTCTACTTCTTGCTTAGCCAAGAAACCAATATTCCTCCAAGAAAAAATGCTCCACCACTGGTGCTCTTTTTATTATCAACATTGCCTCCCCAATCAACATATGTATATGCGCATAGGGTAAAATCATCATATTTTTCATACCACAATCCATACTCAAATTTTCCTCTTAAATATCTTAGTATCCTCTTTACTACTGTATAATGTGATTCTCTAGGTTCAACTTAAAATCTTGCTAAAATTCCAACTGAATGTTCTATATCAGGTCTTGTATGTGTCAAGTACTGCAATCCTCCAATCATAGATTTGTACTTCTTCTATTCAACTGTAGGAGTCTCATCTGTGCTAGATAATTTATTTTCAGTTACCATAGGTGTTCCACCTGGTTTATTGATGGAGGAGCATCCTGGTTGTAAGAGAAATCTTGCATCACCCAAAAGTATTTCTATTTTCTTTTCAATAAGGGCTATCTTGTGCAGAGCTACTATTTATGGAAACTTACTATTTTTAGTAAGTTGGTCATACGATCTCAAAATGTTTTGATTTCACAGTTGGAGGTTCATCCTAGTCATTTCAGCCTACCAGTTGAGTTTCATTTCCACATCATCAGTATTGGTGAAGTTATTGAGATTTTTGGGTATAAAATCTTCCAGGTTAATTTTGAAAACCTTAGAAGCTCCAGATCGTGATCAACCCCTAGCTAACTAGTGCTAGCGCATGTCAAGAACTGTAGATCTCATCATGACATTTCTGAAAAGTGGTTACAATAGAAAAATAGAGCTACGGTTAAAAAGTTATGGCCTCCGGAAGTTGGGCTACCTAAAAGCATATTTTGTATCTCTTTTGAGCTAACCCTATTGTAAAAATTGTGAAAATAAAATAATTCTATGTATAGTCGGCCTTAAGGGCTAAATTATGGAACCTTCTCGGGCGATAGAAATTACCTATGTAAAGAAGGCCCGTAGTGTTGTCTAGGCAGTTCTAGGCAGTAGATCTAGGTATTGATTCGAGGCTTTGTCCTACAGAATATTATAAGGGAATGCCCATGTGCCTTTGCATATTGTAATTCTGAAAGTTTCACATTTGTGGAGGTAATAAGAAGCCAATTTTATGTTGTTGCATATTGTTGTTGTTTCTTTGTTTCTGTCATGTGTTTGTGGTATTAAGGGGACCACCCTTCATCAAGTGGTATCAGAGCAAGAGTTGTTGAGTGTGTAAATAGATCACCAACTGTGAGGTAGTATGCACCAGGACTATGGTTAGGGTTGAAGCACACATCATGAAAATGCCTCCACGAAGGGAATGTGGTGGAAGAGCTGGTGTTGTAACACCTAAGGTTAGAGAGTTCCAGAGACAAGTGCAAGCATTGCAAGAAGAGATTCATAGAGGAATGAATCTTAATGTCAGAGATGAAAGTGAGGATGACATCGAAGAAGGAAATGATGATCAAGAAGAAGAAGGTGAAATTTTGAATCAAGAAGAAGAAAGGCTTTTCTGGGCCATTTTCAAGATCGAGAAAAGACCTAAGATCGAGGTTCCTACATTTTCAAGAAATCTTAACCCAGAAAAATTGATCAACTGGATCAATGAATGTGAAGAATATTTTGAGTATGAAGATATTGAGGATCCTAATAGGGTCAAATTCACGAAGGCCAGACTGAAAGGTCATGCGAAGATCTGGTGGCAAGAGATTCAATTGGAGTGAAATAGAAGAGGGAAAGCTAAAATCACAAGATGAGATCGGATGGTGGATAAATTGAAGCGATAGTTCATCCCTATTGATTATGAGCTTGACCTACTGAAGAAAATGCAAATTTTGAAGCAAGCAGGATGATTTGTTAAGGAGTATACAGAGGAGTTCTATCGAATCCTCATCAGAACAGGCCATGCAGAAGATGATAAGATGAAAGTTGCTCATTACCTTAATGGGTTGAGGCCAAGTATTTAAGATGAGATGAATCTGGTTCGAATGAACAATATTGAAGAGGCATGCCAGTTTAACCTAAAAATAGAGGAAAAGTTGAACAAGAAGTTTGAGAGAAGACAAAATGGAAGAGGTCATGGTGGATGATCTGGTGGATGGTCATATGGAGGCCCAAATGAAGATCCAAAAAATAAGGATGAGGCCAGTAGCAGTCAAAATCAGAGAGGAAATAGTTCCAATCATTTCCAAGATCAGAAGAATAGAGATCAGAGAGGAAGAGGAAGAGGACAAGGTTTAGGATGAGGAGGCTTCTGTGGAACATGTTTTCACTATGGAGAAGAAGGTCATAGAGTATTTGATTATCTTCAATGCCAAGGAAGGATGGATAGGAGGAATGAAGGCCAGGCCAAAGTTACACATGTAGATGAAGATGCCAAATCATCAAATTTTGAAGATGATAAAAGTAGAGAAACACTGATTAAAAGAAGAGTCCTACTGAGTGGTGAGAATGAACCTGAACAAAGGAGGAGATTGTTTCACACTAGATGCAAGTGTGAGGGTAAATACTGTGATGTGACTATTGATAGTGAAAGCAATAAAAATTTGGTGTCAAAAGAGATGGTGACAAAGTTGAAGCTTAAGAAATAGAAACACCCACCTACATATTGGATTGCCTGGGTGCAAGATGAGCACAAGGTCATGGTCAGTATACAGTGCCTAGTAAAGTTCAAGATTGGTGGGTACCATGATGAAGTACTATGTTATATCATACCTATGGATGCATGTCACATGTTGTTGGGTAGGCTATGGAATTTTGACAGATGTGTTGTACATGATGGTCGTGCGAATACCTATTCCCTGACAAAGGATGGAGTGCAACATAAGCTAAAGCCATTGAAGGAGAGTGAAGAAAAGGTCTGTGGTAATGTGAGAATAACTTTTGTTGATGGAAGAAAATTCTTAGATGGTATGAGGCATGAGCACGTGTGTTTTTCTTTAATTCCAAAAGATGGTAAACAGGAAGTAGAGGATGTACCTGTAGAGGTTGTAGATTTGTTGAATGAGTTTCAGGATATTGTATCTCATAATGTACTTGATGGATTACCACCGGTAAGGAAGATCAGTCATTAAATGGATTTGATTCCAGGAGCTAGTTTTCCAAACAAGGCAGCACACAGAATGACACCAATAGAAAGTGAAGAGTTGAACAGACAAGTACATAAGTTGTTATGGAAGGGATTGATTTGGGAGAGCTTAAGTCCATGTGCTGTACCATTAGTATTAGCACAAAAGAAGAATGGAGAATGGAGGATGTGTATAGATTCTAGAGCAATAAACAAGATCACAATCAAGTATAGGTTTCCATTGTCATGAATGGATGAAATTATGGATTGTTTGAGTGGAGCTATGTATTTCTAAAAGATAGATTTGAAGAGTGGATATCACCAGATTCGGATCAGAGAAGGAGATGAATGGAAGACTACCTTCAAGACAAAGGAAGGACTGTATGAGTGGTTAGTCATGCCTTTTGGGCTAACCAATGCACTGAGAACTTTCATGCGACTCATGAATGAGGTTCTGAAAAAATTTCTAGGTAAGTTTTTCATTGTGTACCTAGATGATATTTTGATCTTTAGTAAGACATTAGAAGAGCATATGATGCATATTTATATGGTGTTTGAGAAGTTAAGAGATGAGAAATTGTTGATTAATTTAAAGAAGTGTAGTTTTGTGAAAAAAGAGTTAGTGTATTTGAGATTTGTAGTTTCAGAAGAAGGTCTAAAAAAGGACCCAGAGAAGGTCTAAGCTATCCTTGAATGGCCTACTCCAAGGAGTGCTACTGAGGTAAGGTATTTTCATGGTTTGGCTAGCTTTTACATAAATTTTATCAGAAGTTTTAGTAGTATTTGTGGACCCTTGACTGAAACAATGAGAGGGGATAGAAAAGAGTTCAAGTGGACTAATGGGGCAGATAAGAGTTTTAAACTGTTGAAACAAAAGGTTACAGAACAACCTATTTTAGCACTTCCTAATTTTAATAAGGTGTTTCAAGTAGATTGTGATGCTAGTGGTACTGCAATAGGAGCTGTTATGAGCCAAGAAGCTAAACCTATTGCTTATTTCAGTGAGAAGTTAAATGATGCCAAGAGAAAATATTCTATTTATGATCAGGTATTTTAAGCTATAGTTCAGGCATTGAAGAAGTGGGGACACTATCTTCTTCCTAAGGAGTTTGTTTTGTATACTGATCATCAAGCTTTGCAATATTTGAATAGTCAAGTAAAGTTGAATCAAAGACATTTGAAATGGATTGAGTTTTTTTAGAGTTATACATTTTCTTTGAAACACAAAAGTGGAAAGTCTAACAGGGTTGTAGATGCGCTTAGCAGAAGACAAATATTGCTAATAGAGATGCAGATTAAGGTGGTTGGGTTCAAGAAACTCAAGAATTTGTATCCAGAGGATCCTGATTTTGGTGAAGCTTGGAAAGCTTGTAAAGAACCTGTTAATCTAGACAGAATGAAGTGGCTGGATTTCATCATTTATGATGATATGCTATTCAGAGTGAGTCAATGGTGCATTCCAAGAAGCTCTATGAGGGAGAATCTCATCAAAGAGAAGCATAGAGGAGAATTGGCTAGACATTTTGGTCATGATAAAAGCCTTGGTTTGGTTAGTGAGAATTATTATTGGCCACAGTTGCAGCAAGATGTCAAGAAGTTTGTACAGAGTTGCAAAGTATGTCAGATGGAAAAAAGAGTGAAGCAGAATACAGGGTTGTATTAGCCATTACCTGTACCAGAGAAGCCTTGGGAGGATATTAGTATGGACTTTGTTCTTGGTTTACCAAGGACACAGCGGGGACATGATTCAATTTTTGTGGTAGTTGATAGATTTTCAAAGATGGCACATTTTGTTCCTTGCAAGAAGACTAATGTGTTGGACTACAACTAATTTGGAATCTGATTGAAGGATCTGTGATTACAAGATCACTAAGAAGTTGCTGATTAGATATGTAATATGATTAAATCAGTATTATGTTGTCATTAATGTCAACTAGTTTGACAACACTTATCTTGTAAGTTACTACACTAAGACATGTGGAGAAAAGTGGAAAAGAGATGAAGAACAGAGAAATCTACATGAGGAGAGATGTACATGACAGATGAGGATAAGGAACACATTGAGTAACTTTTTGATGAGTCTATGACTTGATGATATTGACTTCATTATGTTGCATTCATCTATATTGGAGTATAGAGTTGAAAGACACAAAGCAATGTTGCCGATAAATGATCCATTTCTAGTATACACCAACAGAGTGTTGTATATCGACCATAGTATTAACCGAGTAGTGTTCACTGACACATTTCTTTGTTAACCGAGTAGAACAGAATGAATTAAATGTTTAGTTTAGCCAATAAGATTGATGAGCTGGCAAGAGTATAACATCAAGGTAACAGATAATGACAAAATTCAAAGAAGATCTAATGAAGTAGATTGAAACATGTTATTAACACAAGTATCGAGAAAGTTTAAGCGAAAAAATCTATGAATATTATTAAGCAAAAAAATCTAATGGTGGAGAAGAAAATGATTTAATTGTCTATATAAGAGAACAAAATCTCTTTATGAAAAGGCTGGGAAGAAGAAGAAGCTGTAGGATTATTGCATGAATAAGGTTTCATGCATTCTGATCATACTGGTTAGTGAGAATCAAGCTATAGAGCAATTACTGAGCCACATAGAGCAGTTACCGATGGACAGTAAGTTGATATAGTATTGAATCTGAAGTGAATTATTGATCAGAAGGATTTGAATGAACCAAATATTGATCTGAAATCTACAATTGAAGTTGTATTAAGGTAGGTCATTTTACTGTTACATATTTAACCATTGTATATAGACTAAATCTCTTAACCGAGTGGACTCTGAAAGTCTTATGATGTATCATTCATAGAATGAACATTGTTATCTTGTCAACCCCATAGTGAATGCTCATTGGACGATAACTTCTAGTCTAAAATCCTCTAACAAGGTCACACCTGACAGTGTGTTTGTAACCTTTAATAGGGTTGGGTCTTAACTGACCTCACTTCAGAAGAGTGAACAATTTTGGGTTGCCGGTCCCAGGTGGTTTTTCCCTTTACAGGGTTTCCACGTTAAATCTCTTGTGTTATGTGTTGATTGTGATATTTGTTTGTTATCATACTTTGCATGTTACATATTAGATTTGATCGGTAAATAGTTATAAGTATTAGATTGGTAATCAGTAAAAGCATAGACAGTAAGAGTTATTATTGCTTACCGACGAGCAGAAATAGAAGAAATTGTTTTGGATTATACATTTTGTATTGGGACACTGGATAACTGATACAGCCCCCTCTCAGTTATTATAACAATTGGTATCTGAGCTCAGTTTCTTAGAACAGAGTTTTAAAGACTTAAGCATAAAGTTCTCAAGATGTATAAAAGAGAAGTATCGAAACTAAATAAAGAGAACTTCGTAGTATGGCAAAGTAGAATGAAGCTACACATATCTAGAATTGGGAACTCAGCACTAGATTTGATGCAAAATGGCTACATACAACCACCCACTAGTCCCCTAACTGTTGATCAACTAAAGGATAAGCATGAACACAATGTTACTATGATGGAACTTGTTTCTGCCTATACCAATGCTAAATTTGAAGATATCAAAACATGCACAACTACCAAAGGAATGTGGGATAAGTTAGCACAAATCTACACTGGAGATCTGAATGTCAAAAGAGCCCGAGCTGAAAGTCTGAGAGGTAGATTTGATGAAATGAGAATGAAGGAAGGCGAGAACATTGTCCAATATTCAAATAGAATCAAAGAAGTGGTACATGCTATTAGAGCATCTGATGGAGTAATTGATGATGAAAAAGTGATAAGCAATATTTTTAGAACTTTGCTACCAGTTTATGCAATCAGGATTTTCGCAATTCATGAAATAAGAGCTACATCCAACCTCACTCTTGACACTTTGATTGGTAAACTTACAACCTTTGAATTAAACAATTTTGATAATAGTGTTGTTCCTTCTGTTGAATCCTCTTTCATGTCTTCTCTGAAGATTGGAAAGTCTAGCAGGAATAGTAAGAATTGTGATAGTGATGACAATACCAATGATGAACTTGATGAGCTTGAAGCACTTATGGCCAAAAGATTGCCCAAAGGAAAAGGAAGGTATAGAGGTAAGCTACCTTTAGCATGCTTTAGTTGTAAGGAAGTCGGTCACATCACTGCTAGATGTCCATAGAAGAAAGATGATGATAGATCCAAGGACCGATATGAAGGAAGGTATGGAAGAAGAGTCAACAAAGGTTACCGACACAACAATAGAGACAACTGAGATGAAAAAGGCAAAAAGGTATGTTACATAGCCAAAGATATTGAGATTGAATCTGATTTTGATTCTAATGATGATATAGAAGTTGTATTTGTTGCTATGAAAGATGACTCAGAAGAGGAAGAGAAACATGAAGAGACATCACTAATCTCTAAAGTAAGTAGAAATGATACATGGATCATAGACAGTGGCTACACACATCATATGACCAATGATGTAGAGAATTTTGATCATCTTGTGAATATAATGGAGGATCTATGAGAATGAGAAATGATGCACCTTGTATGGTAAGAGGTAAAGGCTCACTCATGATCAATGATAGATTACAATTTAAAAATGCATATTGGGTAGAGGGACTGAACTATAATCTGATAAGTGTGGCTCAGCTGAACAATTCAGGCCACTGACTGGCTTTTGAGAGCAAAAACGTGAAGATTTATGATGATGGAGGAAGACTGGTCGGAACTAGTACACAATCCAGAGGTAATCTATTCTATCTTGATATAGATCATTCTTCTTGTTTGTTAATAAAGGATGAAGATGCTTGGTTGTGGCACCGAAGGTTATGCCATGTGAACTTTGACAACATGATCAAGATTAGTAGAAAGAAAAGAGTTAGAGGATTGCCTAACTTGACAAAACCTGATCATGTCATGTGCCATGAATGTCAGAAAGGTAAGATGACTACATCTAGTTTCAAAAGAAAGGACTACTCAGGCGGGTATTGCCTCATCTGCACACTCATGACTCTTCTTGATGACTGAAAGGCCTGCAGATGTATTATTGTGGAATAGTTACCAGACTCCTATAGGTATCCTGTACCCCAATGAAACCAAATATGATACAATAACTTGCTTGCATGCAATGAGTCTGATAACTAGAGACCTACACCAACAACAAGAAAGGGAAAGGGTGGGACTGAATGAAAATGATTTGAAATGGATGGAAGGGACCCCTGAGACACCTTAAGTCTCTCATAGACCAGTGCCTTATCCAAAGGGCCACAGAGTCAAATACCCTACTGCAAGAGACAACTATGAAATAAGGAAACAATATATTCAATGTGTTGATGCCTTACATCAATCACACACCATGACCAAACCTCAACTTAGCACCCACCTGTGCATTCAAGCATGTTATTATCCATCAAAGGATTTTGACCCTCCCCATACAAGAGACCTATGAATAGACAATACATTAACCAGCATCCACTGGAAGACAAACATGACCTATCCTTGATATTTTTAGCTAATACATACATGAATACTAACCCTGAACCAATTATCTCTACGAAGATAACTCCACTTGCAAACACTTAGGAAATGCAAACAGAAAAATCAAACACCCTTGATGTATGACTAATGGACTCAGAATTCAAATGGAGATAGTTTGGTAACAGTAAAAATATATTAAATTCTCACACATAAGATAAATTTGTTACAATATGCATTATATTCTCTAAACCAACAAGAGAAAGAGGAACACCCTATATGCAGAGAAGAAGAAGAAAAATCTATAGGAAAATGACCCTTCCTGGAACTGACAAAATTTAGAACCTTGGACAAGTAAAAAATTTGACACTTTATACCATTAGCTACCTTGGAAACCCATAAAAAGTTGCAACAAGCTATAGACAACTATGGCTAGGGTTTCACCCACCACACCAATCAAAATTATATCAAAAATTTACTGCAAGGGTAGGAAACCAAGCAACCTGGAGAAAACAAATCTCAAGTAGATCTATAATTATGAGCATCAAAATAGTCTTTCATATGGTACAAAAGTCTCTGCAAACAAGTAATAGGCCTCTGGACCACTTTGCAACCACTGGCACCACCAAACCAATCAAAATCCACTGAAGAAACCATAAATTTTGGTACTTCCCATCACTGGAAACTCTCTGCAAGAATCCAAATTTGAAAAGCAATGGTCACCTTGCATTTCGTGGGCTTCAAATTTTAAACAAGATCGATGGTTGTCGCCACCTTGCCAAACTATCCTCCTCACACCTTACCCCGGTGGTAATATGACAACCATGAGATCTGTCGGTCTTTTAGTCACTTATAAACCCATCGGACCCACTCCTAACTCCACAACAGTGAAATCATACCATTGTCACATGATCACAAAGCCTGAAAATAGGCTATGCGAACATGCGACAACCTACTAACCTTAACCCTGCTGCAACTACCACCGCAAAGTCTTAATGCAAAATGTCAGTTGCATGATCACATAGCCTTGAAAAAGGCTATGCAAACATGAAACTAACCATTAGCATTCACTGTCGAATGTCAAACATGCTCGGGCACTACAAACACGGGTCCCACCACAAACCCCCTGCCACTGGGCATACCGGCAACCAATCGAAACTGAGCACGTCACCACTGTGGATGCCATACTACTACCTACCACCGGGCCCCAGGGACATGTGTCAATCAATTGCATGATCACATAGCAAAAGAATGGGCTATGCGATCATGCGATAACCAACCAAAGGTCACCACATCACCACCTCTGATAGTGGGCCCATAGCGAACAAACCCATCAACACCCAATCAGATAGTGGGCACATGATTGCATGGGGTGAAAATATTCCATGTGATCACATGCTGATCATAGATCTTCAATCTCTAACATCGGGTAATGAAAAGAACTAGGACCCATGAACCAACCGCCAAGCATTTAGCGACCACGTGACTAACCGCCTACCAGGTTGTGAGATGTTAGCTGCTAACCACCAACCATTCGAAGATCATGTGACTAATAGTCATCGAGTCACTGAAGGTTAGGGGATTAACCACTAGAAACTAGTGACTAGGAGATAACCACAAGTCGCCAAGTCATGGAATGAAGACATAACTGCCAGCCAAGTTGAGCAACAAGAAGAACTGGGACCCACACGGACAAGTGGCAAGAAATCACAAGATCACATGTCCAAAAAGTCTAACATGCGGCCATGTGACAACTAATTAGAGAAGAGCCTTTGAAAACCTGGGCCCACCACCCATTGCACTTGCACAGTTAGGGAACACCAACAAATAGGAAACTGTGAGGTCGAAAACACACAGGGTTTTCAACACAGCGAAAGACTGAAAACACACAGAGTTTCCAAGAAGACCAAAAGGTAAGCACACAAGAGCTGGAAGACACAAGGTTGAAAAAAATGAAGGTTTTCAAACATACTAAAAACACCATGGATTTTCAAAAATACTGTGGGTTTTCGACACTGTGGCAGATTTTGAAAATTTGTTTCCTACAGACCTTAGAATTTGAATAACTTTCTGGATTTTACAATTCAACACATGCAAATTGGACTGGAGCAAGGTGACAATATGAAGAACATAGGGCTAAGGGAACCTCAAGAAAATTTGCAAGGCAATAGGCCATTTTCTAAAGATTTTGCAATGACAGGAAAATGGACTAACAGTTTGGACACAAACCTACTGTAAGTTATTTCAAAATTTTTGGAAGTAAATGCTTTATCTTGAAAGATGAGAGAAATGACAAATTTGACTCTAAAGGAGATGAAGGAATATTTCTAGGATATTCTACTACAAGTAAAGCATACAAATGTTTGAATAAGGCTACAAATAAAATGGTTGAAAGTACTAATGTTCATGTTGATGAGTTTGATGACAAGTACATAGAGGAAAATACAAAGGAACCGGAAGACTATGGTAGATTCACTTACATTGAACATCCAGAGTATCTACCAACATTGCAAGCTATATCAACTGGTCAGGAGGGAAATAATATAGTACAATAGACACCACAAACTGACGAACATGAAGAAGCTACCAAGCAAGGAAATGACCTTGAGCAGGATGAACAAGAAAGGAGAAATTGAGTCTTGGCTAGTTTTGTCAGGAGACATCATCCTAAAACACAAATCATTGGAGACAGACATGTTGGAATGCAAACCAAAAGCAAAAAAAGATAAGCTACATGTCTAATTTGTGAATTTGAGCCTAAAACTATGAAAGTTGCATTAGAGAATGAAGAATGGGTTAATGCAATGAAGGAGGAAATAGAGAAAATAGAAAAGAACAAAACTTGGTCCTTAGTATCTCGACCAATAGATAAGAATGTTATCGGTACTAAGTGGATATATAGGAATAAATTGAATGAAAATGGTGATGTCACAAGAAATAAAGCTAGATTAGTATGCAAGGGATATGCACAGGAAGAAGGCATTGACTATGGTGATACATTTGCACCAGTTGCTAGATTAGAAGGAGTTAGAATGCTACTTGCATATGCTGCACATAAGAAATTCAAACTCTATCAAATGGATGTGAAGTCAACATTTTTGAATGGTATACTTGAAGAAGAAGTCTACATTGAACAACCTAAAGGATTTGTTGATCCTGACAACAAAGACATGGTATGTAGGTTACATAAAGCCTTATATGGACTAAAGCAAGCACCAAGAGCATGGTATGAAAGACTGCATACTTACTTGTTAAGTATTGGATTTGTTAGAACAAGTGAAAACAACAATCTATATATGAAAGGTGATACTGATGATACTATTATCATTGCTGAAATTTTTGTTGATGATATTATCTTTGGTGGCTCAGATCTTGTCTACAAGGCATTTTATGATGAAATGCAAAAGGAATTTGAAATGTCTATGTTCAGAGAGATTAAGTTCTTTCTTGGACTTCAAGTGATTTAGCAGAGTGATGGCATATTCATCACATAATCTAAATACATAAAGGAAGTACTGAAGACATTTGGCATGGAAGATGCTAAACTTGTGGGAACACCGATGGCTACTGGATGCAAATTGACAAAGGAGGATGAAACTACTTAAGTAAATCAGACACTTTACCGATCTATGATTGGCAAGTTCATGTACATAGTTCATAGTAGGCCAGATATAGCACATGCTATGGGAATTTTTGCAAGATTTTCTACTAATCCTAGAGAATCACACATGATAGCTACAAAAAGGATCTTTAGATACTTGAAGAAAACATAAAATTATGGATTATGGTATTCTAAGGAAGGGAAGTTTGAACTAAAAGTTTACACCAATGCTGATTGGGCTGGAAATGTGGATGATAGAAAAAGCACCACCAAAGGAGCATTTTTCTTTGGTAAAAGACTTGTAACCTAGACAAGTAAAAAGAAGGCTTGTATTTCTCAGTCTACAGCTGAATTAGAGTATGTTGCTACTGCTACCAACTATTCAAACATTGCATATATCAAACAAGTGTTGGAAGGAATGAATGAGGTAATCACTGACCCGGTGATTATATATTGTGACAACACTAGTGCTATTAATATTTCAAAGAATCCTATGATGCACTCTAAGACAAAGCATATATCTATTAAGTATCATTACTTAAGAGAACAAGTGCAAGAGAAACAAGTAAAGTTGGACTTTGTCACATCTAAAGAACAACTTGCAGATATTTTTACAAAGCCCCTACCGAAGGACACATTTGAATACTTGAGGACTAGACTTGGGGTCCATCCCCTGTCTATCGGTTACTAAGGTGATCTGGATGTTGCATCAGCTAATTTTTATCAGAAGATCATTCATGTTGATGTAGCATAGTTCACACTTTGAATCATGTTCAAGGTTGTGATTAAGTTTGATAACTTGAACCGATGAGAAATTAGTATACAGAGATATAGAGGAAGTACTGAACACCACAAAGAGTTACTTGGCTACTACAGAGTTGATTGTTTATTTGTTTTTTTGGCATTGCTGTCAAAGGGAGAGACAAACATATGAAATGAAAAGGGGAGAGATATACATATGAAATGAAATGAAACAAGCACCAATGATAATTATCTAAGGGAGAGTATTGAAGATCAGTTACAAAGAACAGAAGCAGGAACAGGAGAACTGAAAAGATCACAACTATAGAAACGTAAAGCTGGATTACTCAATGCTAGTTTAGTAATGTAGTGATTAAACATATTAAGTATATTCAACTTACAACATTTGTTTACGAAGTTGTAGAATGTATGTTTGGTATGTGTATGGTACATTTCATATTATTTGAAGTTGCCATCAATGCCAAAGGGAGAGATTGTTGGACTACAACTGATTTGGAATTTGATTGAAGGATCTGTGATAAAAAGATCACTGAGAAGTTGTTGATTAGATATGTAATATGATTAAATTAGTATTATGTTGTCATTGATGTCAACTAGTTTGACAACACTTATCTTGTAAGTTACTACACCGAGACATCTAGAGAAAAGTGGAAAAGAGGTGAAGAACAGAGAAATCTACATGAGGAAAGATGTACATGACAAATGAGGATAAGGAACACATTGAGTAACTTTTTGATGAGTCTATGACTTGATGATATTGACTTCATTATATTGCATTCATCTATATTGGAGTATAGAGTTGAAAGACATAAAGCAGTGTTGTCGGTAAATGATGCATTTCTAGTATACATCGACAGAGTGTTGTATACCAACTATAGTATTAACCTAGCAGTGTTCATTGATGCATTTCTTTGTTAACCAAGTGGAACATAATGAATTAAATTTTTAGTTTAGCCAATAAGATTGATGAGCTAGCAAGAGTATAACATCGAGGTAACAGATAATGTTTATTACACAGATCAACGACTGACAAAATTCAAAGAAGATCTAACGAAGTAGATTGAAACATGTTATTGACACAAGTACCAAGAAAGTTTAAGCGGAAAAATCTATGAATATGATTAAGCGGAAAAATCTGATGGTGGAGAAGAAAATGATTTACTCATCTATATAAGAGAACAAAATCTCTTTATGAAAAGGCTAGGAAGAAGAAGAAGTTGCAGGATTATCGCGTGAATAAGGTTTCATTCATTCTGATCATACTAGTTAGTGAGAACCGAGCTACAGAGCAATTATCGAGCTATAGAGAGCAGTTACCGACAGACAGTAAGTTGATATAGTATTTAATTTGAAGTGAATTATTGATCAGAAGGATTTGAATGTACCAAATATTGATCTAAAATATGTAATTGAAGTTGTATTAAGGCAGGTCATTTTACTGTTACATATTTAACCATTGTATACAGACTAAATCTCTAAACCGAGTGGACTCTGAAAGTCTTATGATGTATCATTCATAGAATAAATATTGTTATCCTATCAACCCCATAGTGAATGCTAGTTGGACGATAACTTCTAGTCTAAAATCCTCTAACAAGGTCACATCTGATAGTGTTTTTGTAACCTTTAACAGGTTTGGGTCTTAACCGACCTCACTTCAGAAGAGTGAACAATTTTTGGTTGTCGGTCCCAGGTGGTTTTTCCCTTTACAAGGTTTCCATGTTAAATCTCTTGTGTTATGTGTTGATTGTGATATTTTTTTGTTATCATACTTGTTAGGAATGAATTTTGAAGTCTTTGGAAGTCATTCTGTAGCAGTGGTTCTTGCATTCATGACTATGATTGTCATTGATGTCAACACACTGATATTCTAGAGTTTTGCAGAGAAGCAGGCACAATTTTGTTTTACACACATGTTATATTCCAAATTGAGTTATTCATAGTTGATGTTATGTTCTTTGGTGTGTTATTAACCTATGGTTAATAGCACAAAAAGAAATTCATTTATTCATGAAAGTTATAAGCATTTTGGTGGAAGCAGTATTCTGGCAGTGTTCCTGATTAGCAGTTTTTGGTAATCGCAGGATATCTCCTAATCGGGATGGAATCTAATTCTGCACAATTAAAGGGAAGTTTTAGACTCATTAGTGGTGACGTGGTTCATAGTGCAAACTTTGAGGTCACACGATTAGAAAGTTATTGTATCTGGAAACTAATAGTTTTTATGTAATTTTGATGTAGCGTGTTGAAATTATTATTTTATATTTGGATGCCGAATCATTTGTAATTATTTGAGTGTGGTATAAAGGAAGGAATGTTTTCCTTGTTTTGATGGGATTTTAATAGTTGTGATATGAAATTGTGAAAGTTGTGATGCAAATATATGCATGAGGTGAAGAATAGAGGTAATTCAGTGGTGAAGGAAGATTTGTGAAGTACAGCGATCTAGATTTTTGATCTTGTGTAGAAGAGAGTGTGGTTTTGGCATAGTGTGAAGGAGGTAACATATTTTATATTATTCTATTGAATAATCCTAAGATCTATTGGATAGTGAGTTCATAGATCTTTCCTTGAAGTTGTTTGGGCAGTGGGTCCTTCTGTCTTCCATAACTCCTAATAGGGTTAGAATCTTTTAACAGGGATTCAAAATCTCCTAACAAAGATTCATATGTACTGAATGTATTTCATAAAACTCCTAACAGGGTCCATCCTCTCACAAGGAACTTTCATATTAGTGCATCATTTTGTGGGCATCATTCCCACTGAGGTTTACTCTTTGATCAAGAGGTTCCCTAGTTAACATATCTTGTGTTATTATGTCATTGTGTATGCTTATCTTTCTATGGTTGGTTACTGCATTGATTATATGGTTTAAAGCTATTGAAGTTGATATTGAAGTTGATAAATGGTTTAATTATCAAATAACTGATTCAACCCCCCCCCCCCCTCTCAATTATCTTGGGGATCTTTTCTTTCTAACAATTGGTATCAGAGAGATAGGTCCTTGAAAGAGAAGTTTAACAACTTAAGGAGATCTCTGGCAAATTTTAGGAAGGAAAGCTATAAATTTGATGGAGTAAATTTTGACAGCTAGAAAGAAAAGATGAAGACACATCTCTTGTGTTTAGGACTAGGTTATTGGTTGATTACAAAAAATGAGAGAACTATAATTGTAGAAGACAATCTTGAATCAAGTTCTAAAGATGAGGTAGATCTATTCATGTGTAACATACTTGCAAGAGAAGCACTTTTATCAGGACTTCCAGAGAATGAATACAGTCAAGTAAAAGGTTTAACTAGATCTTATGATATTTGGAAAGCTTTACATTCTACTTTTGAAGGTGATGAACATGCAAAGAAAGCTAGGTTACATAATTAGATTTGTGCATTTGAAGACATAAGAATGATGGAAGATGAATTTGTTAGAAGCTATATTGGTAGGATGTCAGAAATTGTTGTAGGAATAAAGTCTTGTGGAGGTGAAAAAATAGAGAATGAAGTAATATGAAAGATTTTGATAACATTGACACCGGTATTCAGGTAGACTACACAAATGATTGAACAAGTGATACCTTGTACACCAAAATTTTCAAGAGAGACTCTTCTTGGAAGATTGGAAGCAGTAGAGATGAATTTGAGATTATCAGGACAACTACCTAGAGTAGAGACAACATTCAGTGCTCGTAGCATCAGACCTACTTTGTCTAGAAGTACAAGTGTGAATGGAGATTATGTTAGCAGTAGCATATCCAAATCTGATCAAGATAAGAAGATTGAAGAAGGAATTGCCTTGCTTGTGAAAAGAGAACCAGATGGTAAGAAAATCTTTAAATGTTGGACATGTCAAGAATATGGTCATTTTGCATCTAAGTGTCCTAAGAGAGTTAAGAAGTATAGAAACAATTTTAAGCCTAGAAGATCTAAAGAATGTTATTATGCAAATGATGAAGAAATTGAAGCAAAAATTGAAAGACATTTGAGTGACAGTGATAATGATAACTTTGATGACATAAGATTTGTAGCAATTAAGGAGGAAAATTATGAATCTAATGTTAAGGAAGAGAAAGCCTTAGTTTCCCAAGTTGAAAAGAAAGATGATTGGATTATAGACAGTGTTTGTTCACATCATATGATTGGTGATAAAGGAAAGTTCATAAAGTTTAACAATTATGATGGAGGAGTTGTTAGAGTTGGTAACAATGCACCTTGTTTGATTAAAGGTATATGATCTATTACTCTTGATGGAAAGACTAATACTGATGAAGTTTACTTTGTTGATGGATTGAAACATAATCTTTTGAGTGTTGGACAGTTAGTGGATAAGGGATATCAAGTTTGGTTTACTGAGAAAACTTGTGTGATTAAGGATAAAGATGGAAATCTGATTGGAACAGGATCTAGAACTAGAGGTAATGTATTTCAGTTGAACCCTACTGAGATGACATGTTTGATGACTAAGATTGATGATAGTTGGTTATGGCATAGAAGGTTTTATCATATAAACTTTGATAATATTGTGAATGTGAGTTCTACACTTGTAGTAAGAGATTTACCTAAGATTATGAAGCCTACTAACATGATTTGCAAGGAATGTGTGATGGCTAAGCAGAAAAGGAGTTCATTTCCTAGCAAGAAGTTCACATCTACAGAAAAGTTGGAGATTGCTCATACAGACTTGAGCAGTCCTATTAGGACTAGAGAATTCTATGGAGAAAGGTATTTTATGATTTTTGTTGATGATTTTACAAGAATGATGTGGATTGCATTTTTGAAAGAAAAATCTGAAGCATTTGATAAGTTTAAGATCATGAAGAAGAAAGTTGAGAATGAATCAGGAATGAGGATTAAATGTTTGAGATCTGATAGAGGTGGAGAATTTACATCTAAAGAGTTTAAAACCTTTTGTGAAGTAAATGGTATTAAGAGACAGTTTTCAGCCCCTAGAACACCTACACAAAATGGTATTGTAGAAAGAAGGAACATATCAGTGACTAAAGCAACTACAACTATGTTGTTTGAAGGTGATTTGGCAAAGACATTTTGGAGAGAAGCAGTGAATACAACAGTATATACAATGAACAGAGTAAAAATCACAGCAGACACAGACAAGACACCTTATGAATTGTGGTTTGGACATGCACCCTCAGTTAAGTATTTTAGAATTTTTGGAAGCAAATGTTATATTAAGAGAGATGATGATATAGGAAAGTTTGATCCTAGAAGAGATGAAGGAATTTTTTTTGGATATTCTTTGAAAAGCAAAGCATATAGATGTTACAATAAGAGAAATAAGACTATTGTTGAAAGTGCAAATGTAAAATTTGATGAGAAGTTTAAAATTCAAGAAAGAATGCTTGATTATGAATCTGATGAAGGAACTAACCCTCAGCCTAACATTGAAACTGCTGAACAATTTTTTGAGACTAACAGTGAATTGTTGAATGAAAGTCATGTTGAAGAAAATAGAGAAGAATCTACAGTTGAAGAAAGATCAATGACTATGACACCTAACAGGTATATATCAAGACATCATCCTATTGAACAAGTGATTGAAAATTTGGACAGAGGAGTTATGACTAGAAAGAAGGTACATTTATGTTTGATTTCTCAAATTGAACCTAAGTCTACTAATGAAGCTTGTGAAGATGAACTTTGGATTAAAGCTATGAAAGAAGAATTGGATCATATTGAAAAGAACAAGACATGGGAATTGGTCCCTAGACATAAAGACAAAGATGTGATTGGAACTAAATGGGTATTCAGGAACAAGATGAATGAACAAGGAGAAGTAATTAGAAACAAAGCAAGATTGGTATGTAAGGGATACTCACAGCAAGAAGGAATTGACTATGAAGAGACTTTTTCCCCTATGGCAAGACTTGAAGCAGTAAGAATATTTTTGGCTTATGTAGCATTTAAGAAATTCAAAGTGTATCAGATGGATGTGAAGTCAACATTTTTGAATGGTGAATTAGAAGAAGTCTACATTGAGCAGTCTAAAGGTTTTCCTTTGACTCAAGAAGGAGACATGGTATGTAAATTAAAGAAAGCATTGTATGGACTAAAGCAATCACCTAGAACTTGGTATGCTAGATTGGATAAGTATTTGTTAAAATTGGGATTTACAAAAGGAACAACTGATAGTAACTTATACACAAAAGAAATTGAGAATGGATTGTTAGTTATAGTTATTTTTGTTGATGATATTATTTTTGGAGGAGAAGATGAAGCTAGTGACAAATTTGCTGATAAAATGAAGACATAATTTGAAATGAGTATGATTGGAGAAATGAAATACTTTTTGGGATTATAGATAACACAAAATAAAGATGGTATTTTTATAAGTCAGACAAAGTACTTGAATGATTTGTTGAAAAGATTTGGTATGGAGAATTGTAAACTAGTTGGAACACCTATGGTTACAGGACATAAACTATCTAGTAAAGATGAAACACCAGTAGTTGAGTAGAAGAAATACAGATCCATGATTGGTGGATTGTAGTACTTGACACACACTAGATCAGATATACAACATTCAGTTGGAATGGTAGCAAGATTTCAAGCTGAACCTAGAGAGACACATTATGCAGAAGTAAAGAGGATATTGAGATATCTTAGAGGCACAATGGACTATGGATTGTGGTATGAAACCTCTGATGATTTTACCCTATGTGCATATACTGATGCTGATTGGGGAGGCAGCATTGATGATAAGAAAAGCACTAGTGGTGGAGGCTTTTTTCTTGGAGGAAGATTAGTTTCTTGGTTGAGCAAAAAGCAGAATTGTATCTCACAGATTATAGCAAAAGTAGAGTATGTAGCAGCAGCAAACAATTGTAACTAGATAATTTGGATGAAGAAAATGTTGAAGGATATTGGAATTTAGTTTGATGAGCCTATTGTTACAAATTGTGATAACACCAATACAGTTAGTATAACTAAGAATCTTGTATTACATTCTAAAACTAAGCATATAGAGATCAAGTATCATGTTGTAAGAGAGAAAGTTGTTGAGAAAGAAGTCAGATTGGAGTACATAAGCATAAAAGAGAAGATAGTAGATATATTTACAAAGCCTTTGCCTAAGGATACATTTGAATATCTAAGAGGTATGCTTGGGGTTATGCCCCAATCTACTCTTGAGTAAAGATGCAGATGGTTGCATCTATCTAGTGGTTTATGGACCTATCTATTTTATGGATTGGATGTTGGTACTTCCTCTATGGGGGAGTATGTGTATCTAAACTGAGTCATTGAGGACTCTAGTGAATATTTTTTTTCTAAACAGTGTCTTTTGACATTGAGCTATTGTTTGACATAGTGATAGAATTTCTGTCATTGATGTCAATGGGGGAGAGAATCATGAAAAACATTGAGCAACTACATTTGTTGGAGAGACTGAATAGGAAAATGAAGCAAGATTTGATTGATGAAGAGTAGCAGAGCAGTTGAGTAGTAGTGATTGGATTTTTGGAATATTAGATGTTTTTCTTCTATGTTGTCATCAATACCAATGGGGGAGATTGTTAGAAATGAATGCTGAAGTCTTTGGTAGTCATTCTATAGTAGTGGTTGTTGCATTCATGACTATGATTGTCATTGATGTCAACACACTCATATTCTAGTGTTTAGCAGAGAAGCAGGCACAATTTTGTTTTGCACACATGTTATATTGCAAATTGAGTTATGCATAGTTGATGGTATTTTCTTTGGTGTTTTATTAACCTATGGTTAATAGCACAAAAATAAATTCATTTATTCATGAAAGTTATAAGCATTTTGGTGGAAGCAGTATTCTGGTAGTGTTCCTGAGTAGCAGTTTTTGGTAATCGGAGGATATCTCCTAATCAAGATGGAATTTGATTCTATGCAGGTAAAGGGAAGTTTGAGACTCATTGGTGGTGACATGGTTCATAGTGCAAACATTGAGGTCACACGATTGGAAAGTTATTGTATCTGGAAGCCGACAATTTTTATGTAATTTTGATGTAGCATGTTGAAATTATTATTTTATATTTGGATGCCGACTCATTTGTAATTATTTGAGTGTGGTATAAAGGAAGGAATGTTTTCCTTCTTATGATGGGATTGTAATAGTTGTGATATGAAATTGTGAAAGTTGTGATGCAAATATATGCATGAGGTGAGGAATAGAGGTAATTCAGTGGTGAAGGAAGACTTGCGAAGTACAGAGATCTAGATTTGTGATCTTGTGTAGCAAAGAGTGTAGTTTTGGCACAATGTGAAGGAGGTAACATATTTCATATTATTCTATTGAATAATCTTAAGATCTTTTGGACAGTGAGTTCAGAGATCTTGCCTTGAAGCTGTTTGGGCAGTGGGTCCTTCTGTCTTCCATAACTTCTAATAGGGTTAGAATCTTTTAACAAGGATTAAAAATCTCCTAACAGGGATTCATATGTACTGAATGTATTTCATAAGACTCCTAACAGGGTTCATCCTCTCACAAGGAACTTTTATATTAGTACATCATTTTGTGGGCATCATTCTCACCGGGGTTTACTCTTTGATCAAGAGGTTCCCTAGTTAACATATCTTGTGTTATTGTGTATGATTATCTTTCTATGGTTGGTTACTACATTGATTATATGGTTTAAAGTTGTTGAAGTTGATATTGAAGTTGATAAATGGTTTAATTATCAGATAACTGATTCACCCCCCCTCTTAGTTATCTTGGAGATCTTTTCTTTCTAACAATACTTTGCATGTTACATATTAGATTCGATCGGTAAACAGTTATAAGTATTAGACTGGTAATCAGTAAAAGCACAGATACTAAGAGTTATTATTGCTTACCGACGAGCAGAAATAGAAGAAATTGTTTTGGATTATACATTTTGTATTGGGACACAAGATAACTGATTCACCCCCTCTTAGTTATTCTAACATAATGATGTTGTTCATGTAGTGGAATTATTTTTCAGAGAAGTGGTGAGACTACATGGTTTTCCAAAGAGCATAGTTTCAGATAGGGACACTAAGTTCATTGGATATTTCTGGTGTACATTGTGGAAGAAGTTGAAGATAGATGTGAAGTTTAGTTCATCACATTATCCACAGACTGATGGACAGACAGAGGTGGTGAATAGGAGTTTGGGAAATTTGCTGAGATGTTTGGTTGGAGATAAGCCAACAGGATAGGATTTGATTTTACTACAGGTAGAATTTGCATACAATAATTCTATTATCAGGAGCACTGGTAAATCACCATTCCAGATTGTATGTGGGATTAGTCCAAGAAATGCATATGAGTTGAGAAAGATAGATAAAGGAGAAATAAGTAGTGCTAAAGCTGAGGATTTTGCAAAACATTTGAAGAACATCCATGAGGAGGTGAGGAAGCACATTACTAAGATGAATGTGTAGTATAAGGATAAGGTAGATGATAAAAGGAGGCATAAGGAATTTTAGGTTGGAGATGAAGTCATGGTTCATTTGTGGAAGGAAAGATTTCTAGCTGGTACATATAACAAGATGAAAATGAAGAAGTTTGGGCCATGTAAGATACTGAAGAAGCATGATTCAGGAAATGCATATGAGGTTGAGTTGCCTACTGAGTTGAATATTTCACTAGTATTTAATGTTTCAGATCTGACAAAGTATCATGAAGGAGGTGTTGAAGATGAGGCTACAATAACCAGTTCAGATATCAAGGAGATTGAAGACATACTATATAGTTGTGTTGGTAGAAGCACAAGGAACAAGACATATGAAGAGTATTTGGTCAAATGGAAATGATGACCTGTTGAAGATTCATCATGGCTAGCAAAGGAGGACATTAACCATCTTGGTTTTCCTCTACACACCTAAGTCGTGGCAGTGTCACTTCTCAAATTACCCCACGTGTCTGATGCAGGAGCATCCTAGGTGTAAGAGCAATCTTGCATCACCCAAAAATATTTCTATTTTCTTTTCAATAAGGGGTATCTTGGGTAGAGTTGTTTATGGAAACTTACTATTTTTAGTAAGTTGGTCATATGATCTCAAAATGTTTTGATTTCACAGTTGGAGGTTCATCCTAGTCATTTCAGCCTACCAGTTGAGTTTCATTGTCACATCATCAGTATTGGTGAAGTTATTGAGGTTTTTGGGTACGAAATCTTTGAGGCCAATTTTGAAGGCCTTGGAGGCCTTGGATTGTGATCGACCCCCAGTTGACTAGCACTAGCATGTGTCAGGCAATGCAGATCTCATCATGGCATTTCTGAAAAGTGGTTACAATAGAAAAATAGAACTACAGTTAAAAAGTTATGGCCTCTGAAAGTTGGGCTACCTAAAAGAATATTTTGTATTTCTTTTGAGCCGCCCCTATTGTAAAAATTGTGAAAATAAAATAATTCTATGTATAGTTGGCCTTAAGGGCTAAATTTCTGGAACCTTCTTAGGCAATGAAAATTGCCCATATAAAGAAGGCCCGTAGTCTTGTCTAGGTAGTTCTGGGTATTGATTTGATGCTTTGTCCTACAGAATATTGTAAGGGAATGCCCATGTGGCTTTGCATATTGTAATTCTAAAAGTTTGAAATTCCACATTTGCGGAGATAATAAAAAGCCAATTTTCTATTCTTACATATTGTTGTTGTTTCTCTATTTCTGTCATGTGTTTGTGGTATTAAGGGGAGCACCCTTCATCATTTATAGTTCTAGTCCATTCAAAATCTCTTTAACAAATCATTCAAGTACTTTTTCTGGCTTACAAAGATACCATCACTATTCTGTGTTATCTGTAATCCCAAAAAGTATTTCATTTCACCAATCATACTCATTTAAAATTTAGTTTTTATTTCATCAGCAAATTTATCACTAGCTTCATCTTCTCCTCCAAAAATAACTCTAATTAACAAACCATTTTCAATTTCTTTTGTGTACAAGTTTCTATCAACTGTTCCTTTTGTAAATCCCAATTTTAACAAATACTTATCCAATCTTGCATACCAAGTTCTAGGTGCTTACTATAGTCCATATAAGGATTTCTTCAGTTTACATACCATGTCTCCTTCTTGAGTCAAAGGAAAACCTTCAGGCTGCTCAATATAGGCTTCTTCTTCCAATTCTCCATTCAAAAATGTTGACTTCACATCCATCTGATATACTTTGAATTTCTTAAAAGTTGCATAGGACAAAAATATTCTTACTACTTCAATTCTTGCTATTGGTGCAAATGTTTCTTCATAGTCAATTCCTTCTTGTTGTGAATATCCCTTACATAACAATCTTGCTTTGTTTCTTACTACTTCTCCTTACTCATTCATCTTGTTTTTGAATACCCATTTAGTTCCAATAACATTCTTATCTTTAGGTCTAGGGACCAATTCTCATGTCTTGTTCTTTTCAATCTGATCTAGTTCTTCTTTCATAGCTTTAATCCAATGTTTATCTTCACAAGCTTCACTAGTAGATTTAGGTTAAATTTGAGAAATCAAACATAACTATTATTGTACCTTATTTTGAGTTAGAACTCCTTTGTCTATGCTTCCAATAATCTACTCAACATGATGATTCCTTGATAAGTTCCTGTTAGGTGTCACTATCTCAGATCTCACTTCAAGTGTCGGTTCTTCAATGATTTCACCATGGCTTTCATTTAACATGTCATTGTCAGTTTCATAAAATAATTCAGTAGTTTTAGTGTTAGGTTTAGGATGAGTTCCTTCATCAGATTCATAATCAAGCATTCTTTCCTAAATTTTGAACTTTTCATCAACTTTAACATTTGCGCTCTCAACAATAGTCTTAGTTCTCTTGTTATAACATCTATAAGATTTTATCTTCAAAGAATATCCAAGAAATATACCTTCATCACTTCTAGGATCAAACTTTCCAATATCATCATCTCTCCTTATATAACATTTGCTTCAAAAAATTCTAAAATACTTAACTGAGGGTGCATGTCCAAACCATAATTCATAGGGTGTCTTATCTGTGTCTGCTCTGATTTGTACTCTATTTATTGTATACACTGCTATGTTCACTACTTCTCTCTAGAATATCTTCACCAAATCATTCTCAAATAAAATAGCTCTTGCTGCTTCAGTCACTAATCTGTTTCTTCTTTCTACAATACCATTTTTTTAGGCGTTCTAGGGGCTGAAAACTCTCTTAATACCATTCACTTCACAAAAGGTGTTAAACTCTCTAGAAGTAAATCCTCTACCTCTATCAAATCTCAAACATTTAATTTTCTTTCCGGATTCATTCTCAACTTTATTCTTAATGACCGTAAACTTATCAAATGCTTCAGACTTTTCTTTAAGAAATGAAATCCACATCATTCTTGTAAAATCATCAACAAGAATCATAAAATACCTTTCTCCATAGAATCCTCTAGTCCTTGTAGGACCACTCAAATCTGTATGAACAATCTCCAAATTCTCTGTAAATGTAAACTTCTTACTGGGAAATGAGCTTCTCTTCTATTTTTCCATCACACATTCCTTGCAAATCATGTTAGTAGGCTTCATAATTTTAGGCAAATCTCTTACTGCAAGTGTAGTACTTATTTTCACAATGTTATGAAGATTTATATGACAAAATCTTCTATGCCATAACCAATTGTCATCAATCTTAGTAATTCAACATGTCATCTCAATAAGATTCAACTGAAATACATTACCTCTAGTTCTAGATCGAGTTCCAATCAAATTTCCATCTTTATCTTTTATCACACAAGTTTTCTCAGTAAACCAAACTTGATATCCCTTATCAACTAAATGTCCAAAACTCAAAAGATTATGTTTCAAACCATCCAAAAAGTAAACATCATCAATATTAGTCTTTCCATCAAGAGTAATAGATCCTATACCTTTAATCAAACAAGGTGCATTGTCTCCAAATCTAACAACTCCTCCATCATGATTGTTAAACTTTATGAACTTTTTCATGTCTCCAGTCATATGATGTGAACAACCACTATCTATAATCCAATCAGCTTTCTTTTCAAGTTGAGAAACTAGAGCTTTTTCTTCCTTAACATCTATTTCATGATTTTCTTCTTTAATTGCTACAAATCCTATGTCATCATTATTCTCAATATCACTTTCACTTAAAGTTATCTCTATACTAGCTTCAAGATCTTCATTATTAGCAAAATAAAATTCCTTAGATCTTCTAGGCTTGAAATTGTTTCTGTACTTTTTAACTCTCTTAGGACATTTAGATGCAAAATGACCATATTCTTGACAAGTCCAACATTTAAAAATTTTCTTACCATCTGGTTCTCTTTTCACAAGGCAATACCTTCTTCAATCTTCCCATCTTCTTCATTTTTAGATCTACTATTGCCATCATAATCTCCACTCACACTGATGCTTCTTGACAAAGTAGGGTGAACTCTAAGAGCATTGAATGCTATCTCCATTCTAGGAAAATCTCCTGATAACTTTAGGTTCATTTCTACTGCCTCCAATCTTCCAAGAAGAGTCTGTCTTGTAAATTTTGAAGTACAAGGTATAACTTGTTGAATCATATGTGTTGTCTGCTTAAACATAGGAGTCAATGTTGTCATAATTTTCCATATAACTTCATTTTCTATCTTTGTTCCTCCACAAGATTTTATGCCTGCAACAATTTCTAACATTCTACCAATATAGATTCTAACATATTCATCTTCCATCATTATTATATCTTCAAATGCACATATCCAATTATGTAATATAGCTTTATTTTCATGTTCATCACCTTCAAAACTAGAGTGTAAAGCTTTCCAAATTTCATGAGATGTTTTCAAATATTTTACTTGACTATACTCATTCTCCTAAAGGGCTATCCAAAGTGCTTCTCTGGAAAGTATGCTACACATGAATAGATCTATCTCATCACTAGAACATGTTTCAAGATTATCCTCATCAATGATAGTATTCTCATTCTTTGTAATCAACCAATAATCTAGTCCTAAACATAGTAGATGTGTCTTCATCTTTTCTTTCTAGCTGTCAAAATTCACTCCATCAAACTTAGGGCTTTCTTTCCTGAAATTCACCACGAATCTCCTTAAGTTGCTAAACTTTTCTTTCAAGGACCTACCACTCTAATACCAATTGTTAGAAAGTAAATTCCACCAAGATAACTTAGGGGGGGGGGGTGAATTAGTTATCTGATAATTATAACTTTTATCAACTTCAATAGATTTTAACCATGTAAGAAATATAATTACCAACCATAGAAAGATATTCATACATAATAACACAATGACACAAGATATGTTGACTAGGGAACCTCTTGATCAAAGAGTAAACCCCAATGGTAATGATGCCCACAAAAGATGCACTAATATGAATATTCCTTGTGAAAGGATGGACTCTATTAGGAGTCTTATGAAATACATTTAGTACATATGAATTCCTGTTAGGAGATTTTGAATCCCTCCTAAAAGATTCTAACTCTATTAGGAGTTATGGAAGATAGAAGGACCCACTACCCAAACAACTTCAATGGAAAGATCACTAAACACACTATCCAAATGATCTCTAGATTATTTAATAGAATACTATCAAATCATTACTAATCTCAACAATATGTTACCTCTTCTCTGACTGTGCCAAATCGCACTCACTACTACACCAGATCACAATTTCAGATCTTTGTACCTTGCATGTCTTCCTTCATGAATCCTCTTTCACAATCATTCACTCCTAAATTTCCTTCTTTAAAAAAAGGAAAAAATTCCTTCCTTTATACCACACTCAAGTAATTACAAATGAGTCAGCATCCAATTACAAAATAAAAGTTTCCACATGTTACATAAAAAATTATAAAAAACTGTCAGCTTCCAATTAGAATAATTCTTCACTCGTGTGACCTCAAAGTTTTCACTTTAAACCACATCACTATCAACATGTCTTCAACTTCCTTTTAATGTGCAAAATCAAATTCCATCCCGATTAGGAGATATCATCTGATTTCGACAAACTGTTACTCAAGAACTCTGCCTGAATACTGTTCCACAAAAATGCTCATAACTTTCATGAATAAATGAATTAATATATGAACTCTTAACCATGAACATAAAATATATCAAAGAGTAAATCCTCAAAAGTGCATACCTTGATCTGCAATATCCCATGTGCGCTAATCAAAACACTATCTACTCCTTTGCTAATCTCTAGTAGATCACTGTGTTGACATCAATGACAATCATAGTCATGAATGCAACAAAAACTACTATAGAATGGCTGCCAATACTCCCATAGGATATATTTAGCATTCATTCCTATTAGATTCTACCTGAAGAGAACATCTAAGCCTACAACCAAAGGATTAATGAAGCAATTACAGGAATTAGAAATAATGGTAGAGAAATGATGCAGTCAAGGATGGTGGATCCAATTAAGGATAGTCCAAACCTTGTAGTCAATAGAACAACATAGTGGATTACTCAACAATGCAACATAAGTAATTGTTTACATCTGATTTTCATTAACATGCCTGTCTATAAGGCGTTCCAGGTTGGGGTCAATTACAATCATAAAACAAATCTGCAAGATCCACAACCAAATCCAATACAATCACCAGCTAGTTCAACTTTGAAAATAATTAGAAGCTGATGGAAACCCTAAGGTAGATATAAAATTTAGCTCGCAAGCCTCCAAGAAATCTCCTTGTCGCCAAGTGTGCAAACCACTAGCCCTGCAAATACAACTATTAGATAGAAATCTGATTTGCAAGATCATGCAAGATCTTTTCCACAACTTCACCAACGTTATCCTCTAGGCTACATATCTGAGATCCAAATCTGCTAAGTTGCATCCCCCTAAACATCTACCCAAACCCTCCTTAAATACTAATCATCAGTGATAAGTTGGCAAGATGAAACCCTTAACTCTTCCTAACAATTATTAAATGACATACAAGTCAACTTAAAAAATGCATACAAACATTTAATTCAACATATCAGCCTGAAATCATTAGCTACCAACAATAAATACATCAAGTTGTCCCAAAAAATCACATATAACTCCAATCAGTAAGTCAGAACTACCAAACATCAATGAATTAACTGAGCAATCCAAGCATCACCAAGAACCAGTGTCGACTGAGCACCGAAGGCATGACCGAGTAACACTATCACCACACATCAGAGATTACTTAGTTCCTTCAATGATCAAGATTCCTTCAATGACCAAGACCATTGGTCAAGGCTACAATTGAGTATAAACCAGCTAAAATACAAACACTCATGCAGTTTCACTAAGGACATAGAATGCCCCTTCCTTAACCTTGGATGCCCCTGCATCAAACACCCTAGGTTCCAAAAGATGTTCATATGTGAGAAGAACATCTTCCAAGCTTTAGCACATAAACCCCAAACTAGTTCTTCACATACAAGTCCTCTACCTTTTCTATTTTCATACTCTTCTATTTTAGTTTCCTCTATCTCTTCAAGTCTTTTCTAGACAACATATAGGTTTTTTCTCCAAACTGATCATTCATTTTCTCTAGATCTAGCAACTCAACTCGGGAACTGATACTCAGGATTTTCCTACTGAGCATTGTATCCATCAAAGGCTTCAGTAAAAAATTCCTGTCATCCTTCTCAATAGTAAATACATTCTTCACATATTCATAAATAGCTCTGCAATCATATTTCCAAGGTCTACTGTGCAATATATTACAACTATGCATCTTCAGAATGTCACATAACACAAGATCCTTATACTGGCCAATCTGAACATCAATGAAGAATTTTTCTCTAACTTCCAGAGCATGATCATCTTGTGACCAACCAATCCTATAAGGATGTGGATGTTTCATTCTTCAAACCAAGTTTCCTAACCATGTCCTCAGCAACAAGGTTATCAGTACTACCACTATCAATAATAACATCATAGAGTTTACCTTCAGATTTGCATGAGGTCCTAAACAAGTTACTCCTCTGACAAGGTTCATCCTTTGTACCGAGCAATGTTTTCTGAAGCAGCAAGTTCTTTGATTCAGGTTTATTTTGAATGTTCTCATTCACCATAGTAGTTCATCGGTCAACCTTCTTCTATGTACACTCAAAAGAATAGTGTCCTTCTTCTCCACAGTTATAGAAAGTACCCTTAAAGATAACTCTACCTGTCTTATCCTTCACTGAGTGATCAATTTTCTCCTTCCGTTGGGAATTATTAGGTTGTTTCCTCGTCAACTTATCTTCTAGCTTCAGAGCATACTAATAAGAATCTTCTATAGAATCAATCTTTAGCATACCATGATCATCCTGAATATTGAATCTTAGACCATTCACATACTGAGCTACCTTTTCCTTACCAAGTTCTCTATGTCCAAAATGAATAGTAAGCTTGTAGAATTCCTCGGTATAATCTTGAACAAAAAATTCCTTCTATTTCAAATTCTGCAACTTCCTCAACAAGTCCATCTCATAGTCGACTGGTATGACCTTAGCTTTCAATTTTGTCACCATCAACTTCCATCGATTGATCTTCATTTCACCTACATTCTCTCTATCTCTTTGTAGTTCTTTCCACCAAAGAGCATTATGTCCTTTCAACTTATTCTATGCTAATCTCACCCAAAGAGGATCTTCAATTTCTTCCAAGTCAAAGAAATCTTCAAGTTCACCAATCCAATCAATTAGATTGTCAGGTTTCAAAGTACCAGAGAAAGTAGAAACTTTCATTTGGTAACTACTAAACCGAGTAGCAGATCTAGGTAACTAAGTAGTTCTGTCTTCACCAGATCTATCCCTCCAGTCATCACCACTAGATCCAACATGCTCAAATTCTTTAGAAGCTTCTTCATAGCCATCCTTAGTACCAACACTCTGAGGTATACTAATAAAAATTCTCATGATCTTGGCAACCATGTTGTTCTTCATCAATTCCATCTCAGATATGAAATATGATTTCACTTTCTCTGTGATCTGGGATTCCACAGTATTGCAAAGATCAAAAATAACTCTAGGGTCCAATATTCTTAGAGGTATCCTTAAAGATATTAAAAAAAACCCTCTGCAAAAAACCCTCACTGACCACCTTGTGACAATTTCCAAGTTTCAAGCAAGCCATATCACAACCAGCAATCTTGCAAACAACCAGGGCATAATTTCACAAGTTTAGTGCCACAACTTTGTAATCAAGATCATATGATCTCCGCACCAACAAGACCAACTTTCACTCTAATAGGAACAAACTTCACTCTGATACCACCTGATGCAATCAAGGATGGTGGATCTAATTAAGGATAGTCCAAACCTTGTAGTCAATATAACAACATAATGGATTACTCAATAATGCAACACAAGTAATTGTTTAAATCTAATTTTAATTAACATGCTCAACTGTAAGGACTTCTGGGTTGGGGCCAATTACAATCAGAAAACAAATCTGCAAGATCCACAACCAGATCCAATACAATCACCAGCTAGTTCAACTTTGAAAATAATCAGAAGCTAATGGAAACCCTAAGGTAGATCTAAACTTGAGCTCTCAAGCCTCCAAGAAATCTCCTGGTCCCCAAGTGTGCAAACCACTAGCTCTACAAATACAACTATCAGATAGAAATTTGATCTGCAAGATATTTTCCACAACTTCGCGAACTTTAGCCTCCATGCTACACATCTAAGATCTAGATCTGCTAAGTTGCACCCCCCTAAACATCTACCCAAACCCTCCTTAAATACTAATCATCAGCCACAAGTCAGCAAGATGAAACCCTTAACTCTTCCTAACAATTATTAAATGCTATATAAGTTGACTTACAAAATGTATACAAACATTTAATTCAGCATGTCGGCCTAAAATCATCAGTTACCAACAATAAATGCATCAAGTCAGCCCAACAAATCACACAGAACTCCAGTCAATAAGTCATAACTACCAAGCATTAGTGAATTAACCAAACAAGCCAAGCATTGCTGAGCACTAGTGTCAACCAAGCACCACAGGCATGACCGAGTAACGCTATCACTGAGCATCATAGATTACCGAGTTCCTTCAGTGACCAAGCTTCCTTCAATGAATGAGACCATCAGTGAAGGATGCAACTGAGTATAAACTGGCCAAAATACAAACACTCATGTAGTTTCACTGAGGACATAGATTGCCCCTGCCTTAACCTTGGATGCCCCTGCATCAACAAATCTCAAAAGAAGATATAATGGATAAGTTGATGACTACTTTGACAACATAATATGAGAGAAAAATCAACATCCTAGATGAGACTATGTAGTTATCACAAAAATTCAATAGAGAGACTTTAATCAACAAGATTACAACATTTGCATCTGCAACATCCAATAAACCCTTATATAAACTTCATCTCGAAGTTTCATGAAAAAATTATTAAATGGGTACTTTCTCAAGCATACCACCTAGGTTCTACTAGTCGAGGATGTACGATCATACATCTAGTATAAGATAGGATAAATTGGATATTTTGACATGTATGTATCTTACCAGAATCTATTGAGAGAATATGGAAATGTGAAATTTGATCACAAACAACTGGAAGTAATAGGTTTGGTGAATTCCCTAAATTTTTTGAAATAATTCAAGAGTGAATAGATTAGGGTTGTTCTCATTTGGTTCCATGATGGAAAGTTTTGGCTAGGTGAGCTAGTAAAAATAATAAAGAATATGATTCATGTTGTCACTTGGTATCCTACCACCGATAAAACAAAAGAAATTCTGAGTGCACCAAGAGAAGATATTGAGAAGAACATGCAAGCTGAGTGGGATGACCGAGCGATGAAGATAAACACAATCAAAGACCCAGAGTTAAAATTTTCTACTCATGTCATCATCTATGAGATTTATCAGTTGACCAAACTGAATAGTGTGCCATGTGGAGCCATTGACATAGCCTACAAAATGGTTAAGAAAGGTTTTTAGTTGGACCTCATCGAGCTTCTGTTGAAGAAAATTGAAGAAAAAATGAAGACAATCCTGTCGGTGAAGTCTAACACATGTAAGTTTGGATCCTTGCACTAGTTTGCATATTCTTTTATGTGGAAATATTTTTCCTATTGGTTGATAATATAGAGTGGTCAACCGACAAGCCAATCATAGTAAAATTTTTAGATTTGATTAAGGTCTTGGGAAACAATCTTAATAGTATTTTAGATAACTATTTTGAACAATTCAAAAGAAGAATGAATTCTCATATCAGAATTCTAGGAAAACTAGTTGAAGAGTATGATTATGATATATGTTTTCTAGTTGACACTGACCACACATTGATTAATGTAGTGGAACCTAGAACAAAATATTTAGCCCCTTTGGGATATGAAATAGATATTGATTTTGCTTCCAAATCAATAAAATCTCTATTGGTTGTACCTAAGGATTTTAATGCAAAAAGGTTTGGAGCCTATGAAGAGGCGAAGACAAGAATTAAAACAAGCCTAGTTATCAGTAAAATAACTAAGAAGTCTAAAAAGATGATGAAAATTCTAGTAAAGAAGTTTGGTGATGATGATGGATCATTTGATAGTACACCGATTGAGGTAGAAATCAAAGGTTAGTTACTGCTCACTGACAAACCACATGATAGTGAGGAAACCAAGTCACACAAAGATTTAAATTCTACACCAGTTTCTCCTACCCCCAGTCTAGAGAAGAAGCAGTTAGAAGTGCAGAAAAGGTCACGCACATGGTCAATAATTGCAGCCTCACCTCCACCAAAGAAAGGATTTGTAAAAATATCAAGGCCAATAGCAGCTACACTGAAAAAGACATATAAGAAAAGGGTATGTGTAGGATCTGATGAACTACAACTGATTTAGAACACTGAATGAAGAATCTATGATTGAAGATCATTGAGGAGTTTCTGATTATATATGCAAGATGATTAATCAGTATTATGTTGTCATTGATGTATCTTGTAAGTTACTATACCGACACATCTGAAGAAAGGTGAAAGAGATGAAGAACATAAATATCTACATGAGGAAGATGTATATATCAGATGAGGATAAGGAATACATTGAGTAACTTGTTGATGAGTCTATGACTTGATGATATTAACTTTATTATGTTGCTTTCATCTATGATGAAGAATAGAGCTGAAAGACACAAAGAAGTGTTGTCGGTAAATGAAGCATTCCAGTATACACCGATGAAGTGTAGTGTATACCAAGCATAGTTTTAACTGAGCTTGTGTTCACCGATGCATTTTTTTGTTAACCGACCAGAACAGAAAGGAATTAAATGATCAGTTTAGCTGATAAAGTGATGAGCTGTAAAGTGTATGAAATCGAAGTAATAGATAAGGTTTGTTATGAAGATCGATGGCTAACATAATTCAAGAAGGATATAATGGAGCATATTGAAATGTGTTACTGACACATCAGCCGAAGAAGGTTAAAGTGTAAAAATCAATGAATAAGATTAAGCAGCAAAATATGATGGAGGAGAAGGAAACAATTTACTTGTCTATATAAGAGACATTGGTTTCATTGTTGAGAGACACCAGAAGAAGAACATACTACAGAATTATCGTGTGAAGGAGTTTTCATGCATTTTGATCATACTGGTTAGTGAGAACTAAGCTGCAGAAAAATTACCGAGCTATAGAGAGTAATTACCAATGGACAATAAGTTGATATAAGATTGAATGTGAAGTGATATATTGATCAAAAGGATTTGAGTTGAACATTGATCTATAAACTGCAATTGAAGTTGTTTCAAGGAAGATCATCTACTGTTACATATTTAACCATTGTATACAGTCAAATCTCTTAATCGAGTGGACTAAGAAAGCCTTTTGATGTTTCATTCATAGAGTGAACATTGTTATTCTATCAACCCTAGAGTGACTGTTGGTTGGATGATAACTTCTGGTCTAAAATCCTCTAACAAGGTCACATCTAATAGTGTGTTTATAAACCTTTAACAGGGTTGAATCTTCACCTACCTCACTTCAGAAGAGTGAACAATTTTGGGTTGCCAGTCCCAGGTGGTTTTCCCTTCATAGGGTTTCCATGTTAAATCTCTTGCGTTATGTGTTGATTGTGATATTTTCTTGATATCATACTTTGCATATTATATATTAGATTTGATCAGTAACTACTATAAGTTTTAGACTGACAATCGGTAAAAATGTAGATAGTGAAAGTATTTTATGTTTACTAAGTAGCAGAAGTTGAAGAATTTGTTTTGGCTTATACATTTTGTTTTGGGACACTGGATAACTGATTCACCCCCCTCAAAGTTATTCTAACAATTGGTATCAGAGTTGTGGTTGCTTAGAATAGAGTTTTAAGGACTCCAAAAAAAAGGTCTCAAGATGTATAAGAGGGAAGTCCCAAAGCTAAACAAATAGAACTTCACAGTATGACAAAGCTGGATGAAGTTGCACATATCTGGAATTGGGAATTTTGTAGTAGAACTGATGGAGAATGGCTACATTGAACCGACACTAGGTCCCCTGACACTTGATCAATTGAAGGATAGGCATGAAGACAATATTACTATAATGGAACTTGTTGCTGCCTGTACCGATGCCAAATTTGAAGACATTAAGAGATGCATAACTACCAAAGCCATGTGGGATAAACTAACTCAAATATACAGTGGAGATGCGAATATTAAGAGAGCCAGAGTAGAAAACCTAAGAGGTCAATTTGATGATATGAAGATGAAAGAAGGTGAGAACATTGTGTAATACACAAATAGACTAAAAGAGGTAGTACATGCTATTATAGCATTTGATGGATTTATTGAGGATGAAATAGTGATAACAAGATTCTCAAAACTTTGCTACTAGCTTATGAGATCAGGATTTTTGCAATTCATGAAACAAGGGCTACATCCAACCCTACTCTTGACACACTGATCGGTAAGCTTACAACCTTTGAATTGAATAATTTTGACAATAGTGTTGTACCTTCTATTGAATCCAATTTCATGTCCTCTTTGAAGATTGGTAAGTCTAGTAGGAATAATAAGAATGATGATAGTGATAGTAATACCGATGAAGAACTTGATGAGCTTGAAGCTCTTATGGCCAAAAGATTACCCAAAGGTAAAGGAAGGTATAGAGGTAAGCTACCTTTAGCATGTTTTAATTGTAAAGAACTTGGCCACATCACTGCTAGATGTCTGAATAAGAAAGATGATGATAGATCCAAAGACTGATCTGAAGGAAGCTATGGGAGAAGAGTCAACAAAGGTCACCGATACAACAATAGAGATAATCAAGATAGCTATGAAAAAGGGAAAAAGGTATGTTATAGAGCCAAAGAATTTGAATATGAATTTGAAACTGATGATGATGTAGAAGTAATATTTGTTGCTATGAAAGATGATTCAGAGGAAGAAGAGAAACATAAAGAAACAAAACTGATCTCTAAAGTAAGTAGAAATGATACATGGATCATAGATAGTGGTTGTACACATCATATGACTGGTGATATAGAGAAATTTGATCTACTTGGTGAATATGATGGAGGATCTGTAAGGATGGGAAATGATGCACCCTGTATGGTAAGAGGTAAAGGTTCATCAATGATTAATGATAGAATAAAATGTGAAAATTCATACTAGGTAGATGGAATGAACTATAATTTGTTAAGCGCGACATAGCTGAATAACTCAGGCCACTGACTTTCTTTTGAGAGAAGAAAGGTAAAAATCTATGATGATGGAGGAAGACTAGTTGGAACCGGTACACAATCCAGAGGTAATCTATTTTATCTTGATATTGATCAGTCTTCTTGTTTATTAATGAAGGATGAAGATGCATGGTTGTGGCATAAGAGGTTATGCCATGTGAATTTTGATAACATGATCAAGATTAGTACAAGGAAAAGAGTTAGAAGGTTTTCTAACTTATCAAAACTAGATCATGCTATGTGTCATGAATGTTAGAAAGGTAAGATGACTAAGTCTAGTTTTAAGAGCAAAGACTACTCAACAAAGAAGATACTTGAGTTGGTTCATACCGACCTATGTGGTCCTATGAGAACTCAAAGTTATTATGGTGATAGATACTTTATTCTTTTTGTTGATGACTACACTAGACTGATGATAGTTATGTTCTTAAAAGAAAAATTTGAAGCTTTTAAAAATTTTAAGTGGTATACAAAAAGGTAGAAAAAGAGACTGGAAAAGAATTAAAATTCTTAAGATCTGATAGAGGAGGTGAATTTATCTCTGATGAATTTACTAATTTCTATAATGAGCATGGTATTAAGAGACAGGTCTCTACACCGAGAACACCTCAGCAGAATGGGATTGCTAAAAGAAGGAACTGGTCAACAATTGATTATGCAAGGACACTAATGCTACAAAAGAATATTTCTTAGAAATATTGGAGAGAAGCTGTCAGTATAGCTCTATATGTGCTTAATTGAGTACAACTAAAGAAGGACACCAACCAGACACCTTATGAGCTATGGTTTGAACAAAAACCTACTGTAAGTTATTTCAGTATTTTTGGAAGCAAATATTTTATTCTAAAAGATGAGAGAAATGGGAAATTTGATTCTAAAGGTGATGAAGGAATATTCCTAGGATATTCTACTAAGAGTAAACCATACAAATGTCTGAATAAGGTTACAAATAAGATGATTGAAAGTACTAATGTTCATGTTGATGAGTTTGATGACAAGAACGTAGAGGAAAGAAAGGAACCAGAAGACTATGGTAGATTCACTTACATTGAACTTCCTGATTATCTACTGAAGTCACAACTTGTGATAACCGGTCAATAGGAAAATAACCTTGAGGAACAAGAAAGGGAAACCGAGGAACCAGATTGAGCTACCAAGCAAGCACATGAACCTGAATAGGATGAACATGAAAGGAGAAATTGAGTACTAGCTAGTTTTGTTAGAAGACATCATCTTGAGACACAAATTATTGGAGACAAACAAGCTGGCATGTAGACAAGAAGCAAAGCAAGACAAGGTACATGTAAAGTTTGTGAATTTGAACCAAAGAATGTGAAAGTTGCATTAGAGAATGAAGAATGGGTTAATGCAATGAAAGAGGAAATACAAAAAATAGATAAGAACAAAACTTGGTCCTTAGTACCCCGACCCAAAGATAAAAATGTTATCGGTAGTAAATGGATATTCAGGAACAAACTGAATGAAAATGGTGAAGTGACAAGAAATAAATCGAGATTGGTATGCAAGAGATATGCACAGGAAGAATGCATTGACTATGGTGAGACATTTGTACCTATTGCTAGATTGGAAGGAGTTAGAGTGCTACTTGCATATGTTGCACACAAGAAATTTAAGGTTTATCAAATGGATGTGAAGTCAGCATTTCTGAATGGTATACTTGAAGAAGAGGTCTACATAGAACAACCTAAAGGATTTGTTGATCCAGACAACAGAGACATGGTATGTAGATTACACAAAGCTTTATATGGTTTGAAGCAAGCACCGAGATCATGGTATGAAAGACTGCATACTTACCTGTTAAGTATTGGATTTGTAAGAACTAGTGAAAAGAGTAATTTATACATGAAAGGTGATACTGATGACACTATTCTTATTGTTGAAATTTTTGTTGATGATATTATTTTTGGAGGTCAAGATCATGTATGTAAATATTTTGCTGATGACATGAGGAATGAGTTTGAAATGTCTATGTTCAGAGAGATTAAATTCTTTCTTGGATTACAAGTGATTCAATAGAGTTATGAGATATTCATCACATAGTCCAAGTACATAAAGGAAGTCTTGAAGACATTTGGAATGGAAGATGCTAAACCTATAGGAACACTGATGGCTACTAGATGTAAACTAACAAAGAAAGATGAAACTACAGAGGTAAACTAGACACTTTACCGATCCATGATTGGTAAGCTAATGTATGTAGTTCATAGTAGACCAGATATAGCACATGCTATGGGAATTGTTGCTAGATTTTCTACTAATCCTAGAGAATCACACATGATTGCTACTAAAAGGATCTTAAGATACATGAAAAAGATAGAGGATTATGGTTTATGGTATCCTAAGGAGGGAAAGTTTGAACTGATGGTCTATACCGATGCTGATTAGGCTGGAAATGTGGATGATAGAAAAAACACCACCAAAGGAGCATTATTCTTTGGTGAAAGACTTGTAACCTGGACAAGTAAAAAAAAGGCTTGTATTTCTTAGTCTACAGCTGAAGGAGAGTATGTTTCTCTACTACTAATTGCTCAAACATTGCATATATCAATCAAGTCTTGGAAGGAATGAATGAGGTTATTACTGACCTAGTGATTATATACTGTGACAAAACAAGTGCTATTAATATTTCAAAGAATCTAGTGATGCACTCTAAGATAGAGCATATATCAATTAAGTATCATTACTTAAGAGAATAAGTACAAGAGAAGCAAGTGAAGTTAGAATTTGTTACATCTAAAGAACAACTTGTAGATATCTTTACAAAGCCTTTACCAAAGGACACATTTGAATATTTGAGGACTAGACTTGGGGTCCATCCCCTATCTATGGGTCACTAATGTGATCTAGATATTGCATCAGCTTACAATTATTAGAAGATCACACATGTTGATGCAACATAGTTCACACTTTGGATATTGTTCAAGGTTGTGACTAAGTTTGAAGAACTGAAACAGATTGGGATATCAGTATACAGAGATACAAAGAATGTATTGGACAACAAGGATGTTGGCAATTTGGTTGAGTTGATTGCATAGATGTTGTCATTATGGCAACATATGATCCAAATGATGATTGCACAAGTCAGAGAGCAAGTATGATAGAGCGCATTGCATATTTATCTAAGTATGAGACAATATTTTTACCAGTGTACCCAGACACAATTTTTGTTTGTGACATTGACTGGAGTGATTTCAGTGCTTGTGCACTTGAACATAGACTCTATGGTCCTAATGATGACCCATCTCAAAGTGCAAGTTAGTATGGCATGTACGAAAGAAGTTATGATAGTTTTACCGAAGACAGTATGAAGCCGACAAGACAGTATATGAAGGCAGAATTGGTAAAGAGTTAAGGAATTATTTTGTTTATCAAAATAATGTCTTAACAATATAAAGGGACAACATCTTAGATTTTTACTCTTTGTTAAAGCTATTGGTATATATGTAAATGTATTTGTAATTGTAAAAAAGAAATAGTGTAAGAAATTGTAATAAGCAGCAAGCATTTGTAATAGTATGATGCAAAGTATATGAAGCATATGTAATAGCGATAGTGAAAGATCAATGAAGAGATATGATGCAAGAAAAATAAGGTTATGTACCTTGACCTATTTTTTAATCATTTTATATTGTACATTACTTGTTTGGGTAGTGGGCTCAACTGGTAATCACATTTTGTACTACCAACTCCTAACAGGGTTGAGGCTTCTAACAAGGCCTATAGTCCCTTAATCAGGACTGATACACTATATGTTTGTAATAGACTCCTAACAGGGTCAACATCCTTAACATGATACTTTTGATTAGTGGATCTTTGTGGGTACCATCCCCATGGGGGTTTTCCCTTGGCCAGGGTTTCCTCGAGAACAAATCATGTGTTATGAGTACTTTAGTTTTATTGCTATGCATGTTTTTTAGCTTCTTATGTTATGCATGTATACAGATAATCTGTTATATCCATAATTGGGAAAAACATAAAGTTTGTAGAATACTGATTCACCCCCCCTCTCAGTATTTCCTATTTCTAACAATTGGTATCAAAGCTTAGTTACTCGGAAAAGAATCATTCAAGGAAAGCCTAGCAGCTTGAGTAAGATCTCTATGGATATGGATCAACTATAGAAGAATCTTGAAGAAGCTTTTGAACAAATTGGTATGCTTACTGATGAGAGAGACACTCTGAAAGGAAAATATGATGATGCAAAGAACCTCATTGAGAAATTGAAAAACAAATTAGAAGATCTGAGATTTGAAAAGAAATCTGAAGTTCTTATTGAAGATTGTGATGACAATTTGGAAAAAGAAAATGAGATCCTTAAGCATGAATTAAAGATAGAAAATTTGAAGCTTAGTTTGAAAAATGGAAATGGAAAGATTGAAGCAAATCTAAAATCTAGGAATGAAAGACTAAAAACTAAAAATGAAGGATTGAAATCTAAACTTGGAAATGTAACATCTGAACTTGAGAAAGTCAATGTGCAATATGCTGAACTTGAGAAATACAACAAGATTGTGAAAGGCAAAGTGACTCAATCCAAGAAACAAATTGAAAGCCTATATTCAACTAGTGAGAAGATTGATACACAAGCATCTTTTGAGAAATCATTCTATGATAAGACTAGTCTTGGATTTAACACTCTTAAAGCAAATAATGAAAGCAAGGAACTAGATTTGAAAGTATTTGAAAGCTTAGATGAGAAGAATTCTGATGAGATCAACAAATCTGAAGATACACCTAAAGAAAAAGAATAACCAAAGCAAGATGAATCATCCAAAGGTATGCAAAGAGAATTCAAAGGTAGATATTTTGCTTGTAATACTATTGGTCATATGAAGAGAGATTGCATAGGTAAGCAATTTAAATATCTTAATGGTTATTGTTATAACTGTCATGGACTTGGACATAGAGCTATTGAATGTAGAAAACCTAAATTTGTTGAGAATAACAATAATAGTAGAATGTTTAGGAATACTAACAATGTAGATAAGAAACTTACTAAAGACATGAACAAAAGAAATGGAGTAATATGTTATAGATGCAACAAGGTTGAAAACATTGCTAGAAATTGTAGATCACAGATTAATCCACCTGGACCAAGATATGGAAGCAATGGAATTATTTGTCAGATATGAAACAAGATTGGACATACAACAAGGTCTTGCAGAATGAACAATGAAGTTTTTTATCCTAACCCTAACCCTAGAAATCATGAAAGAAGAAATGAAGATGCAGGTAATAGATAGAAAGGTTGTTGTAGCAATACAGATGAAGTGAAGTTTGTTAAAACAATAGATCAAGGAGACATATTCAACATTGAAGACAATCAGAAAGGTGAAGTATCAAGTGGTAAGAATGAATCCTTACCTGACCAATCTCAAAGCACTTAATTTATGAAAATTATAGTAGATTAGGAACTTAGATTAGTGTAGAAGTAGATTTATGATGAATTAAGTCTTGCACAGTTAATGGAAGGTAGTTGATGATATTATAATGCTATGGTTAAGAGCACAAAAAAAATATTATGTTTTACGAGATTGCAAGAATTTTTAAGTTTTGCAGGATAGCAGAAACAACTTTTTGGAAAGAAGCGGCAAAAGAATTGAATGCGATGTCAGAACTAAGTTAGATTGAAGTAATAAAAGATTATGATTGATGTTATTTGATCATCAAAGTGAACACAAGTGTTAAAGAAATCAAAGAGCAGTGATTGGAAGCTTTTTGCAATGATTTGGTGAAGGATTTGAGTGCCGAATCTATGAAAGCCCTAAAATCATGAATTTGAGGTATTTTACGTGACAGATCTGTGAATCGGTAAAAGGAATTTGAAGTAATCATGGATGTATCCTTAATTCACAATATCAGAGATAAAAATAGACCTAGAATGGAGAGGAAACTAGTTAAACCTTTGGAAGAAGACCCTAAGTTAGAATTATCATCCGTACCAGATGAAGTTTTGCATTTAGAGAATGTAAGAAGTTAACTGGGATGCAAGTTAGAAACCATCAATGATAGTGATTTTACAAGTGAGGATGAGAAGATTTACAACCAAGACATGTCATTGAAACAAGGTTATGAACATTTGAAAGACAATGAGATTGTTAAGTATGCATTGCAGTATGAGTTTGATAATGAAGAATGCACTAAGATAATCCTTAGCAGAATTCATAATGAGAAGTTTTGGCTAGAAGATAGAGTAATAGACATTACAGCTAATTTGATTCATGAAGTCACTGAACTGTCTAAATCTGGAGCTATTCCTTTAAATGAGAAGAACCTCAGAAAGATAGTAATTGATAACACTAATTCATCCTATAATGGCAGAGGAATTGTAATTAGTAAGGTCAAACAACCTAATGTTAGATACCTATGAAAGATCCTAACAACAAAGTTTTGTGCAAATTCAAGAGAAGATGACATGGTAGCGGGAATGATACACATAGCTTATTTGATGTGTGTTGACAAAGTCCTAGTTGATATGTGTGAAATTCTGAGAATTCAATTGTTTGAGAACTTGGAGAGGATTAAGAAGACAAATTATGCACAATTTAGATTTTCATCTTTGATCACTTCCATGTTTTTTCATCTTTTGAGGAGATTTCCTTACACCATAGGAAATGATTGGAATGATGGACTAAATACAATGGAAAGGATTAATGTAGTATATAGAAAACATGTTATTAATAGTGTTAATGAGAGTGCAATACTTTTTATTAAAACATTTTAGAATATTATGTCTAGCAGATCAAGGATTCCACAGTCTCTTATGGAGAAATACAAGAATGAAATATGTTTTATGGTTGACACCGACTTTACATACATTGAAGTAGTTGAACCTAGAATTGAGTTCATAGACCCTCTTGGCTATGAAATATCTAAAACAGAGATAGAAGAATATGTGAACAGGCTACTTAAGTGTAAGTTTGACACCCACAATAATAGATTTGGAACTTTTGAAGAAAATTTCAACTCCACAAAGGCTATACTTGAAGAGAAATAGTCTAAGAAAAAGAGTTGATAGAACTATTAAGAAAATATTGAAGGATATAGGATTGACAGAGAGAGAATTCTTAGTGGCAAAGAAGACAGTAGTAGCAATCAAAGATATTTAATAGAAAGAGATTTTATCTGTACCTCCCTTATCATCTAGTGTAGCACCAGTCAAAGTGAAAGTAGAGGAACCTGAGAAGGAATAAGTAGCAAGCAAGCCTACTAGATCTACTTCCTCCACACCAAGCAAGAGAGTGAAATAAATTTCTACTAGACCTAGTAAGAGGCAGAAAACTTTGGTGCCACTAGTACCTAGGAAAATTGTAGAAATTAAAGATGATGACACTACTGTGAAGAAGAAAGCATGGAAACCTAGAGTTGAGAGAGTGAATGAAGAAATTATCGGTTAGAAATCTCATTTTTTTTTTTTGCCCTAAATTTATGGATGGCCTTGAAAAAATTGTAGTCTTTAGGGTTTGCTAGGTCTGATTGCCTTTGAAAAATCATAAAACCCTAGTTTAGGTCATCAACATTCTAATTCTCTGTTACTTTATCGGATGACCTAAGTCTCAAATAAGCATGTGCGCTTCTATTTTCCTCTTAATCATTGAGTCTCCTTAAGGTTTAGGAATATTCGCATTTGTCAAGCAATTGCCTGAAAGCCTTTGTCACCCGATCTCGTGAGCTTTTCAAGATATTCCTTATTATTTAACGACTTAGTGTTTCACCTTTAGTCTCCAGATCTCACAATGAGAGTCTTGAGATCTAGCAACTGCTATATTTGATTTTTCACTAAGAGTATATGGTTGCATAATCTATGAATTGGTTTTTCCTATGGTTGGGAGATCTCTCAATAATTTATTTAAGTGGCCTTTGATCCAATGATCATGAGTTTTTTCTTTGGTCGTTGAATCTTGAGATAGAACAATGGTCTTCCTTGGTAGTTGTCTCTGGATCTCATAATAATATGATGGTTTATCTTTCCATTCAGTGATTGAGAGTTCTATTGGTCATGTGATCTCCTAATGTTGATTGCTATCTCTCTGGTAGTTAGTTATTTTGTGATGCATTTGTCGCTAGATCTCTGAATGTGGCGGTTAAGTGACAAAGGATTGTTTGATTTAATGAGAACCGTTGATGATTTTTGATCATGTGGATGGTGCTTGATCTCCAATCTTAACCCAGAGTGAAGAAATGTTCACATGACTTGGAGAATGCCTCAGTCGTGGGATCTCAGGATTAAACCCTAGTTAAGTAAAAGATTATGAGATTTAGTGAAGCTCTTTGTCACCAAGTCTCTAGATGTGCCCAAGGTCAAGTGAGGGTTAATGATGTGGTTAGGACCTGGTGGTTATGATTGTATTCAGTGATGTAGCAACTATGTGGTCATGTGATCTCAGGTTCCTGACAGTTAAGTGGTAAGCTTGTTGTCACTAGGGATTACACTTCTGATGGCTAAGTATAGAACCTAGCAATCCCGTGAAACATGGGAATACTCTCAGGATGTGGGAATGCTTCACTAAGAATAAAACTTCAGATTAAGGGCCAGCTTCCCCATTTGTATCACCTAAACTATACTGACTTTGAAGGGAAAGGGATAGAGATTGCATAAAACTAAAATGACTAAATCTAACTTAGGTGATTCACCAAACTGGATAGATCCAAAAACTGAAAATCAAACTCACAATGTAACCCAACACATAACATGAACTCTAAAACTCTCCCAAATCTAACTTTCCCCTTAGAAAAATAATCAGGTGCTGATTGTGAATGAGAAGGAAAGATGATTTTCACAACTCAACATAGTTTGATGCACATAGATTTGAAAACCTCCAAGGAAACCAATGCTTGCAAAATAATCAAATGAACATACTATTATGTAAAGGATCAGAATCAATCACAATTAGTAAAACTAAGTTCATCAACCAACTCACAAATTGTAGAAAAAGAAGGGAACAATTTTGCTATTAGCTGGAACAAAAAGAGTTACAATATCAGATTGCTTCACAAGAGGTACAAAATTCACCTCGTGAGAATGAGGGAATGAAAAACTAGCCTTCTATCACATAAGTGAGAGGCATATATAGAAAACCCAAAGAATCTACCATCAAGCCCACTACCTCACCAAAAAAAGAAAGCCTCAGCCATGATCCCATCACTCTGAATTTCAGATGCCCCATTCTTGAGAAAATAGGGGAAGTGGAAAAAGTGGAGTCCCTAGAATAGACCTAGTCAAAGAAGACCCAGGACCCACTAAGTCATGTAGAATAATGATATTTTGACAGTGGTTTATAAGAACATCACATGTCAAAATACCTTACAATGTAACTCTCACATGACTTGTAACATTTAAAAACTCTTCCCCCCTAACTAACCAATATAGTGGATTCAAAAATATACTTAAGATAGTCTCAACTCAAAATGAGGAGAAAATCCTAAAGTATTTACATTTAATATATATCCACATGGCATGAATATTCAATACAAACAAAACCCCACCCATTCTACATCATGAATATTCTGAAAATAGAAGCCCCCTTCCCCCCATAATATAACATTTATCCTTAAGTCAAAAAATGACTATCATGTTAAGAACCTAGGGCATCCAGTAATTAATATAATTACCTAAGAGAGATCATTATATTAATATTACAATATGATTATGGCCATGAAAATACCAAAGGAAGATAAAAGGTTCTCAACCCTAAGAAAGGGGAGGTAAAAAAAAAACATTTCATTTGAAACCCTCATCTTGAAAAGAAAAAAAACTGCAAAAAGGGAAACATCAACATGGCACTTGGCACTTTCTAAATCCTCTGCAGTCTTGAATGGCAACCCTGTTACTGGAAATAGAAACAACAACACATCTCTTCGATGCTTATGAGGTAGGCACTTGACTTGTTATCTTTTGCGATTTGATAGCATTATGTGGCATTCGAGCCCTGTATGAAAGTAGAGCATCAAGCTTTAGCTCTTAGCATTTGTCTCTACATTTGAATTTATACCTCTGTTTTGCTTCTATGGTGACTGTGTCATTTGTAATGTGTTATTTCTTGTATTTGTTCTGAGTTCTATTTTGAATGCTAGGGCATGATATATTGCCCTTTGTTTGATTACACACACGACATTGTGCCACTACAATCTGCATCATATTTGGCATCTCTATTTTCCTCTATTGCACATGTATTCATGGCATCCAGGCTGTATTGATGTTTACTTCTCTATTTATTGTTTCTCTCCATGGCATATGCACTAGGGCACAATTTAATTGACCTCTTTGTTTCTTATTAATGTGCAACCTGAGAACAAAAGGATAATGGCATGTGTGAAGGCCTGAGAGTTTATGTATTAGGGAAAATTATATTGTTTTTTCTTTTCCATTTGAACATGCCTGAGAAAATCATGGGGCATAGTGTATCAATAGATATTTGATGAATTTACTATTCTATTCCATGCACAACACCACTCAAGGTTGAATAGACTATGATCTGTTGCTTTTGTTTGAATCTCACAACAAGCCCGATTACCATGTATTAATTTCTTATCGAGGGCATCAAAATATGCATCATGCATCGATGTATTGCTATTGTACTATTGTATTTTGTGTTTGGAACTGAGGGCTAGGGCAAGGCTATGTTGTCATTGGCATTTATTTCTTTGCAATGATATTAATGATGCCGCCACCTATTTAAAATACCACCATTTACTATTTTAAGGGCACCGGCCCACTTTGATTGCTCTGTTATATGGCCCGTGAAACTTCATCTTTTAATGAGGGCATCAATTATATTGGTTCAATGTTTCACCTATTTGAACATGTTCAACATTGTATCATGAAACTAGATAGCATGACCCCATGTAGAATTGATCATCTAGGCCTAGCCGCAGTGTCTTATTATTTGGACTTGCTATTTTCTTTGAAACCTCACTATTGTACACATCCTGAGAGTACATGAACATGGCTGCCTTTTTTTTCCTCCATGCCTTGCATCCTTGAGGGCTTTCATTGTGTCATTGAATGTTGGAATGCTTCACATATTGAGAGCCATGAAGAACATGTTTGCATTCATGTCACTATGCCTTGATCACTTATGCTTAGCTTCTGATAACAAATTCATGTTGTAGAATAGATCAGAGAGAAAAAATATGCAAAATTTCTTGCCCATTTGAATACATATCATACCATGAAATTGATGATAGTAGGCAGATGCATGTATTCTGTAAGAATAAGACTCTCTGTATTGCTGAACCTATCATTGTTTTGTTATAGTACATTCACTATTTATACATATTGATAGCATGCCCTTGATTGCACAAAATTCTAGGGTGTGTAGAATGGGACCATATCCATTATTATCTCAAATGATGATATGCCATGTTTTTTAGACCAATCAACTAGACCTCTCTTGAATTTGTAATGCAGATTTATCATACTCATGCTATAGCACTTAAAGTATTAAATGCAGTTTGAAGTACACATGCATTGAATTTTAAATTGAAACACCATGTGTTGTACCCTCTTCTAGATATGTGGATTTTGTGCCCTATTGCACCTTTATACCATTTGAACATCTATGCAACAAAGTTCATTGTTTGATCCATAGACTTGTGTACTCCTCCATTAGCTCTGTTCAACACCTAATGCCATGCAACCTTTTTGTCATTCTTTATGTTCTGATGCTGGATCATTAGAATGTTCCTCTATATGTTCACATAGTGTGTGCTCTTGGCCCTTGATGCAATCACCTGATAGGAAACCTAGATTTTTCCTATCATGATCTACATCAAGGGCCCAGGTCATTCACAGAATCATTATGGATCAGCTTCCCTATATCTGCACATGAAACAAACACGTTAGTGAAAACATGATGCCTCCTTGTTTTTGAGTCTGGTACATAGCTTTGAGCACAACCTTTATGAGAGGTGCATGGCTAATTGTGTATATGCATTATTGTATTGTGATATTAGCCATTGCTTAGATCCATTGGATCTAGCCCAAATCCCCTTCTTCTTCTGTAGGTTCTAGATCACAAGAGCTTCTAGATAGGATGGCCTCAAACCTACACAACTAGGCAATGTCTGGTACCCCAATACCACATCTTATTCTATGTATATTTACACTCATTCATTTACTTCTAGTAAAGGCTATGCTCACGGCCTATGTGAGCCTAGATAGATGTTCTTTCTTTAAGGCTCTTTTTACTTCTCTGCTTAGAACAAAATGATACAGATAGATGTATGTATAGATGCAACTGCTATTCATTTCTTTTCTTTTCCATGTATTGCAATGAAATGAACACAAATTTAATCTAGATCACCTAATAACACAAACTAGGTTATAGTAGCTCATCTAGTAACTAGGTTTTCAAAATGTGTCAAAAATATGACAACAAAGCTTTTAGCGATTTAGTGACACGGTTTTCTTGGGGTCGCAGGATTAGGCGGTTAGTTATGAAATATTTTCATGACTTAATATGGACCGTTGGATGAATTGAAGGATGAGATCAATGGTGGTCACGTGATCTCAAGAAAGAAGTCAAACAGTTAAAGTTTTATGAGATTATGAGACTTCAGGTTTGTCGCCAGATCTCCAAGTCAGGTAATCATCGAAAGTTTAAAAAGACAAATATATTGCCATGACTATAGTTTTTGACTATAGTCACCAATTCTCAAAATAGAATAAATTAAATGTATCACTTTCTTGAGTCGCTAGATCTCCAAATGGCTAGGTCACCTGATCTCAGAATGAAGTTTGAAAAGTCAAAAGTATTCTGCGACTACGATATTTCCTCTTAGTCACCAGATCTTGGAATACCTTTCTAAAGTGCCAAATTTGTAAAATGACTATGTGCCTTTTTCTTCAGTCACCAGATCGTGGAATGTTCAAATTAAAAAATTTCTCTACTACGGCTAGTAAATTTAAACCCTATGCATGCCAAAGTAATGGTAGAAGTGACCTTTTGTTGGCTAGAGATGTCAGACATGGTGGTGCATTCAATGCTGTAGGTTAAGACAACTAGAGGTGACTCATTTGAGAGTTACGAAGCTTATTGGAGAAGTACTGAGCGCTAGGTTTTCTGAGCTTTCGAGACTTGCAGTGTGATCAGTGAATTTGTAGAAGAATTTCCAGAGTTGCAGTTAGGATGAGTCAGGCGACAGCAAGTGGAGCTTCTAGCAGTCAAGGGTCCAAAGAGAAAGTAAAGGAGAGTTTTTTCAAATGATTTTCTCACCCTTCTACCTAGTTCATCTCAGAACAAAAAGGTTATGGATGACATCTTTGTTGATTACTTGGCTTATTGTAGAGATGCTAAGCTTCCTGAGGTCACAGGCATGTGCCTATTTACATACTTTTATAAGAACTGTGATAGTGTCATACCGGTGTCAAACCCTTGGACTTCAGGGTTGGCCAAGTTAATTATCCCAGAGGTTTTTCTAGATGTGGAATTGCTCCTCATGCTCTCTCAGAGGTATGATCCTCTCTTAAAGACCATCAAAAAAGAGGATGGCTCCCCCCTGATCACTTTGGACAAGAATTATTTTATGAATGCATTCGATATTCAAATTTTGATGGCCATGGAGATCAACCTGAAGGCTTAGACAAATAGATATATTAGAGGGGCTGTGCTAGTTTCAAAGGAGATTCAGAATCACATGCCTAGAGAAAATAGAAACTATGTAGCAGCTATGGTTGGGGCAAAACCCTATCAATACAAGGACCTAAAATTCTACATGAAATATATCGCATACAGGATATGCCAGGTCTTGGGGGTTGATGCGGGCCCAAAGAGAATCATGGAAGACATTTTGATGTTAGTGCTAGATTCTCAGAGCCGTCTGGTGAATAGAGGGTATGATTATATAGGGTATGTAATAAATAAAATGCATGAGGGTTTAATGTCTTTGAAAAATCTTGCTCTAGGCACCACCCCTAGATTCATGCACTATTCCTTGTTGATGCACCTGATTGTGTATCACAATTACAATTTAATAAACTTGGCTGACCTTAAGCCTTAGATGACGTGGAATGGAGGGCCTAACCCTGTACAGTTTTGGTTAGGAGTTTGGAGTCCTTCCTATCCCAAGCATGACTTCAACGCTTTTGAAAATTGGATTGTGTACCCTATTCTTCGGAGTATGGGAGTGAATTGCACAAGGTTTTCCACTAAGGTCCTACAAGTAATAAGACCAGATCAATTTTTGGATAAATGGACCAAGCACCACAACTAGGGAGATATCTAGTATCAAGGGGGTTACACAATGATTAGGGTCTATGGATACCCTTAGCCTCCCCATATTCTACCATACTATGTTCCTCCTAGAGTTGCCTTCCTTGAGTTCATTTGGAAACTAATGTTAATAGATAAGGAGCACCTTGTCCCCCATAGGAAGGGAACTTTTACTCCAAGGCACTTCAAAGTGCATTATCTTACAATTGGGAAGGGAGCCCTTAATAAAGTGAATGACTAGCTAGAGCGCTACCACATGTTTGTAGCTTCTTATAGATATGTTGATACAGAGGGTTTCATGGCAGCCGCTAGGGATTATTATGCCCCTAGCCTCCCTTTCAACAAGCAACATGAAGAATATCTTGAGGAGGATATCATTAGGAATATCATTGAGGATCATGAAGTAGAAAGGAGAATTGATCAACTATGCACTTTGTATAATGCTAAGAAACAAATGAAGAGCAAAGGGCTTGTGTTTGGAGGTTTCTTTCCTAACTTGCCATACCTACAAAGATTGGAGCAAATGATGGCTCAATTTCAATCTCTAATGAGGTCTATGGAGGACCAGATTGATAAGACAAATCAGGGCAAAAAGGCCCATTCTGAGTCAAGTTATGATTATGACAATGATGGTGGCTATCTAGTGTATAGCCCACCCATAAATGAACAACCACTAGTTGAAGGGAAAGAAGGAGAACAAGAAAATGTTGACTTGACTCAATTGCCTAGTTCAGAGGATACTGCAGAGCCTCAGAGAAAAAAGAAGAAATTAATGATTGCAGAGCCTTCAAAGAGGAAGAAGGGAGATAGGGTAAGTGCCCTTTATCCTGGAACCATTTTCCATGATCGTGAGATCAAGAAGGTAGTGAGAGAAGCAAAGAGGCAAAGGAGGTATGAGACACAAGATGTGGAGTTGCCTCTGGCCTTGGGCCAAGATGAAAGATTGATTGAGCAAGATGCCTTTATGAAGGATGACAATTTTGTGAATTTTGAGGAATTCAAAAGTTTTTGCTATGGCATAAGCAGCAACAAGTAGCTTCTAGTATACAAATAACTAAGGAGGGTCAAGTGCTAGATGAGGCATTACAACAATTGAAAGAATATGACCCTGAGGAAGAAAATTTTACCCCAGACGAGGCTAGGGAATTAGCAAGAAAAAGTAATATGTTGCTTGTGCCAGGGTGGAGTTTGTATATTGACTTCATAATAGATCAAATAAAGAGACAAGAAGATGTTACTCTATCTTCTGAGACCCAGGTAGGGGACATAATAAGAGTATTTGGGTATAGCCCAAAAAATTAGGCCTTGGCCATGTGGAGTTTGTATCCAAAAGACAAGAAACCACACATTTTGAATGTAAAAGAACAAATGGAGGGATAAAAAATAGTGTGGTCAATCCACAATATAGGGGACCTAGAAATCTCTCAGGTATTGACTCAATTTGCAAAATTGAATGAGGAAAAAACTAAGCAGTTGTCAGAGACATATGGAAACCTCTTGGAGGATTTCAGTGCCCTGGTGAAGGATAGGGACTTGTAGATAATAAAGGTCACAACATTAGAGAAGTAGGTGGAGGAACTCCAATTGCAAATTATAAATACCCTTGTAGTAGCCCCTGCACCTCCTGAGTAGCCAGTGGCAATAGAGACACAAGGAATGACAGATGAGGAGGTGGCAGCTAAATTAAAAAAGATCAATGATGAAAAGAATGAGGTAGTATTGTAGGCCCTTCTGAGTATTTTGCAGCACATGTTGAACACAATCAAGGATAAACTTGACCTAGTTTATAATCCTTATGGCAAATTTCCAGAATTGCAAAAGGAGGTCAATAATTATGTGAAAATTCTGAATGGATTTCATACATTATGGTCTGTCAAAGCACCAATTTTTGAGAGGTTGATTTTTCCTCAATCTATGGGGAGTGACATACCAGAGATAGTTGTAGGAGTTGGTGAGGAGATTGACATAATTAAAGCCATTTTACCACTTTTCAAGGGTAAGGGAAATTTGATTGAGGCTAAGATAGCCATGCTCAGCTCCTGTACCAACAGATTCATCCCCTCAATTTTAAGTGCAGATGGGACAATAAAGAGCCTTGATAATTGGAGATTAGATGCTAATCTTCTACTGCCTAGGAAAGAGGCATTTTTGGGTGAGAATAATAATGTTGATTTAGAGAGCTTCAATAAGGCCTTAGATGAAGCCATCAAAGCAGAGGTTGACCTCACCAAGTTTGTGTCAGATGTTAAGGCAATTACAGATGCCATATGGGAGAGACAAAAAGCCTAAATACAACTTGTCCAAGGTTTTAATTGGTCGTTAGAGGAACAAGTAACTGCATGGGATGAAAAGAAAAAGCCCAAAAAGGCTAGATCTACTGTAGTTGATTTGGATATTTTGGATGAATATTGAAAAGGACATCTAACACACCTAACACTTGATCCAAGGTATACAATTTTGATAAGCTATCATTCAAGAATGGTGTAGGTTAGCTTGAAATGGTGGTCACCATGTCTCATTGAAATCAAGGAGCTAGCACAAATATTTGCAGTTGAGGGTGTCAGTTTTTTAGTAGCCAAAGATGTACCATGATCCGAAAAAGTTTTGTCCTCTCACCACCTATGGGTTGGTTGTATATTTTGTTGTATTTTTATGTTTTAATAGTAGTTAGGTTTTCCAACCACCCGAAGCTTGTTGCATTCCCATTAATGAGGGAATTCCGAGGTGGTTGTGAGAAGGCTATAAAGAGTTAAAGGATCATTTTTGTAAGGGGTTAGTAAAAAAGGTAGAAAAAGAAGAGAGATTGAAAAGATATAGAAAATAGAACCGGATTGCTTAGAAGCAGATCACCAAGCTTTGTGTCTGGTCTTCTCAGTAATTGAATTGTGAATGTAAGTGGCAAGTAGATTTTAATACAAATACACTAAAACTTCTACCATATATTGTTGTTGTCTCTTTGCTAATGTATTTTACTCTTGTATGTTTTCATGTTAGGCATTTGAAATATACCAGTTGTAAAGCAACCTGCTTGACTATTTTATGAGCTTCTTTCAAGGAAAGAATTAAATGTGCTTATATTTCATCTTGGAGAGTAAATATATTTGTATCGATCTTTGATGATAACAATATTTAGTTAATAGAATAGTTTGTAAGGCAACCTATTTGGAGTTGTAGTAGTGTGTAAGGCATATTGTTGTGTTTCTGTTAGGGTTTACTTGTTGATTTGCATTGCGACTCTGTTGCCCTTAGGATTAAGCACTGGTCTGGTATTTGTTCCTCACAAGTTGTATATTTCATTGATCTCAGGGAAGAAGTTGAAACATTCACATTATTTATCAATACCTTTTATTTTCATGTTTATTACACTTGATAGATTGGACTGTGCTCAGGGCATTTGGTTCATATTTCTTGATTCTGTAAAGAGAGAATCATATTAGGTTGTCCCTCCTTAAAAGGAAGAAGGATGAAAATATTTAAAGCACTGATTATTGCTTCATTCATAGTCACACTTTGTCTGGTTAAAGTTTTTATTAAAGTGATTATAGTCATATGCAAAGTGTTCTATAGGTTCATGCTTTAAGAAGACTAGAAGTTGGTCAGTGTCCACTCATAAGAATACTGCAAAGATAGTTGTCATTAAAAGGTAATACCTACCTAAGTCTGTGGAGCTCAAAAATGAAGGAGGATCTTATCCAATCCTCAACAATTAGGTCTTTCTCTTGCGGGAATTATTTTCAAGGAAAATAACTTCAGAGCATCATTTTATGTCCTACAAGAAAAATCCCTAACAGAAATTATAAAAGATGGAGATTTCACTAAAATGAATAAGTACTACAACCTCTATAACTATTCTGATAAATTGAATCTTGAAAATGTAGTGGTCAAGCATTTTATTCTAACTAATAAGAGTTTTGACTCTATTCAAGGGAAGATACCTGATGACTTATTATGGAAACTTGCTAACAAGAAGAAGAGAGCACAAGAAGAAGACAAATCTATCAGAGAGAATCTTGTGAAGAAACTATGTGATGTCAGAGATGATGAACATCTTAAACAAATTTTGAAGCCCCTTAGCACCCATTTAAGGAAAAAAATGAGAACCATTCAGATTATGGTAGGACAATATGAACAAGTGAATGTAGAGATTGAAAAAACAATAGTTAAATTTATGGCATAAATTTTTGGAGAGACATCAGTTGCAGTAGAGAAAGTAGTAAAACAAAACAAGAGGATATTCCTTCTTCACCGGCTATTAACATTGAAGAAGAATCTATGAATGTTGAAGGTACAAGGATCACCTTGGATACTGATGATAATGTATTCAGGAATCTAGAGAGCATTGTTGACAAGTTAGCTCTTGATGAACCGGATAGAACTATAGAAGCAGAGCTGACCCAATTTACTATTGAAGAACCCAAAGTATCAAAAGTACAAGCATCTATACCCTCTAAAGAAGAAATCAATCTTACTACTGAGACTAGAAAGAAGAAACAAATTGGATCTTTGTTTGAGGATTTTGGAAAAGAAGTGGATGATGATGATCAAATGGAATTGATCACATCTTTGAACAAAATCATTGGGAAGAATAAGAAAGTTAAAAGTCTAGAAGGATGTCTGAAGGACCTAACTGAAAAGCTACAAAGTATTGTGACCACACAGATTGTAGAAGTAGACCCTATGGACAAGGCAAAGAAGGTGATGAGCACTTTTGATGATGAGTTCACTAACCTAGCTGATATTGCAAAAGTAAAAGCATAGGTAGACTATGAGGCTAAAATCTTGTTAAATATCAGTTAGTACATCAGCAATGATATCAGTTTCTTGATATTTGTATCAAAGATTTGAGGAAACAGTTGGAGACAGGAAAAGCTTTGTACATACAATGTACAAAATTAGAGACTTTGACAGCTGAGGAAGATCAGAAGATAAAATTGAAGGAAGCTGAGATTTTGAATGAAACAAACCTCCTATCTAACCCTAATGTGAAGGTTAGTGATATTGACAAGAAAGTTAGGAAACTTTTTGATGAAATCAGAATTTTACAAGATGAGAAAGACAGGAAGTTGAGGAGATATACTCTTTTGAGAGAGCATGTTACTATGACGTTAAGTGTTATTGAAGAGCAGTTAGAAGATTGTCTTATAGCTAAGACATTTTTTTAGAAATTCAACTTTGAAAAGCTCCAAGCTTGTCAGATAGCATCTTATGGATTGAGTGCACTACTCAATGTGGCTGATTCCATTAAGAAGTCATGGGAAAAGTTGATAGAAAACATGAAGATAGATTTTTTAGATTGTGTTGCAAGCCTACCAGCTTTGCAATAAATAGATTGAGGTATAACACTTTTTGTGATACAATTTTGTAGTCCTCCCTACAGTTATTTTGTCATTGTTGTCAAAGGGGGGAGATATTTAGCAGAAAAATAATAATATATGGTAAGAGTTGATACTCTTAAGGGGAGTATTGTATTATAGATAAGATTTTTTGAGGAGTTATAAGGATAGTATATATATGTTATACTATGGCCACAATTTTGTCAATTTTGAGATTTTGGAGTTGCACACTTAGCCAATTTTCTCATATGTTGCCACCAACGACAAAGGGGGAGATTGTTGGAAATTTGGCTGAGTTGATTGCATAGATGTTATCATTATGGAAACATATGATCCACATGAAGATCACACAAGTCAGAGAGAAAGTCTGACAAAGCCCATTGCATATTTGTCTAAGTATGAGATAATATTTTTACCAGTGTACCCAGACACAATTTTTGTTTGTGACATTGACTTGAGTGAGCTCAATGCTTACACAATTGAACATAGACTCTATGGTGACTAATGATGACCCATCTCAGAGCGCAAGTCATTATATCATGTAAAAAAGAGGTTATGATACTTTTACCGAAGACATTGTGAAGCCGACAGGACAGGATATGAAAGAAAAATTGGTAAAGAGTTAAGGAATTATTTTGTTTATCAAAATAATATCTTAACAATATAAAGGGATCGAATCTTAGATGTTTAATCTTGGTTAAAGCTATTGGTATATATGTAAATGTATTTGTAATTGTAAAAAAGAAATAGTGTAAGAAATTGTAATAAAAAATAAGCATTTGTAATAGTATGATGCGAAGTATATGAAGCATATGTAATAGTGATAGTGAAAGATTAGCGAAGAGATATTGATGCAAGTAGAATAAGGTTATGTACCTTGACCTATTTTGTAATCAGTGTATATTTTACATTACTTGTTTGGGCAGTGGGCTCAGCTGGTAATCACATTTTGTACTACCAACTCCTAACAGGGTTGAGGCTTCTAACAAGGCCTATAGTCCCTTAATTAGAACTGATACACTATATGTTTGTAATAGACTCCTAACAAGGTCAACATGCTTAACAGGATACTTTTAATTAGTGGATCTTTGTGGGTACCATCCCCATGGGGGTTTTCCCTTGGCCAAGGTTTCCTCGAGAATAAATCATGTGTTATGAGTACTTTAGTTTTATTGCTATGCATGTTTTTTAGCTTCTTATGTTATGCATGTATAAAGATAATCTGTTATATCCATAATTGGGAAAAAGATAAAGTTCATAGAATACTAATTCATTCCCCCCTCTTAGTATTCCCTATTTCTAACAAGGGAATTACTTGGCTACTACAGAGCTAATTATTTATTTGTTACTTTGGCATTGTTGTCAAAGGGAGAGATAAATAATATGAAAAGAAAAGGGAGAGATATGCACCGATGAGAACTATTTAAGGGAGAGAATGACAAAGATGTATGTTATAATGTTGTTTAGTAACATAGTGATTAGACATATTAAGCTAGGAAGAGCTTACACAACACTACATTTGATCATAGAGTTGTAGAATACATGTTTGGTATGTGTATGGTACACTTCATATTACTTGCATTGCCATCAATGCCAAAGGGAGAGATTGATGAACTACAACTGATTTAGAACACTGAATGAAGAATCTATGATTGAAGATCATTGAGGAGTTGCTAATTAGATATGCAAGATGACTAAATCAGTATTATGTTGCCATTGATGTCAACTAGCTTGATAGTACTTATCTTGTGAGTTACTATATCGACACATCTGAAGAAGGGTGAAAGAGATGAAGAAAAAAAATATCTACATGAGGAGGATGTATATATCAGATGAGGATAAGGAATACACTGAGTAACTTGTTGATGAGTCTATGACTTGATGATATCAACTTTATTATGTTGCATTCATCTATTATGAAGAATAGAGATGAAAGACACAAAGAAGTGTTGTCAGTAAATGAAGCATTCTAGTATACACCAATGGAGTTTGGTGTATACCGAGCATAGTGTTAACCAATCTTGTGTTCACCAACACATTTCTTTGTTAACTGAGTAGAATAGAAATGAATTAAATGATCAGTTTAGCCAATAAACTGATGAGCTGTAAAGTGTATGAAATCGATGTAACAAATAAGGTTTGTTATGAAGATCGATGGCTAACATAATTCAAGAAGGATCTAATGGAGGAGATTGAAATGTGTTACTGACACATCAGCCGGACAAGGTTAAAGTGGCAAAATCAATGATTAAGATTAAGCGGCAAAATTTGATGGAGGAAAAGGAAATGATTTACTTGTCTATATAAGAGACAGTGGTTTCATTGTTGAGAGACGTCGGAAGAAGAATATATTGAAGAATTATCACATCAAGGATTTTTCATGCATTCTAATCATACTAGTTAGTGAGAACTGAGCTGCAGAACAATTACCGAGCTACAGAGAGTAATTACCGACAGACAGTAAGTTGATATAAGATTGAATTTGAAGTGATATATTGATCAGAAGGATTTGAATGAGCTAAACATTGATCTGTAAACTACAATTGAAGTTATTTCAAGGTAGATCATCTACTGTTACATATTTAACCATTGTACACATTCAAATCTCTTAACCGAGTGGACTAAGAAAGTCTTTTGATGTTTTATTCATAGAGTGAACATTGTTATCCTAACAACCCCAGAGTGAATGCTAGTTGGATGATAACTTCTAGTCTAAAATCCTCTAACAAGGTCACACCTAACAGTGTGTTTGTAAACCTTTAATAGGGTTGGGTCTTCACCGACCTCACTTTAGAAGAGTGAACAATTTTGGGTTTCCTTTCCTAGGTATTTTTTCCCTTCAGAGGGTTTCCAAGTTAAATCTCGGGTGTTATGTGTTGATTGTGATATTTTCTTGTTATCATACTTTGCATATTACATGTTAGATTTGATCCGTAACTACTATAAGTTTTAGACTAAAAATCAGTAAAAACATAGACAGTGAAAGTATTTTATGTTTACCAAGTAGCAGAAGTTGAAGAATTTGTTTTCGATTATACATGTTATTTTGGGACACTAGATAATTGATTCACCCCCCTCTCAGTTATTCTAACAGGATCATGGTATGCCAAAAGGTGGCGATGGGAAAAAGAAGTCCTGATTGATAGACTCTTTGAAAAGTAACTATAAATTTCAAACAATATAACATTTTTGAAATATGAAATGTACATCACATTCTATTCTTCACCTAATACAATAATAATAAATAATTATTTGAATTTCATGAATTTTAGTCTAAGTTAAGGTGGTCAGACACGAGAGTTTTTATATTCAGGAAAAATTTTAGAAGAAAAATCTTAATTAATTATTTAATTGGAAAAAAAATACAAAAAAATATACATCACAGTTGGACATGATTCTACTATAATCTATAATTTGATAAAAAAATATTATCATTTGATTTTGTTTAATGTGGTTAGACATACACCTACTTGTTATCTGTCTAGTCCTGATTGAAAGACTTATTGAATAATAACTATAACTTTCAAACTGTATAACATTTTTGAAATCCAAAACATGTGTCCAATTCTATGATTTTCCTACTATAAGAAAAATAAAATAAAAAATCAATTTGATAAAGTTTAGACTAAGTTAACGTAGTCAAACACGAGAGTTTTTGTATTCTCGAAAAGTTGTAGAAGAAAAATCATAAATAATTATTTACTTGGAAATAAATTACAAAAAAATGTGTCACATCCAAACACGAGTCTACTACTTATATCTAGAATCTTGTAAACAAAATTTATCATTTGATTGTATTTAAGGTGGTTAGACCTACACCTACTTATTTTTTTCTAAAATTTTCATACTACTACAATGAAATTTGAAATTTTCATCATACAGGATAATTGTTTTTCAAAAAAGGCCTAGTATCTTAGAAACTAAATTCAATTTTTTAAAGATTCTATTCTTACATACTTTTTATATAATATTTATAACTTGTTCAATTTTTTATGTCAACTTACCTAAACCTGATTTTCTAAATTTTTATTACCACTTAAGGGCCTAGTTTGGCATATGATGATCCTGCACATACCCAAAAGAGGTACTAAAACTACTATTGAAGCCCCAAAGAAAAGAAGAAAACTAATAAGGGGAAAGGATGATGTAGATGATGATGAAGATGATAATGATTAGTTTAAAGTTGTTGTAAACAAGAGTCGATCTATTCATGAGGTAGAAGAAGAGATAATTGAAATGGAGGATTGGTTGATCCTGAGATTAGTTGGTTTGAGCAATTGTCAATCGAGGATAAAAAAAAATTGAAGAGGCAATAATAAAAATAATGATTAGATTCAAGAGGGTACCGATTGAGTTTTCCAAATACTTACCCAAGGCATTAGAAGAAATAATTTCAAAAAAGTGGTCCTATGCCTTGAATGTTGAGAAGAAAATGAGGAAAAAATCCATAGTTTTGGGAATTCCTACCTTGACAATTCTTGAAACTAAGGAATTTATGAAAAAATATTCAAAGATATTTTGAGTAAAGAATCGGGCACTACTGATACTTGATGAAAATTTGGTAGATATAGATGAGAATATTCAACTCATCTGGACTTCAATTATTAAAGCTCATGAAGAGTTTGAAAAGATGGCTTTAGCCATTATTCCTGAGAATAAATTAAAGAGAAAAGGTAAGGGAATACATATTGATGATGCAAATATGGCACCTAAATAGAGAATTGACTTATCAGATACCAAGGTACCTGATACAATAGATTCCACTGATGAAATAAGTTTAACCTAGGATGCACCAGATCAAGTTGAGATCCAAATGATAGATAATAATGCACTAGATGTAATCATTGAGGACATAAAAAATGGTGATCCTGATGACACCGCTGATGATGAGGATGTCAATTTTGCTAGAGCAGAAACACAAGAAGAGGGACACATAACCAAGCCATAAATAACCTCTATACTAGGTGATATTCCTATCTTGATGGAAGCAGTAGAAATAATTTCCAAGGAAGGACCTAAAGGCTCGATCCTCGAGAAACCAAAAGACACATCTGGGGATAAAGGGACAAGCACACCTACTGAGATAGAAGATCCTAAGGATATAGAGGCAGAGAAATAGGGCCAAAGTGACCCTAAACCTATTGAGGCCACCACACCAGAGACTGCATCCAAAGTTCTGTCACTTTCAACCAACACACAAGTTACCAAAGAGGAGAAAAAGGAAGATAATGTGTCCACTGGGAAATGAAATCCAAGTGTTGAGGTAAAGGATATTGTTCCTTTTGTTAAGAGTTCACAACAAGTGCCTAAGAAGAAAAAGAAAAAGCATGGTAAAGGGCTAGTCACACTGGAAGAAGTCATTGAAATACCTAACTATGACCCGAGGACCCTAGACTCTGGGAGCTGAGAAAATGTGGGGAACTATACACAAGGAAGGTAGCTCATGAGAAGCTAAGGAAAGAATGCAAGAGAAATAAAATTATTGAAGATGTAAGAGACATCTTGAAACAAGTTGTATCAGAGGTCCAAATAAATGATGACACACTGGTAATGGACCATCTTGCCACTCTTGTACAAGAAATGAATGTCCTAAATATTGATGTAGAAAAGAGACTTGAGGATAGGGTAGATTAAAAAATATAGGACAAATTGGCAGAAAAGATCAGCCATGAAGTGGCAATAAAGTTCAAGAACCTAGGCAGTTAAGAGAAGAGTTGAGGAAGTAGGAGGAAAAAATACGTGATCAAGTCACACATACAGGTGGAGTTACTTCCCCACCTAAAAATAATAGAGCGTCATATTGTCAAAGTGCAAGATTTAGTTGCAACACCAAAAATTTATGTGTTGGAAAACATATTAGACATGCATGTACAAGTTGGTCTTGAGTACATTGCTCTCACCAAATTGAAAGAGGAATGGAAAAACCTCTTATATTCTTTGAAGGAAACCCATCAACATATTTTTGACAAGATGTTAGTACATGTTTTTTAATTTTGCATTAATCTCAAAAAGCGGGAAATATAATGTATATGTCAAATTGTATAATTATATGCTAAGTGTACTACATATATATTAGGAGCATACACCGAGGGGGAGTTATGTGAATTTTGAGGAGTTATGCAAATTTTGTCATGTATATATAAAGTAAGGATAGTCAAAGATACATTTATGTATATACATTACAAGTTTTGATACTAATGCCAAAGGGGGCGATTGTTATCTCTATTTGAGCATTAGATGTTGTCATTAGTATCAAAGTGGATAAGGAAGTTATCTTTGATGATCGATTAGTACAAGGAAGAACATCAAGTTACATTATTCTCATTGGTTAAACAACCAAGCCTTCATACTAAGTATTCTCATGGTAGTACCGAGAACTAAATGGAAACAGGTTTAATCAGGCAATAAAGCACTTTTACTTAGCATCAGACTATATTGAGCATTGAGTGTTAGGAAACACCGAGCACAATGGACACTTAGCACCATTACATTCACCAAGGATAATTTTCTATGATTACCAAGAAATCAAAGAAATGACATAGTAATTTGTTATGGCACATTTATCTATGTAAATAGTTACAACAAATTCATAAAACATTTTACCAAGATCAAGGATTATTTATTGTAGATCAACTTACACTAAGTTCTTATAGAAAAAGAAGTGTTAGGAATGAATGCTAAATGTTTGGTAGACATTCTATAGTAGTTTTTGTTGCATTCATGACTATGATTGTCATTGATGTCAACACAGTGATTTACTGAAGACTTGTAGAGAAGCAGACAGAGTTTGGATTAGCGCATGTGGGTTATTGCAGTTGGAGCTATGCAATGTTGAGGTTATACTCTTTGATATGTCATGTGTCTATGGTTAAGAGTGTAGATAGTAATTCATTGATTCATGGAAGTTATGATCATTTTGGTGGAAGCATTTTTCAGGTAGTGTTCCTGAGTAGTGGTTTGTGGAAATCAAATGATATCTCCTAATCAAGATGGAATCTGGTTTTGCACAATTAAAGGGAAGTTGGAGACACATTGATAGTGACATGGTTGATAGCACAGACCTTGAGGTCACACAAGTGAAGATTTATTGTATTTGGAAGCCTACAGTTTTGTGTAATTTTGGTGTAGCATGTGGCAACTTTTATTTTGTAATTGTATGCTGACTCATTTGTAATTATTTGAGTGTGGTATAAAGGAAGGAATGTATTTCCTTGTTGCTATGATGATGAAGTTTTTATATGTAGTTGTAATGTGAAAGTGTGTAATTATGATATGGTAGCAATGATTGTGATGCTGTATGCATGAAGTGAAGAAAAGAGGTAAGTATGAAAGTCAATTTGTGAAGGAGGGCATGCGAAGTGCATAGATCTGGAATTGAGATCTGATGTAATAGTGAGTGCGGTTTGGTACAGTTAGAGAAGAGGTAGCTTATTATTCTATTGAGTAATGCAAAGATTATTTGGACAGTGTGTTCAGTGATCTTACCCTGAAGTTGTTTCAGCAGTGGGTCTTTCTATCTTCCATAACTCTTAACTAGGTTAGAATCTTTTAACAGGGATTCAAAATCTCCTAACATGGATTCATATGTACTGAATGTATTTCATAAGACTCCTAACAGAGTCCATCCTCTCACAAGTAATATTCATAGTAGTACATCTTTTGTGGGCATCATTCCCACCAGGGTTTACTCTTTGATCAAGAGGTTCCCTAGTCAACATATCTTGTGTCATTGTGTTATTGTGTATGAATATCTTTCTATAGTTGGTAATTATATTGCTTATATGGTTTAATGTTGTTGAAGATGATAAAAGTTATAATTATCTGATAACTGATTCACCCCCCCCTCTCAGTTATCTTGGTGGAATTTACTTTCTAACAATTGGTATCAGAGAGGTAGGTCCTTGAAAAAGAAGTTTAACAACTTAAGGAGATCCATGGAAAATTTCAAGAAAGAAAGCCCTAAGTTTGATGGAGTAAATTTTGACAGCTAGAAAGAAAAGACTAAGACACACCTATTATGTTTAGGACTAGGCTATTGGTTGATTACAAAGAATAATAAGACTATCATTGAAGAGGACAATCTTGAAACATGTACTGTGGAAGAGAGAGATCTATTCATGTGTAACATACTTGCAAGAGAAGCACTTTTGACAGCACTTTCAGAGAATGAGTATAGTCAGGTAAAATATTTGAAAAATCTCATGAAATTTGGAATGCTTTACACTCTACTTTTGAAGGTGATGAACATGAAAAAAGAGTTAGATTACATAATTGGATATGTGCATTTGAAGATATAAGAATGTTGGAAGATGAATCTATTAGAAGTTATATTGGTAGAATGTTAGAGATCATTACAGGTATAAAATCTTGTGGAGGAACAAAGATAGAGAATAAAGTTTTATGGAAAATTTTGAGGACATTAACTCTTATATTTAAGAAGACAACACAGATGATTGAACAAGTGATACCTTGTATAACAAACTTTACAAGAGAGACTCTTCTTGGAAGATTGGAAGCAGCAGAAATGAACCTGAGATTATCAAGAGATTTAACTAAAATGAAGATAGCATTCAATGCTCTTAGTGTTTGCCCTACTTTGTCAAGAAGCATCAGTGTGAGTGGAGATTATGCTCGCAATAGCAGATCTAGAAATGAAGAAGATAAGAATATTGAAGAAGGTATTGCCTTTCTTGTGAAAGGAGAACCAGATGGTAAGAAAATATTTAAATGTTGGACTTGTCAAGAATATGGTCATTTTGCATATAAATGTCCTAAGAGAGTTAAAAAGTACAGAAGCAATTTTAAACCTAGAAGATCTAAGGAATGTTATTATGCTAATGATGAAGATCTTAAAGCTAGTATAGAAATAACTTTAAGTGAAAGTGATACTGAAAATAATGATGACATAGGATTTGTAGCAATTAAAGAACAAAATCCTGAAACTGATGTTAAGGAAGAAAAAGCCTTAGTTTCTCAAGTTGAAAAGAAAGGTTATTGAATTATAGATAGTGGTTGTTCACATCATATGATTGGAGACATGAAAAAGTTCATAAAGTTGAATGAATATGATGGAGGAGTTGTTAGAGTTGGAAACAATGCACCTTCTTTGATTAAAGGTATAGGATCTATTACTCTTGATGGAAAGACTAATACTAATGATGTTTATTTTGTGGATGGATTGAAACATAATCTTTTGAGTGTTGGATAGTTATTTGATAAGGGATATAAATTTTGGTTTACTGAGAAAACTTGTGTGATAAAGGAAAAGGATGGAAATCTAATTGGAACTGGATCTAGAACCAGAGATAATGTATTTCAGTTGAATCTTACTAAGATGAAAACTTTGATTACAAAGATTGATGACAGTTGGTTATGACATAGAAGGTTTTGTCATATAAACTTTGATAACATTGTGAAAGTAAGTACTACACTTGCAGTAAGAGATTTACCTAAAATTATGAAGCCTACTAACATGATTTGCAAAGAATATGTAATGGCTAAACAAAAGAGAAGTTCTTTTCCTAGTAAGAAGTTTACATTTACAGAGAAGCTGGAGATTGTTCATATAGATTTGAGTGGTCCTACCAGAACTAGAGGATTCTATGGAGAAAGGTATTTTATGATTCTTGTTGATGATTTTACAAGAATGATGTGGATTGCATTTCTTAAAGAAAAATTTGAAGCATTTGATAAGTTTAAGATAGTTAAGAATAAAGTTGAGAATGAATCTGGAATGAAGATTAAATGTTTAAGATTTGATAGAGGTGGAGAATTTACTTTTAGAGAGTTTAACAACTTTTGTGAAGAAAATGACATTAAAAGATAGTATTCAGCCCCTAGAACACCTGAACAAAATGGCATTGCAAAAAGAAGGAACAGATCAGTGATTGAAGTAGCAAGAGCTATGTTGTTTGAAAATGATTTGGTGAAGATATTCTAGAGAGAAGCAGTGACCACAATAGTGTATACAATGAATAGAGTACAAATCAGAGCAGACACAGACAAGACACCTTATGAATTATGGTTTGGACATGCACCCTCAGTTAAGTATTTTAGAATTTTTGGAAGCAAATGCTATATAAAGAGAGATGATGATATTGGAAAGTTTGATCCTAGAAGTGATGAAGGTATATTTCTTGGATATTATTTGAAAAGAAAAGCATATAGATGTTTCAATAAAATAACTAAGACTATTTTTGAAAGCACAAATGTTAAAGTTGATGAAACTTTCAAAATTTAGGAAAGAATGCTTGATTATGAATCTGATGAAGAAACTCATCCTAAACCTAACACTGGAACTACTGAATTATTTTATGAAACTAACAGTGATTTGTTGAATGAAAGCCACAGTGAAGTTATTAAAGAGCCTACATCTAAAGAGAGATCTGAGATGGTGACACCTAGCAAGAGTTTGTTAAGGAATCATCCTTTTGAATAGATTATTGGGAGCATCAAAAGAGGAGTTCTTACTCAAAATAAGGCACAAGAACAACTATGTTTGATTTCTCAAATTGAACCTAAGACTACTAATGAATCTTGTGAAGATGAAAGTTGGACTAATGCTATGAAATAAGAACTAGATTAGATTGAAAAGAACAAGACATGGGAATTGGTCCCTAGACCTAAAGACAAGAATGTTATTGGAACTAAATGGGTATTCAGAAACAAGATGAATGAACAAGGCGAAGTAGTAAGAAACAAAGCAAGATTGGTATGTAAGGGTTACTCACAACAAGAAGGAATTGACTATGAAGAAACCTTTGCACCTATTGCAAGAATTGAAGTAGTAAGAATTTTTTTGCAATAGGCAGCTTACAAGAAATTCAAAGTGTATCAGATGGATGTGAAGTCAGCATTTCTGAATGGAGAATTGGAAGAAGAAGTCTACATTGAGCAGCCTGATGGTTTTCCTTTAACTCAAGAAGGAGACATGGTATGTAAATTGAAGAAAGATTTATATGGACTTAAACAAGCACCTAGAACTTGGTATGCAAGACTAGATAAGTATTTTTTAAAATTGAGATTTATAAAAGGAACAACTAATACCAATCTATACACAAAAGAAATTGAAAATGGTTTGTTAGTTATAGTTATTTTTGTTGATGACATTATCTTTGGAGGAGAAGATGAAGCTAGTGACAAATTTGTTGATGAAATGAAGACTGAATTTGAAATGAGTATGATTGGTGAGATGAAATACTTTTTGGGATTACAGATAACACAAAACAATGATGGTATCTTTGTAAGTAAGACAAAGTACTTGAATGACTCGTTGAAAAGACTTGGAATGGAGGATTGTAAACTAATTGGAACACCTATGGTGACCAGACATAAGTTATCTATCACAGGTGAGACTCCTGCAGTAGAACAGAAAAAATACAGATCTATGATTTGAGGATTGTAGTATGTGACTCATATAAGACATGATATAGCACATTCAATTGGAATTGTAGCAAGATTTCAAGTTGAACCTAGAGAATCACATTATGCAATAGTGAAGAGGATACTAAGATATTTAAGAGGCACAATGGACTATGGACTATGGTATGAAAATATGATGATTTTACCCTATGCGCATATACAGATGCTGATTGGGGAGGCAATGTTCATGATAAGAAAAGCACCAGTGGTGGAGCATTTTTCCTTGGAGGAAGATTAGTTTCTTGGCTAATCAAGAAGCATAATTGTATCTCACAAAGCATAGTAGAAGTAGAATATGTAGTAGCAACAAACAATTGTAACCAGATAATTTGGATTAAGCAGATGCTAAAGGATATTGGAATAAATTTTTTTGAACATATTGTTATACATTGTGACAACATCAGTACAATTAGTATGTCTAAGAATCCTATATTACATTCTATGACAAAGCATATATAGATTAAGTATCGTGTTGTAAGAGAGAAAGTTGCTGAGAAAGAAGTCAGACTTGAGTACATAAGTACAAAGGAGCAGATAGAAGATATATTCACAAAGCCTTTGCCTAAGGATACATTTGTGTATCTAAGAGGTATGCTTGGGGTTATGCCCTAGCATACTTTTGTGATGTGATGCAGTTGGTTGCATCCATCTAGTAGTATGTGAGCCTTATCTTTCTTTTAGATTGGATGTTGGTACTTCCTCTATGGGGGAGTATGTGTATCTGAGCTGAGTCATGAGGACTCTAGTAAATGTATTTTCTAAAAAGTGTCTTTTGACATTAAGTTGTTGTTGACATAGTGATGGAATTTCTATCATTCATGTCAATGGGGGAGCAATATGTATGAAAAACAATCTGAGACATCTGTTGAAGAGAACTGAACAAGAGAACGAAGCAAGATTTGATTGATGAAGAGGATTTGAAGAAGCAGTGTTGCAGTATTGGAATTTTGGAACATTGGATGTTTTTCATCTATGTTTCCATCAATGCCAATGGGGGAGATTGTTAGGAATGAATGCTAAATGTTTGGTAGACATTCTATAGCAGTTGTTGTTGCATTCATGACTATGATTGTCATTCATGTCAACATAGTGATTTATCAAAGACTTGTAGAGAAGTAGACAAAGTTTGGATTAGTGCACGTGGGTTATTGTAGTTGGAGCTATGAAATGCTGAGGTTATACTCTTTGATATGTCATATGTATATGGTTAAGAGTGCAGACAATAATTCATTGATTCATGGAAGTTATGATCATTTTGGTGGAAGCAGTATTCAGGCAGTGTTCCTGAGTAGTGATTTGTGGAAATTGGATGATATCTCCTAATCAGGATGGAATCTAGTTTTGCATAGTTAAAGGGAAGTTGGAGACACATTGATAGTAATGTGGTTCATAGCACACACTTAGAGGTCACAGGAGTGAAGATTTATTGTATTTGGAAGCTGACAATTTTCTATAATTTTGGTGTAGCATGTGGAAACTTTTATTTTGTAATTGTATGCCGACTCATTTGTAATTATTTGAGTGTGGTATAAAGAAAGGAATGTATTTCTTGGTTTCTATGATGATGAATTTGTTATATGTAGTTGTAATGTGAAAGTGTGTAATTATGATATGGTAGTAGCGATTGTGATGCTATATGCATGAAGTGAAGGGAGCTAAGTATGAAAGTGAATTTGTGAAGGAGAACATGCGAAGTACATAGATCTAGAATTGAGATCTGATGTAATAGTGAGTGTAGTTTGGCACACTTAGATAAGAGGTAACATATTAATCTATTGAGTAATGCAAAGATTATTTGGACAGTGTGTTCAATGATCTTACCCTGAAGCTGTTTGGGCAATTGGTCCTTCTGTCTTCCATAACTCTTAACCGGGTTAGAATATTTTAATAGGGATTCAAAATATCCTAATAGGGATTCATATGTACTGAATGTATTTTATAAGACTCCTAATAGAGTCCATCCTCTCATAATAAGTATTTAGATTAGTACATCTTTTGTGGGCATCATTCCCACCGGGGTTTACTCTTTGATCAAGAGGTTCCCTAGTCAACATATCTTGTGTCATTGTGTTATTGTGTATGAATATCTTTCTATGGTTGGTAATTATATTTCTTATATGTTGTAATGTTGTTGAAGATGATAAAAGTTATAATTATCTGATAACTAATTCACCCCCCCCACTCTTAGTTATCTTGGTGGACTTTACTTTCTAACAAGAAGATCAAATTTGCATGGACTTATGCAGATATGCCAAGGTTTGACAATGATCTTATCATGCATCACTTGTCCATAGCTTTGGGTGTCAAACTAGTTAAATAGAAATTGAGAAAGCTACATCCTCACATAGCTCTCCTAGTCAAAGCAGAATTAGAGAAACTCCTTGGTGCATGGTTCATAAGAGCTATTGACTATGCTAAATGGATATCAAACATTGTACCACTTTCCAAACATGAAAAATCCATTTGAATTTTCATAGATTTTAGAGTTGTCAATAGAGAATGCCCAAAGGATGACTTTCCACTTCCCAATATAGACATGATAGTGGATATGACTAAGGGTTATGAGATTTATTCCTTGATGGATGATTTTTTTGGATACAATCAGATTACGATAGCTCCTGAAGATCAAGAAAATACTTCATTCACTTGTGCATGGGGTACCTATTGTTGGAACATTATGCCTTTTGTATTAAAAACCACAAGAGCCACCTATCAATGACCTATGACAACCATTTTTCATGACATGATGCATCAAAACATTGAAGATTATGGATGACACCTTGGCCAAGTCTAAGAAAAGAGACACACACTTAGATGATCTAGAAGTCATTCTAGATCGCATGGAATAATTTCAACTAAGGTTAAATCCTAAAAGTGTGCATTTGGTGTCACCTCTAGAAAACTACTAGGATTCATCATTTTAGCAAAAGGAATAGAGGTAGACCCTGAAAAAGTCCAAGAAATAATAAATATGCCACCTCCTAGAAACATTAGTCAAATGAGGAGTCTTCTAGGACATCTTCAATTCATAAGGAGATTCATTTCACAGTTGGTAGATAGAGCTCAACCTTTCAACAAGAACTTACACAAAGGAGTCAAATGTGTTTGGAATGAGGATTGTCAAAAGAGAATTGATCAAATCAAGAAAGACTTGGAAAATCCTCCCATTTTAATGCCTCCTATCCCATGGAAACCACTTATTCTATATATTTCAGTGACAAAATCTTCCTTGGGGGCATTACTAGCTCAACTTGATGAACATGGGAAAGAAAGAGAAATATACTACATTAGTTGCACTCTTGTTTTATATGAGGTTAACTACACCAACATTGAGAAATATTGCCTTGCAGTTGTGTTTTCTTCCCAAAAATTGTGACATTACATGCTTGCGCACACTATACACTGCATAGAAAAAATAGATCCACTCAATTATTTATTAGGTAAGGCTTCCCTCATGGGTAGAATTGATAAATGGATGATGATCCTTTTAGAGTTTGACATAGAGTACATTGAGCATAAAGCAATCAAAGGACAAGCCATAGTAGATCAATTGGCTGATTTCTCGATACAAGATGATGCACCTATTCAAGTTGACTTCCTAGATGAACACCTCATGTATATGACTAAAAGAACATTGAATATGTTCTTTGATGGATCCCTTATGAAAAATGGTTCAGGAGTTGGTGTGTTGTTTGTTTCTCCTAATGGGTACACAATTCCTAAGTCTTACAAGTTATGGTTCCCATGTACAAACAAAATTACTGAGTATGAAGCTTTAACAAATGGACTTAAGATGGCCATAGAATGGAGAATCATAGAGCTACACATCTATGGGGATTCATAGCTGATAATCAACCAAGTCAATGATGAATATCAAACAAAGAATGAGAAATTGGTACCTTACAAGAAAATGGTTGATTCCTTCAAATGATACTTCACATTTGTCACATTTCAACAAATCTTTAGACCAAAAAACAAAGCAACTAATGCCATGGCTACACTTGCTTCACTCCTTCAGCTAGGGGAACATGAATCCATATTTGAATTCCTAGTGGAAGAGCTACGTTACCCTATCTATGAATCCCAAGAAAGTCATGTCATTTTTACCCTTTTTGGTTGAGTCATCTAGTTATGGTGCCATTTACTCATACCTTTGTGGTGGCATTATCCTTGAAACCTTTAACCAATCTGAATGCAGAAACCTTACCCAAAACACCTCTCACCATTCCCTTATCTCTATTTATTTGTATAGGATGGGTCTAGATGGAAAACTTATTAGATTCTTAGAAAAGGTAGAATTCAACCAAGCGTTAGTTGAAATCCATGAGGGCATCTATGGGGGACATTCAAATGGTCTTGTTATGGCTCGAATGTTTCTTAAAGTGGGGTACTATTGGCCTATGATGCAGATTGATGTAGTAGCTTTTACAAAGTCCAGTGAAAAGTGTCAAAAACATGGTAACCTGATACATGCTCTAGGCAGGGAGCTCATTCCTCTATATCTCATTGGCCATTTCAGTGTTGGCCTTTGATCTTGTTGGGTAGATTCATCCCAACTCATTAGGTGGACACAATTTTATCATCATTGCTACTGATTTCTTCACTAAATGGGTAGAAATTTTCACACTTTCTATTGCCTCAAGAGAGATGGTCTCTCTATTCATTTCGAACCATATCATCTATCGATATGGAGTGCCTTCTGAGATTATCACTGACAATAGGGGCCAGTTCAAAAATAAAGACCTTAAATAACTCTGCAAGAAATTCAAGATTAAACAACATTGGTCCTCCATTTACTTCTCACAGGGAAATGGTCAAGAAGAGGCATCAAACAAAACCATTCTTAAAATCATACATAGAACAGTTTGTAAGAGTGGTAGAGATTGGCATTTACAGATAAATATGGCTTTGTGGGCCTATAGAATGAGTATTCATACTCCTACTGGGGCTACCCCTTTTGCCCTTACATATGGCATTGAAGTAGTGTTTACCATTAGAGATTGATATTCCTTCACTTAGAGTTTCCCTGAAAGGTCTAGTTATAGATAAAGATTACTGCGCCATGAGACTTTAAGAGTTAGAACTTCGAGATGAGAAACATCAAGCATCATTTGACCATATGAGGGTTTATCAAAAGTGCATGTCCAAAGCCTTCAACAAAAAGGTTTGCTCTAGAGAATTCCAAGTGGGAGATCTTATCCTACGTGAAAATCCTAAGAATCAACAACATAGAGATCAAAAGGGCTAATTTGAACCTAATTGGCTTGGACCTTACATCATCATGACAGCTTTTGCGTCAGGTTCTTATTTATTGTCTACAACAAAGGGGGAGTAGCTCCCTGATCCTATCAATGTCTTTCCCTTGAATAAGTTCTATCCATGATGCATGTTCTTTCTAGGGGCATCCTTTGTACATATTGATCTTGAAAAAAGCCCAAAAAAATGATATATTTTCAACAATTCTAAAAATCTAGAAATGTCCTGAAAAATGATCATCTTAGTGAAAACCTAGCAATAGGAGCTTTGACGTACCTCCAAATATATATATATATATATATATATATATATATATATATATATTCCAAAAATACCGAAAAAAAAAAGAAAAATTCAAAAATTCAAAAAAAAAATAGAAAAGGTGCCTTGGTGAAAATATGGAAACAGGCGCCTTGGTAGCAAAATACAAAAAAATTATAACAAGTCCTGAAAAAAAAAATTTGCAATAAAATCCAAGTGGTGAAAACCTAGAAAGGAGTGCTACTTGAGGTCTTTGCACCCATTCTTCTTAGTACACATCCTCAACACTTAGCCTTTCACCATCGTGCCTTGTGCTTGTTGCCTTGGTTTGGAATTGGTCTTTGTCTTTGTCTAGGGGGCTCAAAAATAGTGTTTTTCAATACCACCCCAACTGTGTTTGTCAACACAACCCCTGACATCGAGTGTTTTTCAACACTTATTGGTTTGGTCTTATCCAATTTTGTCATGTGATCATACCTACTTGCAAGAATTCAATCCTTATCATTAGAACTTAGTATTAGTTAACACACTTAAATTTTTAAACACAACACTTAATGCTTGAGCTATTTCATGATCTTTTCTTTGTGTGCTAATTGTTATTGATTTTCATTGAGTGTCCTTGTCTAATCAGTCTCTTCGGTATGCAAAACTAGAGGACATGGGGCATGTTTTTATTTTCTTTCTTCTTGTGTGTGTGGTCTTGAAACTCTAGAGTGTCTCTTGTTGTCCCCTTGAAACACTTAGGAGATTTGAGGCATCATCCTTGACTATTTTTGCACAACCATTCTTATGGTCATCTTGGCATCTATGTGATGAAGGGTGCTACCCTTAATACCACAAACACATAATAGAAATAGAGAAACAACAACAATTTGCAAGAACAAAAAATGGGCTTCTTATTATCTCCACAAATATTGCATTACAAATTTTAGAATTACAATATGCAAAGCCATATGGGCATTTACTTTAAAATATTCTGTAGGACAAAGCCTCAAATTATTACCCAGATCTACTACCCCGAACTACCCTAGACAACACTATGACCCTTCTTTATATAGGTGATTTCCACTGCCTGAGAGGGTTCTATAAATTTAGCCCTTGAGGCCGACCAACCTAAGAATTATTTTACTTTTTAATTTATTACATCAAAGTCAGCTGAAAATAATTTTTGAAACCCAAACAAAAATTTTGAACTTAAATTTATTTTCGACCATTTCAGGTGGCCGAACTTCCAGAGACCATAAGTCAACACCCATTGATGTGATTGACTATTATGACCCCATTTCAGAATGGGTGCGAGGTGCTCTATAGTTCCTAACTCATGCAAGATCTAGTTAGTCAAAGTTTTGACCTCATTCGAGGCCTCTAAAGCCTTCAAAACTAGACTTGATCTGATAATGAAACTTTACTGGCAGGCTGATACGACCAAAATGAACCTCCACCTATGAAATCAGAACATTCCAAGATCGTATGACCATCTTACTAAAAATAGTAAGTTTTCATAAATAACAACTCTACACAAGATAGCCCTTTATTGAAAAGAAACCAAAAATATTTTTGGGTGATTGGCAACACACCATATAGAGCCATATGTGTCCAATGCCATCAATGTAAATTATCCCATATTTGATAA